>OY979712.1:47021616-47497931 GCA_963855925.1 Inga laurina
TAAACATGAACACGAGTTGAAGGAGGTGTTCGTGGATTGGAGGGGGTTGTCTTCTTCAGAGGTGGTAATAATGGATAAAAGGTTGGGGACGATAACGGTAGCCTTTGTACGATTGTCAGAACACTTTCTCAGCATCCAAACAGAGTTTGCAGTATTTCCCGTGAAAACAGAGTAACAAGAGACTGAAAGTTTAAGCAGTTTCTCACTCTGGGTGTGCACTTTACGATAACGAGAAAACAGAGGGAAAAACATAAAAATTTCCAGATTCTCTGTGCTTTCCACTTATTGTTGCAGGATATAAAAAAAAATTCTTTCTTTTCAGTTTCTTTTCAGCATCCAAACAAAGTTTACTGTTTTCCCTTTGAAAAAAGAGGAAGTTGGGAATTTGATGTACTGAAATGGAATTTTGGTTGGAATTTATGGAAGGATGTTGATGTGGGAAGATTGTTTTTGCCGTGGAAGGGCATCGGAAAATCTAGAAGAGATGAACGGGGAAGAAGATCCAGTGAGAAAAACATTCAGCAAAATGTCCATTCAATTACATAATAACGGAGAAGGGCGGGTACTACTGGGTAGGCGCTACATTATATATATTTTTTCTTTGAATGTTTTGTGGGAAACTGGTACGCTCATAGTTCTCTATCTGCATACATATTGTGATTCAATGTTTGAATCAGGTTGATGGGGAAGGTTGCGTCAGATAAGTGTCACAAATGGGTATTCAAAGAACCCTCGTAGAGAACCACGGCATGAGGTTTAGTGGTAAAGACTCGTCCTTTTTTAATTAAGGTTGGGGGTTTAATTCCTGTTTGGATATAGAAAAATGTTCAATCTTCTGGTTAGTTCTCCCACTCTTTAAGGTGTCTATCATAAATGATCCATATTAATCTAGAATCATTCATGTATCTGAAAGATAACCTGCCACAAGATACTGGATACACACAAAAAAAGAACCCTCAGAAAGTGAGCAAGATTGATGATATGGCGTTCTCTCTCCTGGATTCCCTTTTTCTATTTTATCACGTAGTCACAGCACATAAGCGACAATAATCGTAGCATGTCGAGTCATCAACCAAGGTAAGCATAATTCACAGTGTTAGTGTTATGTCATTATATTTAAAACTGTCAAGATCCTAATTAATTATAATATTGATTATAAGGACTATAATAAGGACTAATGTTTTAGATGGAAGAAAACTTGAAGGATCAAAACCTATCGTTTGAAATTATAGAGACCAAAATCAAAATAAGGATAAATTATAAGGACTACAGATTATATTAACCCTTATTATTTTAATCAAAATCTGTGTTTTCTAGAAAAAAGTAATGCTTGCTTCATCAGTATTGTATAGTCATCACTAACTTTTCTTACTCAACATTTTCCATTCGTAATACTAACAATCACTACTACAAAAAGGGGTTTTAATGTCCCTATTTTGGCACTTTTAACGTCCAAAAATTGGGGGGACGTCTATGTGGGGGACGTAATATGTTTTAAGAAAAGACGTCTGAAAAAAATGGGACATCTAAAGGGAGGACTTTAGACGTCCCAAATTGAGATTTGAGACGTCTAAAGTCCTCCACTTTAGACCTCCCAAATCTAAAATTGGGACGTCTAGAGTCCCCCTGTGTAGGACTTTAGACCTCCCAAATCTCAATTTGGGACTTCTAAAGTCATTTGAATTTCAAATTTCCTGTAGATGTTGAGGTCATCAATTACGAAAGCAAACACCGGAGAGAAGTGCCTCCATTGATTTTTCTCTCCATTTACTCTCCATTGAATATATCTATCATTATATCAACTTTCAATGGTTAAGATTTATCATGGTAGATTCATATTATAACAATATTCTTTAATATTATTAAATCTCAACCATTGAAAGTTGATCTAATGGTAGATACATTCAATGGAGAGTAAATGGAGAGGGAAATCAATGGAGACACCCCTCTCCCAACAAACACAAGTTCCAGACGAGAATCCTCTGTAATAATTTTGTTGAACATAAATGCTAGCTTTCTCCATTCTCTTTTGGCTCCGGAATTTCCTTTTTTAGCATCACCACACTTCCACCACTTTTCTAGCTTTGTTCAAACTTCTTTTAGTCAAACTTTAAAATTCAAAAAATCTATTTTTTACCCAGATGCACTATACCAGATCTGATTGTGAAAAAAGAAAGGAACTTATATAATAATAATAATAATAATAAATATACAAGCATGTAAGATTTGAGAAGTGATAAAGAGAGAGTTACCGTCGCAAATAGAGGCATCGAAGGGCATGATGAGAGGGGGGACGTTGGCGAAAACACCGAAGGAAAAAGCTACTTGAATCTATAGAATGTGGGTCTTTCTCTGCAACTCTTATCAAAGGAATTGAAAACTTCTGTGAGAGCGAGAGAGAGAGAGAGAGAGAGAGAGAGAGAGAGAGAGAGAGAGAGAGAGAGAGAGAGAGAGAGAAGGAAAGCTTCCCTTTATTTAATATAAGGCACGAGCGTCCCTTATATTCAATACAGATCGCGGGAAAATTTTCAAATTACTTTAAACGTCCCAAATTCCATTTAGGAGGTCTAAAGTCCCCACTTTAGACGTCCCAAATGGAATTTGGGACGTCTAAAGTGTTAAAAAAATATTTAATTTTTTTTTTTTACACTTTAGACGTCCCAAATGGAATTTGGGAAGTCTAAAGGGTAAAATTTTTTTTTTTTTTTTACTTTAGACTTCCCAAATTGAATTTGGGACGTCTAAAGTTAAAAAAAAAAAATTAAATTTTTTTTTTACACTTTAGACGTCCCAAATTCCATTTGGGACATCTAAAGTGTAAAATTTTTTTTTATTATTTTAGACATCACTTTAGATGTCCCAAATTGAATTTGGGATGTCTAAAGTACCACTTTAGACATCCCAAATGGAATTTAGGACATCTAAAGTGTAAAATTTTTTTTTTTTTTACACTTTAGATGTCCCAAATGGAATTTGGGACATCTAAAGTGTAAATTTTTTTTTTATTTTAGATATCACTTTAGATGTCCCAAATTGAATTTGGGATGTCTAAAGTACCACTTTAGACATCCCAAATGGAATTTGGGACATCTAAAGTGTAAAAAAAAAAATTATTTTACTTTAGACGTCCCAAATTAAATTTGGGACGTCTAAAGCTACCAAATTCCCACACATAATTAGAAAAATGCCACCACCTAAGTTTTAGACGTCCCTAATTTAAAAAGAGACGTCTTTTAGGGTAGTAGTATCTATATTCTGTAGTAGTGAATGTTAAGTTTTAATGACTAAAAATGTACTTTATAAATTTAAGAGACAAAAGTAAAACCTCATGCAAACTAAAAAGATCAAAATTATGATTTAGCCTTTTTGTATCTATATATTTTCATTATCATTTTTTTCACATAATTATTTTTAAAAACTTATTCAGATAATTTTTTAAGAAAATCCTAATTAAATCCAACTTCAAAGAATTTTTTTACCATATCTTATGAAATTATAATATAATTTGATTTATTTAATTAAAACCAATTTTTTTGTTTTAAACTATATAGGGTCATTTTGGTCTTTTAACAATATTAAGAAATCTCTGGTTAGACTTCTTGACCTTAATAGGAATTTGTTAACAGTGTAAGTCTGAATTTGAATTTGGGTAAATTTGAAAATTTAGTAATGAAGTTTTTCATTATAATCACCTAGCACAGTTATATTTTGTTGGGTGTAAAAGTAGACATAATCATATTAAGAGGTGTAAAAGTAGATATAATCAATTTAAGAGATAGCAAATTTGGCATTGTCTTGACCAAAGCTATCGTCCATCCATTTTTTAAGTCGTAGTTCCCAAAATTCTTCTTACTGACCACATCATTTATGCTGACCAATAAAAACATGCCACATCACTGAATTTAATATGATATGTATAAGATAATTTGTCAGCATTAAATTTACTTGAGTTTTATTATATTTACTTAACCATTATTTTGTTCTAGTTATTTGTGCGCGTGTTTTTCTTTCTTCTCTCTCTTGTCATCCCTTACCTTTGACCTTCCTCTTTGATTTGGGCCATCTTCTAAGCCATATGCCAGATCTCTTGTATGACCCTCGTCGTATTCATCTAGAAAAAGTAAATGAGGAGGGAGAGTTCGAAGAGAAAAGGTGAAGAAGGAAGGAAGTCGAGGTAATGGAACCAAGGTTCTAAAACCCAGATTGGTCATAGGACCGATCGGGGTACTGTGTCAAGAATCAGTGGGTTATATCGGAGCTAACCCGGGGTTAAACCAATGAGAAATTGAATATTTTAGGTTTATTAATATGAAATTTTAAAGGAAAATTTAAAAAAATTGATTTTTTTTAAAATAAAAAGTACTGAACCGGTCCGATGCAATTCTATGCCCGATTCACCAGTTTTCGGGTTGGACCGGCAGATTTGGTCTGAATTTCAAAACATGGAATGGAACGAGAGAGAAGAGAGAGAAAAAAGAGGGCGCAAATCTCTAAAACAAAATAAGTGCATGTCATATGCCAGCTAGAAGAATTGTGGGGCCCACAACTTAAAAAAGGGATGAACATTAGCCCCGACTAATGGAAGTGTCATATTTGTTGCCTCGTAAAGTGATTATGCCTATTTTTACACCAGACAAAACTTTTTTTATTTTTTGTTGGGTGCTCATAACGAAAAACTTCATTATTAAATTTGTATCTTACCCTTTGAGTTTTAGTATTTTGGGATTTTCCCTAGTTTCTTAAAATAATTATAAATATGCTTTTTTTTTTTATTTCAATTAATTTTGAAAGCCCAATGAGAAATTGAAAAAAAAAAGGCCCAAACAAATGCTTATAGTGTTCGTTTGGAATATCTTATTTTTTAGCAATAAATGTTTATAAATCGTGATTCACGGTATACAAGGTAAGTATGTGAGATGTGTTTTATCTCAGCTTGCGTAATAAGGACTTATTCTCTAAAATTAAGTGATCCCAAACACAGCTATAACCTAACAACTCCATCTCCGAAAATGTTTAAATTAATCCACATGCAGATAAAGAAAAGATACAATAACTCGTATTTCAACCCACAAAAAATGATAATTAAGAGCCCACACGCCTACCATGGGTTTCATGCGATCGCTACCTCCACTCCGGGACTTGCGGATATCTTTGTCAAGGACACTCTCTTGTCTTTAGACCTTAGTAGGAGTTAAGAGCTGGTTTCTGGCAACCAAAAAAAAAAAGAGTGAGAGAGTTAAGAGCTAGTTTCTTTGTAATAAAAAAAACTCGATAATTAATAAGATCTTACATCTCTATATCTTAATTATCAAGAGATTTGTTTATTTGTTTTTTAATATTAAAAAAACAAAAACTAAAAAAACAATTACAAGATTGAAAAGACAAAAACATTTCCTTTTGAATTAAGTTGAAAACTCAAATTTGAGTTTTTGTTTAAAATAAAAAACATTTCCAACTCCAGACGTCTTTCTCTGTGTTTTTTTCCAGATCCATCTTCGCCCACGCAAACAGGGACATCTTCTTTTAATTCTTTTCCTCTCCTTTCATGATTTCATTCCATGGTAGTTTGGAATCACAATTCATAAACATGTTTGTGGAAGTGTGTGTTTGGAATAACGATTGTAAAAGTGGTTTTTTTCAATCTGATTTTTTGCAATCTTACTTTAGGTAAAAGTCAGATTGTGTAATATGATTTATATTTGGATTAGTGATTGTAAAAAGTGACTTTTGCAAAAGTATAACCTGTTTGAATTAACTTTAGCATAAGTGACTTTTGTGATAATGGAAAGAGAGAAATTAAATTAAAAATTATAAAAAATTTATAAAAGTTAGAGTTGGGAAATTTGGCAATAAAAAAAATACATAATTGGATGAAATAATATTACATAACTAATTGGATCATATGTCTTGTACTATCTATAATAAACTAATTAATGTGAGATATTAGGATCATGGTAACTATTTTTTTTTTTCTGTGGCACAAGTTTGAAATGGTCAAATTAATAGCACTTAAGTCTGTGGTCTAAGAATATCTTGATTGCATGAAAACTTATTACTCTCTTCGGTCTTAAATAGAAGACATATTTGATTTTTTTTTTTTTTGAAAGACTAAGGAAGCTAAAGAAGTTACTTAATCATATTATATATTGTATATCTTTAGATTATATATCAGTTTATTAGTTAGGAAAAATAGTTTGGAGAAAAAATTACATATATAAATACTTTAAAGTAATTTAATTAGTTTCCTTAATCTCTCTATAAAAGTCAATTTTATTTTATATTTAGGACCGAATGAAGTATTTATTATATATGTCATTTTTCTTTCACATTTTGGCTTAAGGCAAAAGCTTCAAATTCTGGCTTAAGGCAAAAGTTGCTTGATACATCAAAAGCCTTTAAACCCAATTGAAGCACTAAACACTCAAAAAAAAAAAAAAATCAGATTGCCTATCATACTTATAAGCCCTAATTGTACGATTGGATAGTCCAATCGCACGTCCAAACATACACTAAGTGAGTTGAGTAAATATGTTAGGTTTCCAAGTAATTTGCCTAGACTCTTGCTTATATATTATTTAAATTTAAAATATTAGAATAATAATACATGAATTGAAATTATAATGAGAGTCACACATGTGTGTAGGCTACCGCTACATATAAGGTTGTCAAACTCATAAATTTAAGTAAATTTATGAGAGGAAAGTAAACTCGTATCGTAAACTTGTAAGAGTTTACCTTTATTAGTAAATAACTATCAAAAGTCTATAATTAAATTTATTAAAATTAAATAATTTGATTTAATTATATTTTAAATCTAAACTATTGAAATTAAATTTATTCACATTCATAATTTTTTCATAATCAACATAAAAATTTTTATTCGATTGATATATAAAGTTACTAAATACAATGTAATTCAAAAAAAACTATTTTCCCCTACCAAAATATCTTAAGAAAGGTTATAAAAAATGATGAAAATGTTAGTGAAAAAGACAAAAAAGTTTCCCTCGACGCATCTCGCACATCTTCACCGTTGAATGGCTCATTTATATCGTCAAAATTCAAAATTTCCAAAGTGTAATAAATCAATTGGTTTAAAAAAGTACCTCAGTAAAAGAGTTGGCAGAGGCAGGTTAGAGAAAATCAAAAAGGACGAAAAGACTTTACCCACTGACGGGTGACACGCCTTCAACTTCAGTTCTCACATTCTTTTCATTTTCTCTCTTCTTCATCTTTTTACTCTTCTTTCTCTTTCTTGGTTCGTCTAGTTAAAGAAAAATCAACGGCAGAGGCACGAGGCTGCGGATGAAGAAGGAAAAATAAAAGGTCTGAATCTGAGAAATATGGCGGCGGCATAAAAGACAATTTATATGATAATATTTATTTTTTTAAACTTTATATTAAGTGCTTTTAATCTTCTTCTGCTGTTGGATGAGTTTTTAGCGTTTTGCTCCTCAGATCTCTAACTCGCTCTCGGTCTTGAAGCAGCGAATTTGACCGAGTTTACTCCGAGAACGTAAACTCCTGCTTCTTATATATAATTACAATTATAATTTTGACTTAATTACTACTTCCTCTAGTTTTAAATAAGAGGCAGTTGATTTTTTTTAGAAATTAAGTAAAATAATTTAATTATATTTATTATTATTTTAAATTAATTTATCTTATTTATAAATTAATATATAATTTAATCATACATAATATATAATATTATTAAATAATTTATTTAACTTCTTTAATCTCAACTAACTTTTATATCTGGGACGGGAGGTAATAATAGCCAATTTTAGCGACCTTGGAAGATCAACGTTGAGATCCCAAGCCACGTTTCACATGTTAATGCGAAACAAAGGCCCCATTTGGTACGCTGGAATTGAGGAGATGGAAATGGAAATGGAATTAAAATCCATATTAAATGTCTATCTGGTTTGTATGAATTGGCCTCCATGTGGAAATGAATTCCACCAAAATAGGTTGAATTGAATTCCATGTCTATACCCATGGAAATGAGATAGGTTCCATGGAGGTCATATTTTCGGACAAAAATGTCCCCAGTTATAAAACTTATTAATACTTCAACCCGTTACTCAATTGGTCAACGGTGAAGCAATGGTGAAGATAGCAGTGATGGCGACGGCTCACAAATCTCGAACTTCCTCTCATCGTCACCTTTGACTCCGACTCATCCTCTTCGACTATGTCTCTGACTCATCCTTATCGACGCGAAGCTTTTTCTGCAGCTGTTGAAAAACGGCGACAACGAAACTTTATCGGATTTGCAAAAATCACAAAGCTTCATAAGATCTGTGTAGAAATCACAAGCTTCATCAGATCTGGGTTTTCGATTTCACCTTCTAGTCGCTTTAAACCTTGTTACTGAGACAACAATGGCATTAAATATGTCGAAATGGCCAACCTTGCAATGTTGCTGGTCTGATCACTCTTTGTTTTTTTTTTTTTTTTTGAATGAGGCGGTCTAATCTCTTTCTTTTTAACCAATGGGAGCAAAATATCGAGAGGGCTTGGCAGTGAGGTCTATGGGCTTTTTGCCTTTTTATTTTAATAATAAGGATATTTTGGATTTTTAATAATAAAGACATATAAATTTAACTAAAATTATATATTAATTCCATGATTATATCAAACACATTTTTAAACTCCATTTTTATATCCATATCTATTTTATTTTCATATATATTTCTATCAAAATCAATCTCAACGTATTAAACAGACCCAAAGTCTTTAATATGATTACGTTTTCCTTGTTTGAAAACGTAGTTTTTAATTTGGTTTTTGCAACTCCCATCATGCTGTTTGAAAGTCCATGACAAGTCTATTACTTATAATTTATAAAAAAAGTGTTTTTTTTTTTTAAGATTTTATATGTATATCTTTCCTTATTTTAATATTTTGAGCTATAATGTCATTTTCATCCTCTTCTGAAATTAAGCCGCCATATCGTCATTCCGATGATTTAGGGGCTGGTCATATGCGTTGCAAAGTTCTGGTGTGAATCTGATTTGATATGTTATTTATGATCTAATCAATGAAAATATATCAATTCAATTAATATTAATTCTATTTAATTATTTTTGTGATTCATATTTTTATTTTTTTAAAAAAATAAATCCCCTAATTAAGACAAACAATGAAAAAAATAAATCTTATAAAATCTTTTAATTTTATTAAAATACTAGTTAATATTTATACGGAAAGTCAAATAAATTTATAAATTATTATATTTTAATTAGTTAGAACATAACCCACCAAACTCACAAGAATTTTATTTCAATGCCACGTAATAGCGCATGCAATATTTTTTTTTTTTGTTCCGCAATTGCGTGTTTATATATACACACACACAAACGCGTAATATCTTTTGACCCCTTTACAATAATTTAGTTGCATGTTCGTCATTATGTATTACCGTTGACTTAATCGAGTCGTTGCTTACTATTCCAAAATTTAAATTATTGACTTGTTCAAATGATATCATTCTTACCCTATTTATAAATAATTTTTAACTAATTTTCACATACTAAAAAGAATTAGTTAACTCATTAACTATGAGCTAAATTTCTAATCTCGCCTTTATCTTTGATTTGTTTTAAAAGTTAACATGAATAAATTCCTTTTGTTTATTGTAATTAATAGGGATAAAAAAAATACAAAATGCATTTATGACCCTGAAACTTAACTTATAAATAGGACCAAATTTTTTTATCAAATAAAATTTATAAATAGGACTATGCTTGTAATTTCTTACGCACGCATTTTGACGAAATAATTTTATAAACACCACGACTTAGCATGTTGATATATAATTTTATATTGACGATCAGATCTCAATCTAAGAAAGAATATACTGTATCTGCTTAAACAAAACGAATCTGGCTGCGGTTCACTGCTAATCCTTTTCTCCCAAACTACACCGTTTTGGTGTAGTTTGGGGGGTAAAGGGTTGGGTTTTTTTTTTTAAAAAAAATAGAATATAGTATTTTTGAAATATTTTTTTGGAAGTATCTAGTATCTTAAAATATTTTTAAGTAACATGTAGTATTCTAAAATAATTTTTAGTACTTTAACCCCTTAAAATATTTTTTCAGTTGTACCCAGTGTATTAGCAGATTGATTGCAATTTAACCCTTAATTTATTTTTTCAGTTCCAAAAATCACTTTAAAATATTTTTTTTTGATGTTTTTAACCCTTTAAAATATTTTTTTGTGCTTTTAACTCTTTTAAAATATATTAAGAGTTAAATTGTAATCAGTCTGCTAACACACTGGATACAACTGAAAATATATTTTAAGGGGTTAAAGTACTAAAAATTATTTTAAAATACTATATGTTACCTAAAAAATATTTTAAAATACTAAATACTTTTAAAAAAATATTTCAAAATACTATATTCTATTTTTTTAAAAAAAAAAATCCACCCCTTTACCCCAAACTACACTAAAATGGTGTAGTTTGGGAGAAAAGGATTGGCAGCGGACCGCAGCCAGATCCATACAAAACAACTTCTCGGAATCTTCGTGCTCAAACAATGTTTTGCTTTAAATATGGGTATCGTGGCCTTGCTAATATGACTTTGTCACTTTAATTAGGAAGTAGCCGTTGAGTTGAAGCAGATAATGGCTACTGGAAGTAACTGTACGGAAAATTTTATGAAAGCCACGTCCAATGGAGTGTTCCAAGGAGATAATCCTCTTGATTTTGCTCTTCCTCTGGCCATCTTACAAATCTGCCTCGTGGTGATCGTCACGCGTGGTCTCGCTTTTCTCATCAAGCCCTTGAGGCAGCCTCGTGTTATTGCAGAGATTATTGTAAGTTCCTCGTCATACTCTGTTTTATTCGCTTGTTCATCTTTTTTCTGGTTTCTGCTCTTATCTGTCCAACCAGAGCATCATTTTTCAACTAGTTACTGTTTAATCAAAACCATATCACTGTTTCGTATAGTCAGTATTTAGAGACCAAGATGTTAGATTTTGCTCTAAATAAAAGCACATGAGCATATAAAATTCTCGCAGATGAAGACTTAATTATAAATACCTCTCGCCATGCTTAAATGATATCCATATAATCACGATCTATTAAGGGAAACTGAAAACATAAAATACGATTAGTAGAAAAGAATGTGGGATCTCAATACTAAAAATGTATCTAATACCCGTATTCTGCGAGCTGAGAACAGGGGTATTATATTTTTTCGACGAATTCAGTTTTTGATTTGTGTTTGCGTTTTTCATAAAAGAAGTAACAATATTGTTCTTGTGGCAGGGTGGAATACTGCTAGGCCCATCGGCGTTGGGGCGAAACGAAACGTACCTGAATAAAATATTCCCCCCAAAGAGCCTAACGGTGTTGGACACTCTGGCCAATTTCGGTCTTCTTTTCTTTTTGTTCCTCGTGGGGCTTGAGCTAGACCTGAATTCCCTTCGCCGGACGGGAAAGAAAGCCTTTGCCATCGCCATCGCCGGAATCAGCCTCCCGTTCGTGTTAGGAATCGGAACATCATTTGCACTACGGGCAACTATTTCACAAGGTGTCAGCAAAGCTCCTTTCCTCATATTCATGGGAGTGGCTCTCTCCATCACTGCTTTTCCTGTGTTGGCTCGTATTTTAGCTGAGCTCAAGCTCTTGACCACCGATATCGGCCGCATGGCTATGTCCGCCGCAGCTGTTAATGACGTCGCTGCATGGATTCTGCTCGCTCTTGCTGTTGCTCTTTCTAGTTCAGGACGTTCTCCTCTGGTTACTCTCTGGGTTTTATTGTCTGGTTGCGGTTTTTTGTTAGCTTCCATACTTATCATCCCTCGAATATTTGGTTGGATGGCTCGTCGTTGCCCTGAAGGCGAACCAGTGAACGAAATGTACATTTGTGCCTCATTAGCTATAGTACTGGCGGCTGGATTTATCACTGATCTTATTGGAATCCATGCTCTGTTTGGTGCATTTGTGGTTGGAGTTCTTGTGCCAAAAGAAGGGCCTTTTTCTTCAGCTCTGGTTGAAAAAGTGGAGGATCTAGTATCTGGTCTGTTACTTCCATTGTACTTTGTTTCCAGTGGATTAAAGACAAACGTGGCTACTATTAGAGGTGCTCAATCATGGGGTCTTCTGGTTTTAGTAGTTTTCACGGCTTGTTTTGGTAAAATTGTTGGCACCATACTTGTCTCCCTCCTCTTTAAGGTACCTGGACAGGAGGCTGTTGCTCTTGGATTCCTCATGAATACTAAGGGATTGGTGGAGCTCATTGTCCTCAATATCGGTAAAGATAGAAAGGTAATTAGTTAGACTAAATTGCTCTTATATACAGAGACAAGACAAGTATACTAATATTTACAATATGTAGTTAATAATATAATCATAATATTATCACAATATTGTAAAATCAAATCCTGTGATGCTCTGACATATATTGCCTTCAGTATATGATCTTAACTTGCATATTTATTTCGTTCAAGTCTAATAAAATTTCACGTGTAGGTATTGAATGATCAAACATTTGCTATAATGGTGATGATGGCTATCATCACAACCTTCATCACAACGCCGGCTGTGATGGCGGTGTATAAACCGGCAAAAAGAAGAGCGGAAGCTAACTATAAACATAGAACTGTAAAGAGGGAAGATCCAAGCAGTGAACTTCGACTTTTGATGTGTTTCCACAGTCAAAGGAACATCCCCTCAATGCTAAATCTTGTTGAAGCTTCACGCGGAACTGGAAAAAGACAAGGACTTTGTTTATATGCATTGCACCTTATGGAATTAACCGAGAGGTCCTCAGCTATAGTAATGGTTAACAAGGCCATAAAAAATGGTCTACCTTTCTGGAACAAAGCTCGACGATCTGAATCAGACCAAATTGTTGTTGCTTTTGAGGCTTTTGAGCAGCTGAGCCGAGTGTTTATTCGTCCCATGACAGCAATCTCTGCTATGTCCAACATTCATGAGGACATATGCGAATCTGCAGAGAGGAAAAGAGCAGCAATGATAATCATCCCATTTCATAAGCACCAGAGATTAGATGGAGCCTTGGAAACCACAAGATCAGAATATAGAGTAGTGAATCGGACGGTTCTAGCTCACGCACAATGCTCAGTAGGGATCTTAGTAGACCGTGGACTAGGTGGAAGCACACATGTAGCTGCAAGTAATGTTTCTTCCTCAATGACAGTTCTGTTCTTTGGTGGTCCTGACGATGAAGAAGCCTTAGCATATGGTCTGCGAATGGCAGAACACCCTGGTATTGGTCTAACCGTAGTTTGTTTCCAAGTGGAAACCTCAGAACAAGTAGCAGAACGAGGAGACATTGTAAGTGTTGATATAAATGATGAGACAACAAGTAAGAATAAAGAATTATTATTATTTGGAGACAAGAAGTTCATAACAAGAGTGAAACAAAATGTGTCAGAGAACAAGTCAGTGAAGTTTGAAGAGAGGAGGGTGAAGGATTGTGAACAAATAGTGGGAGTGGTTAGAGAGTATAATAGATGCAATTTGTATATAGTAGGGAGGAAGCCAGAAGGTGAAGTGGCAATAGCTTTGAAGAATAATAACAATGGGAAAGGTGAGTGCCCAGAATTGGGGCCAATATGTAATTTGCTTATTTGTCCAGAGTTTTCAACCTCGGCATCAGTGTTGGTGGTGCAAAAGTATCAAGGCCAGAAAGCTGTGGATCGTGCTCACTCATCGTTTGCCTCTGAAAGGGTTGCAGCTATACTTGTAAATGAAGATGAAGGCAAGCATTCTAAGTAAAATTCTTGGCTCTTAATCGATTAGCAAGAGAAGTGGGTTCTGAGTAGGGGTGGAAACAGGCCAGGTCAGGTCAGGTTTTTGCTTTGACAGGCCTAACCTGTGAAGGCACAAACTGGCCTGAGCCTGGCTGTGGCCTGTTAAAGGCCAATTTTTAGGCCTGGGCCTGGCCTGAAGCCTGTTAAGGAGGCCTAAATTTTTAAAATTTTGTATGCAAACCGACAAGCCTACAGGCTACACTGCAAAACAGGCTAACAGGCCACAGGCCAAAAACAGACCTCCTTAAACAGGCCGAAAACAGGCTAAAACATACAGGCTCAGGCGAAATTATCCTTTAACCCTTATCTGATTTTTTTTTAAAAAAATATTTTTATACGCTCAAGCCAGCCTGACAGGTCTAACAGGCTTGTCAATAGGCCTTGGGCTGGCTTATTAAGCAAAACAGGCTTTTGTTTTAACCTTGGCCTGACCTTTTAGCCTGACAGGTCATGCCTGAACAGGCCAATCACAGATCCCTAACAGGCCGCCTGGTCTGTTTCCACCCCTAATTCTGAGAATGAGATCCAACGTGTTCTATACTTTGTGTTATGTAAATATGAAGCTGCAAGTTAACCATGCGAGGTATTAGTCCAACTTTCTAAAGATCAAGTCACAAGTCACAGCCCTTATAAAGCTGTAGTGTCTTTTGTTTTTTTTTTTTTTTTTGTGTGTGTGTTTTTACGCAACTTTATATTTTTTGTAATCCATATGTAATAAAACCTTGGGCCTTGTCCATGTGAGCCATTAAATGGTACAATACAATAATACATGTCGTTTTATCAACTGGTTTCATTTGAAAAATATGTTTATATTTAATGTCCGACAGTTTCATTTGATTTATTTTGATTTTCACTTTCAAGGCTTACAGTTTTCTAGATTTTTTTAAACAAATAATTTAATATTTTAAAAAAATAATTTAATCATTGAAATTTTCTTTTCGTTTTTAATAAAAATCTAGTCACTGTCTCCTTCGTCTAACTTTTATCAAATGAGCTTTCTCTGATTTCACATAAAAAAGTACACAAATATATTTTTATCAAACAATTTTAAGCAATTCAGTATTTAAGGAGCCATACCTTTTTCGGACTTCAATATGTCCATATTTACGAAGAGTATAATCCTGGAGAACCAGTTTTGGTATTCAATTCCCTCATCACTACCGTGAGATTTGTATGGTCTAAATACAATTTTAAATCATGATTCAAAATTTTCTACTAATGAATTTTAAATAAAAACATTTTTTAAAACTGAAAATTAAAATATTTATTTTATTTTAGATTTCATGCACATTAAAGTAATTTTTGTGAAAAAAATAAAAGTTTTAAGATGAATTATCTAGATTAGATATAATCTGTCCAAATTTCAATATTCATTGCCTTAAACGTTGATCGGCATTCGGCAACAAAAGCAACGCTATGAACTGAATAAACTGAATGTGCTGAATGATTGCTGGAGCAAAAGAGGTATGAAGCACTTGGTGCGAGGAGACGATGACAACTACATGAATCGGGACTTGGGTTTTGGTGGGTTACCCTATAAGAAAATTTTCCAGACGATCCCATGATTTTGAAAAGGAGTCACTATAGTTCTGGTGATAATATGGTGATTCCAAGGATTGAGAAATCACCTAAATTTCTTTTCAATGCCATTAATCTTTGTATTTTTTTTTTTTTTTTGCAGGTAATAGAGTTTAGATTCTAAGTCGGTATCATGGATAAGTATAGCTTTGATGGAACTTCCAAGTATTGCAAGTGTTTGCCTTTTCAATATAGGACTCCCAACTCAACGTTGGATTTATATTCATTTCTTTCAGACCCAGTTTAGGTAGATGTTGCGTCTTCTCTTTTAAGAGTGACCTTTGTAGCATAAGCTTCTTCATTAACTTCTTGTTAATGGTTTTTTCACTTTGTGGCATCACGGGATGAGGATTTTCCATAGGGTATCTCACTTGCTCATATTATGTTGATGGGTCTTCAACCTTGTAGTTATGGGAGCTTTCTATCTGTGGTCAGCTTTCCTCCCCAGCATCACTCTACCAAAGTTATAGACATTCTTTATGTATGGCTTATAAGCCGACTTCATATGCTTAGCAAGGTCGTATAAAGACCCCTTCCAATAGCTTAAATGCTAGCTATGTCATGAGTCACTGATGTGAGTTGGTGGTTCGTGGTAGCGTTCTCTCATGTTCTTTGTTATATTGATGTCGTCGAGTATTATCTACTCTTGCTTTTTGGGACGACTCCAAGAAGTGTCTGATTCAGTGGTACTGCAGTTGATTCGAGTAAGACTCAAGCTTTGGCTGGTATTTGAAGTGTTGATTGTCTTTTGGGCTTCTTGGTTGCAGCTTCTTATCCTCTATGTTCAAAAATTGTTGAGTATTTGAAGAACCAAAGTGGGTGGAGCAGTAACTCACAGCATGGTGAATTAAAGTTTGAATCCCACTTAAAAGAGGTACTGATATTTAGTGAAAGAATTACATAATTGACAGCATAAATCTTTGAAAAATTGTAAAAAATTAAAAATAACTCCATATTTTACCCATAAGATATGAAATGTCACACATTTCATGTAGAATCGAATGATTAAAAGAATCACAAAAAAATTTTTTGGGAAGGGCCCCAAATTTGAGGCGTAGCTGAGAAGACACAAATGACACCCCCTGACCAAATTTAAGTGAATTGAATTCTAAAAACTCACTTATACATGTTTGATCAAGTGCGTTTGGATTAATTAGTTTTTAGAGAATAGATTATGAAAAAAAAAGTTGTTTTGGATAATAAATTTTTGTTAAAAAGGTAATATTGATAATTGAATTTTTAATTTGGATAGTTGATGGCATAATCTATATTTCTTGTGTAAGTTATTAAGAAGACACAAGTTCATGCGGTAATTACAAAGGGAGAGGGCGCCTTGCAGTTGAATGGTACTGTATTTTTAGTATAATGCCCTCTAGTAGCATGGTTCTAGCATTCTAATCAATTTTGTATCTTATAAGGTTTGGAGGATCATGGTTTTGAAGAAAACATAGCCCTGTTTTTGCTTAGATCCAGACATACACGTCAGAAATCATAAAAATTAGGGAGAATTATAATTAGTTCCCAACTAAAAAGGAAAATGAAAAAATGGTCTCAAGAAGTTGTCAATGGAGACTCCTAAAATTGTTAATGACCTGCACCTGGGGTTATTAATTGAACTATTTTTTTTTTATTTTGAGATTTTAAGGGATCATTTTTTTCATTTTCCTTCTTATTTGAGACCTGACTGTAATTCTCCCTAAAAACTATGATTACAAAAAAAAAAAAAAAAGAAAGAAACCATCAAAACTATCATAACTTCTAATGTAGAACCAATCACACTCTAAAAATCAAAGCCAAAATAGAGGACATAGTTTAAAGGACGCTTACAATAATATTTTACTCATCACCTTCCTACAGAGATAGTACTACTCAAATCCATACTCTTGGTCCATAAGAGTTTAATTTTTGCCTACCTTAGAACTTGTTTTTCAGTCAAACATTTTCTTTTGGTGGAAAAAAATCAAACCTTTTCTTCAAAATTTTAAGAATTAGCTTGAAAAAAGTAACATTTAATGAAAATGATTGCAAGTTAGATTAAATCAATACTTATCACAAAAAAATAATGCTCGTGCACGAGCCCAGAGTTGTTGATCCTGACCACCTTGTGCAGACGGATTATTGGTCAACAATGTCTGCCTTCCTTTCTTTGTTTTTTTTGGTAACTAAAGGGGGTTAGATACCCAATTACACAGCTACTCTACGAGGAGAACAGCGTCCCTCTCGGTCATCCTTCAAAATGCTTTCTACCTCCCCAGGAGGTAATCTCCATTCTAGGCTATCTTCACTCATCGTTAACCTAATCGCTGCCAACTCATTTGCACACCGATTTCCCTCACGGTATATGTGCCTCACTCGGAATGTCTGCCTTCCTTTCTGTAGCTCAAAATCTATGGTAATTTTTTTTCCCCGGTAAACAAGGAGACCCCACTACCCTGTATTTAGCGCCTTTTCAAAACCTTGGACTTTTCAATTGGGTTAAGTATCTGAGCAGCCGACTCGTTCGGGCTCAAAGAGGGTAACTGACACTTTTTCTAAACCTTGGCCTTTTCAATTGGGCAGGTATCCAAACAACCAACTGGTTCAGGCTTAAGGAGTAAGAGTGTTATTTAACGGGTTATCTTCTCTCATAATAAGTGTGCTTCTTAAGATTCGAATTCGTATTCTCATTTTTATGGGGATGAGACCACTTACCATCTTCACTAATCAATTGTTGGTAAAACTCTATGGTCATTATTTAACAGTTATTATCATCAAAATTTTAACAAATATACAATAGGTAAAAGTTGATTATATGATGCTTAATTTTAAAAATCACATATACTAGAATATGTTCTTATTATAAAATTTGGTGAAAATATATAGAAATTCTATCTAGACTTCTTTTGTAATTATAAATATAGGAAGATAATCCATGTACAAATACTATAAATCATTTTGCTCCTTGATTTTCAAAAATATAAATATCAAGTTGTGAGGCTAAATATTAGAAAAATTAGTGTGTGGACTTCACATTATTCCCATCACACAAATTTAATTACAGTTAAGATTTTGTCAAAAAAATAATACAGCCAAAAACCAATGGTAATTGGGTTAGTAGGGAAAAATAAATAGATCAATACATGCATCTGAGGCAAAGTCGTGAATTAGCTGCTCTTATTTTGGGTAATATTAAATACCCACACCAACAATGAGTGAGATGTAATTAATTATAATATGATAAAAGAGGGGTGTAAGTCGTCATTGTCTTTATAATTGAACTTTACGACAATAGACTACTAATTTTCTGAAAGTTTGGAGCTATAAATTTATACTGGTTGTTGTTTATTTCAAATGTATGTATATATGTATTTGTGTTCGATGAAAGCTTAAAGTTAGACAGAAAGCTCACCTTACAAATTTTAAGTATTAGTCAATGTAAGATGTATTTATCTAATATAAGGAGGTTAAGAAAGCTAAATATATAAATGATTTAAATATAATATATGTGACATTATTTTTCTAAACTACTATATATGTTAGTTTATAAGTTAGATAAATTAATATTAAAAAATTGATAAATAATACAAAAGATAAAATGAAAAAATATCTTACGTTTAGAATTAAAATTTAACTTCATACTAGGTCCTACGTTCAATTTAGGAGCATAATTTAGAAAAAACAAAAATGGAATCAAAGAAAGTTGATACCATCAACTCCAAAGTTTCAGCGAGGTCAAAAAACTCCAAAGCTAGTTTAAATTGAAACTCAAATACCAACAAGGTACTATAACAACCGTACGTGACTTTTTAAATTAGCTAAAGTATATTTTTAGTTCTTTAAATTTTATATGAGATATATTTTTAATCCTTTAACTTTATAAAATAAATTTTTAGTCCTATATTTCTAACATCATTAATGTTGCTAAATAAAAAATAGTGACAAAACAAACTCAAGTAATAGTTGTATAGTTAACAAGGCATATTTAAGTTTTAATTTTTTTAATATAGTATATTTAGATTATTAAACTAAAATAAATCAACAAATCACTGTAAATGAAATCAAGAATTTGCTATTTAGATTATTAAACTAATAGATTTAAATTATAAAATTATAACTTTTTAATACAATCAAAGTTTTGATATTGATTGCTTTCATTAGGTTTTTAGATATTTTTTAATTTATATATTTTAAATTTAAGATTAATAGCATTTAATTACGTAGTCATCACTTGAGTTTGTTGCGCCAGTATTTTCTATTAATAATGTTAGATTTATAGAAAAAAAAATATACCTCATATAAAATTAAAAGATTAAACTTTAGCCTTCGAAGTTTAATTAAGCTTATAGTGGATGCTCGCTAATATGCTCTTACATGTTTCCGGCAAAAAAGAAATAATAATAATATGCTCTTACGTGTGCCCAAGTCACATCCATTGATTGATAGTGGTAGCTAGTTAATTTCTGTAAAACTGACGGTTATGGATATTTCGATGCTTCCCCGCCGCTAATTTAATTTAATGCTTCTGAAGGTCAAGTTTATTTAAGGCTCGGTGGATATTAAACTTAGATCTAAGTTGGTAATTTTTCTTGTATGAGCCCCTGCCTTGATATCCATAATTATTATTCAAAAATACGTAATTAAAATAAATTAGAGACTAATAGATATTAAAACTTATTTTAATCCCTTCCTTTCGGTAGGGTTTTCACAAATTCTTTCAAAAACTCTTCCCCATCCTAGTTTCAAGTTCATATTTCGAACATAATCACCTGTACAGTTATATCACATTTATACATATCAAAGTGTACAGCAAAAATCCCAGCAACCCCCGGATTTATATATATATTCACTAAAGGTTCCAAATTCCCATGTAAGGGATTACATAACGGTTTCAAAAATAGTATTTACAACCCAAAAAGTAATATACAGTAATCCTAAATCCATAGTAGATAACCAATAATCCAAAACTAAATATTCATATAAGGTCCTAGCCGCTCCTGGTCGTTTGCTTCTCCTTAGAGCCACTTGCCATGTCTGTAGGTTAGTCAATAGAAAGAATGAGATTCGAAAGAATCCCAATAGTAATAAATCACTCATACAGTATATAAACACACAGCATGTAAAGTAACGAGTAGCAACAACACAATGATACATGGCTCACGCCACATAGGACATCACTCACGACTATATACATAATGTAACGCCCTGCTTTTAACCATGTAATTATAATTCAATATCACATAATTCAAATGGTTTAGAGACCGTCGGATAGCTTAAACTCATTTCAAGTTCCTACATTATAGTAGGGTTTTCACCAAAAACTTTCAAAAACTCTTCTCTATCCTGGTCTCAATTTCAAAATTCGAATATAATTACCTGCGCAGTTAGTTTACATTCACACACATCAGAGTGTATAACCAAATACCCGACAACTCCCGGGTTCTATACATATATAATCTGAGGGTTTAAAAGTTTCCACTAGGGGATTACATAACCAAAATCAACAGTAATATTTACATCTCCAAAATATACAGTAATCCCAAGTTCAAAAGAAGATAACCAACACCCTACAATCAAATATACCCCGAAGGGGTTCTAATCGCTCCGGGTTACCCGCTTTTCTTTAGCACCACTAACCCTGTCTGAAATGTTAGTCATTGGAAAGAATGAGATTCAAGAGAATCCCAGTAGTAACAAATCACTCATACAGTGCATAAACACAAAGCATATAAGGTCATGTTAGCAGCATCACAATGTAACGTGGTTCACACCACAAACGACAGCACTCATGGCTGTAAACTCTAAGCGTCAGCTTTCGCTGCGATCTCAATGTATTCACAAAGTATTCATTAGACGTCAACTTTCGCTGCGATCACAAAGCATCACAATGTCACAATGTATTCTCAATGCACGACAAACATACATACAATGTTTCACACAAAGTATAAGAGAGGAGTCACTACCTTGTTCTTTCCAATTGTGCTCTAGTGCAGGTGGATCACGAACAGGGCAAATATTGAATCCTACAATTCCAAATGCACCATTTAGACACTTCCATAGTGTTTCTTGGGGTTATATGAGTCTATAATGAAAATTTACAAAAATGCCCCCGGGGACCCGGCCCGGTTGCACTTTTCCCAAAATTCTAATTTGGGCTATCCTAATATATTTCCACCCAAGGAATCCATTTCTGTACTCGGAATTATCAAATTCAATGTTAAATTACAAATTTACCCTTGGCAGCCCCACTTTAAGAGTTTTAGGGGCGTTTTCGTAATTATGCTTTTTCGGCCTTTTCCGAAAAAGTGACCAACTGTAACTCCACCTAATTTTTGCCCCTGAACTCAATGGAACCATAAAATCATTGAAAATCCAACTCTAAGACCCATTTCTAGAGCTGGCCAAAATTTATGAGTTCTCCGACGAAAATCGGGGTTTTACGATTTCGGCTCCGTAAACGCATTCCTTTCTACTCCTAACCACTTTATTAACCATTACATTAGGTTACAACTAACATTAAAACCCAATTTGGGTAGCATAACCCATAGGCCATATCATTTCCAAACTTTAAAACCAATGGCAATTCGGCGAAATTTCACCGATTAAATTGCCCACACAGCCAGAATAAGCAATATACAAAAGTTTGGAAGTTACCTCAAGCTCCTTCTAGCTTTTCTCAAGAGTGGCTGAAAACCCTAGCCCCTTGAACACCAAATTTGCTTCTCAAACACCTTAAATAACATAGAAGAGAAGCTTAGGAACAAAATTATATGCATTAGGTACGAATTTATCGAAGAAATCGACCTACCTTATAAGTTCTCTTCTCTTTCTCTCTCTAAAAGCTCTCAAAATTTCTCTCTCTCTTGGCTGCTGGTTCAGCACGAAATGAGCTAAGGAGGAAGATGGAGAAATGATTTTATAATATTTTATGTCTTACTTTAATTATTCATTAAAGTAAAATTCCAAAAATCACACTTTATGTACATAAACATAATGTTGTAAGCCCAAATAACATGTGCATAATATTTTCTCTTCTTAGCCCATGATAAAGACGTCCAAGAAGGTCCTTCCATCAGCCCAAATGAGTTTTCCATGTATCTCATAATTTCAAAACTTGCCATCACATTATTTCTTTATTTTCGGACTTAATGAGATTTTTGGCAGATTTTCTGCTCTAACTTTGAAAAACCATAACTAATTCTAGAAAAATCAAAATGGAGTGATTCCAAAGCCTATAGAACCCTTATTGAGTCTATTTAAGGAAAAATATAGAATTTTTCTGTATGGAATCACAAAATTCCCAGAATTTCAATCTTTGCATACTGTTCCAGAAAATAATTAATTTTGCTGGGCAAACTTCAAAAATCCATAACTCTTAGCTCACAAATCAAAATGATACAAATCATATGTCCATTTTGAAGCTTGACATGTGAAATTTAAGACTGGAAAATTTCAGAATTTTTAGACACCATTTGCTTATTTAAAACGTCCATACAAATCGGCTGCCCTGTACAGAGTTTCAATGGATAGAGTTTTCAACTTTTGCACAATTGTTCCCAATGGTTCCAACTTCACAATAAACACTCTCCCCACAAGAATTTTTACAAGGAAGCCATTGGAATCATTAAAATATCCAAATTCCCATCACACATTCTCCAAAAGTGTTTATTCAACAATAATTACATCCACTTTTGAAGTCATTAGCCCTTAATCACTTTTTGGGATATTACACATAATGTGACAGTTTTCGCTGTAATCTCTATGCTCAATGCAACAGCTTATGCTGTAATCGCTATGCTCAATGTGACAACTTATGTTGTAATCACTATGCTTAATGCGACAGCTTACACTGTAATGGCAGCAGTATCTTAAAGCATCACAAAGCATCTCAATGCATGACAACATACATACAATGTTCTATACATAGTATAAGAGAAAGAGTCACTACCTTGTTCTTTCCTGACGCTCTCCGGCACAGTTCGTTCATGACCAGGGCAAATGTCAAACTCTATAAACCAAAGTTAAGAACGGCAGATTAATCTCTTATTCCAAGCTCTTTCTTTTACAACACTTAAAGTTGGCTATCACTTGAACTCTTTAGGTGGCTATTATAAGTTTAAACACACACCTAAAGGGTTAGGCAAAACTACCCTGAAGATCCCCTTTTGTTAGCAAAAGTACTGATTTTTAGCTGAATCACTTGAATGAAGAAGGCCTCACTCAAGTGATGCTCCCACTTGCACTCGAGTCCTACAAAGTGAGACACAGAAAGTGTGCACCTGAAAGCACAGACACACCCTGGAGTGGCCAGTTCACTTGAGCACTCTTTTGGGCACTCGAGTGATGACACATAGTCACCCGAGTCCCATCGAGTGAGGTGCAGGAAGTGATAACCCGAGAGCAACTAAAATTCCAAAGTGACAAGTGCACTCGAGCACTAGCCTTAGCACTCGAGTGACCACCCAATACCAGCGAGTGCCGAGGCACACCCTTGAAAATGGCCTGCAAGTGTTTGCCCGAGAGACACCCTCATATCCCATAACACCTTTGCGCTTGAGTGAGACACGGGTCACTCGAGTGATGACCTAAATTACTGGCAAGTGAAGAGGGACACTTGCGGTTTCTGCCTGAGGACTTTAACCAAAATGCTGAAGAGGAAGGGAAAATATTACGTTGCACTCGAGTGAGACTTATTAGAAGCCAAAACACAACTACTGATATAATTTTCCAGACTCGTCCAATTTGTCTCCAATAGTCCTAAAACTTATACCAAAGTCCATTCCCACCTAAAATTCCATAAAGAACCTATTGGTAACCTCAAAACACCCAAAATCACATCCTATCAACAATTTTAGTCTTAGGCCAACACATTGGACACAAACCAACCAATAGCCCAAACTTAGTCTTTCAAATTCCAATCAAAACCAATGACACAATAATACATCCTAACACTATTTTCCACGCATTACCATATCTAACTCATCCATCTCCAATTCTCATAAAATCAAGGCAAAAATCCAGAATTTCCAAAACTCAATCAATGACTACATAATTTAAATCAAAATGCTACTAACTCTTACCTCTTCCTTTTCCCAAGGTTGGTTCTTTGATTGCTCAACCTTCAAATTTCTTCAAACACTAAAACATCACCTTTTAAAAATCTGAAACCATAGCCATGAAGCCCTTACTATCATGAACAACTTTAAAGAAGATCACTTGAGCATTAGAAGGCATTTAACAAGTCAAAATCTTACTTTTTCTTTTCTCTTTCTACCTTAAGCTAAACGAAAATGGAGGGCAAGGAGAGAGAAATGAGAAAATGATGATGGTGATCAGATTTTCCCTTGCCCCAAGCTCCCTAGTCGACTTTACCGTGAGAGGGAAGAGAAAATATATTGAAAATTTGACTTTAATCCAACGGTCCATATTTTGCCACTTGTCACCACCTTATTCTTCCTTCCATGAATTCACATAGGCTCGTCCACACTAGATTCCACCCCATTGATCAATCAAAAGTTAATCCTAGCCATTGATTTTGAGTTACTTATGAGTCTCCTCTTTGGTAACTAACCAATTGGTTGGTAAAATTACCATTTTGCCCCTGATTATCACAATGCTTACTAAATCGTCACCAAACACATCTTTATATCACAATGCACATCATATACTTCAAAAGTGTTTATTCATTAATAATTATATCACTTTTGAAATCATTAACCCTTAATTACAATTCAGGATATTACATACAGTAGTTTCCCATTTGGCTCATGTATCGAAAGGTAAAGTTTAATGTGTATGTTTTATGTCCTCCTTCTTGATCATAAAAGAGATTATCACTTTTCTACTTCAAAATTAGATCCGTTTCCCTTGATATTACTCGTAAGTCCTAAGTATTTGAAAATGAATTGAGTTATTCATGAGTTATCAATTATAATTGTCATAAATATTGCATTAGTTTATTCAACCACCAATCAAATACACAAAATTTAAAAAGAAATAGTAATGTTATTTCATAGACTACCTCTTCTTTTTAATATAAGATCTCATTTTTAGAGTAATTTAAACTAGAAACGAAATATTATCTTTAATTATTAATGGAATAGTATTATATATAATGATGAAGAGTGTGTTTGAGTGTCTATTTTGGATGATCATATAGTCTTCTTACGTGTGTGTAAAGTACAAACATCATTAGTCTATCGTTAATTAATGTTTGATCTCATTTCTACATGTCCATGTCCATTTTCAAGGGAGACGCCAAACTACCCAAATTTGATTTGTGATATATATGCCTGGATTTAATTAAGTTTAATTATCTCCAAAAAATTCAAAAAGACAATTATATATAATAAATTAAATTGTCCCCTTGCAAGTTAGATTAAATCCAATATTATGTAAGAAAAATTAGTACTCATGCATACAGTCAGGAGCCTAAGTTAATGACTACTCCAACAGTCCAAAGTCAATAAATCTATTTGGTCAAAAATGGCTTCCCCAGCCGACACAATAGCGGAAGATTCTAACGTAATCATAAAATCCCACCCTAGCAATATGCAGCCCAACATTCAATGGTAAATATAAATGATCGATGAAGAAATTTGTACTTCTCTTCTTGATTCAAAATCTTAAGGTTTTTTACGAATGCTGTGAGGTAGTTTGGGTTTTGCTCTCTCTTGGGAAATACGTCTAGTTTTTTCTGTCTTGGTCCGGCGTGGGAGATATCCATCACCGGAAACTGCCACCGGATCGGCCCTCCGATCTCCTAGCTTGTGGAAGTAACAAGAAGAAGAAGAATTCCTCTTCTTCACAAGTGGAAACAAACATCCAAATGACTGTCAAGGCTACTCCAGAAAATGTATCAGAGGATGACACTCTCATGGAACAGGGGAATAATGATGTTAATATGCAAGATAGTCCAGTCAAGAAGCATACTTCCTATAAGGACTCTCTCATGGGATTTAATGGCATTGAAAATTCAGGGGATTGCCTGGAGGACGAAGCTTTATCGTCTGACATTATGAATAAGGAATGGGAAATGCCTGAATTAACAGAGGAAGTTCAGAAGCTTATGGAAAGTCATCCAGTGGTTCTGGTTTCTGCAGAGGAATACAGTGAGTGGTGTAAGCCATGGAATGGAGCTCTGATCCTTACTGTGCTAGGAAAGAAATTTAATATTTACAACCTCAAGACTCATCTGAGCAGATTATGGAAAACCTCTGCCTTTGATATAATAGATTCAGCCAACAATTACTTCATCATTCAATTTATTCAGAAGGAGGGATGGGCTCAGTTATACCATACAGTTCTGTATAAGGGACCGTGGGTGATTCAACAGCATACTGTGATTGTCCAACGTTGGTCACTTCATTTTGATCCTTTTAACAACCCTCTGGGACGTGTGGTGACTTGGGTAAGGATTTCAAATATCCCAATATAATGCTATAATTCCACATTTATAACCAGATTGGGAAATAGGATTGGGAAAATAGTTAAGGTGGATCTACTTACCCCTTCAGAGCTACCGTCCAAAGCTGCCAAGGTTGAAAGGGGAAGATATGCCCGCATTTGTGTAGAGTTAGACCCGCGCAAGCGACTTGTGTCGAGAGTGATAGCAGCGAATTTGGCGTATCAGGTGGAGTACGAGGGTTTAAATCAAATTTGCTTTGCGTGTGGAAGATACGGTCACAGGAAAGAGGCATGCTCTTGGTCGTATGTAAATGATGAACAATCCAAAGTAGAGCCTCCAAGTAAGACTCCTCAGAATATTTCGAGGACATCGTCGGAAAAGAAGAACCCGAAAGTGGAAGAGAACTTTGGGTCCTGGATGATTGTGAGTAGACCTCACCGACCGAGGAACTCGAGGAATTTCCATGCTAAACAGGGAAGTGTGGAGCAGAGCATGGGATTGAGAGGATATAGGGGGATGAAGAATACACCTTCGGATTCGCGGTTTACTGTGCTTGAGGAGCTTGAGGAAGAGGAGCTGGTCGTGGATGCAGATCGGCGACGGCAGGCCTGGGTTCAGGTGGGAGACCGGACTACTCAGCGGCGGCCGAGCGTGACTTGCGAGGATGCCGAAATGATGACTGAACATAATAGAGGCATGGCGAGCGCAGACCTAGTGCAGAAGAGATTTCAGAAGGAGAAGGTAATAGAGGGGCCCACAAGGAAGGAGAAAGTCAACTCACTTGGGAATAGATCTGCACGTGGTCTGAGAAGTGAGGCTCAGAAAGGGATGTATCAACTTGGAGTGGACCGAAAAGCTTTGAATGGGCCTAAATCCTTAGTGGGCCGAAGGGAGCATAGAATTGTGGGGGGAAATGCTACGCAAGTGGGCTCAATTTCCTTAGTTCCAAATAATAGGGAAAATTCAATGGCTAATGGAACCTTACTTTTAGAGGGTCCTCCTCAAATTGAAGGGGATCCGGATGCATGGTTGAAGGCTAACTTGGAGCATAATAGTGTCAGTGGCATGGAGACAGCAACAATCTCATATTTAGAGGATGATATTGGGGATGACTTCATGCAAGCGGCACAGCGTGATGAGGCTTTTGACAATGGGCGAGATCCAGGAGGCACAACTGCAGGGTCACTTAGGTGATTTCGTCTGTTCTTGTGTTTTATCCCATTAATTTTTAAAATGATTATAGCTTCATGGAATTGTAGGGGTGCTGGAAGTAGGATTTTTCCAAGCACTATAAAGCATGCGGTTCAAAAGTATAAAATTGACATCTTATGTTTAATTGAGACTAGAGTTAGTGGCACTAGGGCGGATAGTGTTTCGCGTAAGCTGGGTTTTAGTAATTAGATCCGTCTGGAAGCCTCTGGCTTTGCGGGGGGTATTTGGCTTTTGTGGGATGACAGAAACACTTCGATGAATTATATAAGTTCTAGTACCCAATTTATTCACTGTAAGCTTAAGGATAAAAGGAATCAGGACTCTTTTGTGGGCACCTTTGTGTATGGGGAGCCAGTAGGTAATAGAAGAACGGCTCTATGGTGATCTCTTAAGCATATTGCTGTAAATATGGTGGAACCTTGGATGGTGATTGGGGATTTTAATGCATTTCTGGAGCCTACGGATAAATTAGGAGGGGCTGAACCTTCTGTTAGGGCCATGGAACAATTTTCAGAATGTGTTAGAGCCTCTCACCTTATAGAAATCCCTTATGTGGGAGAAAGGTTTACATGGGAAAAGAGTGGCGTTAAAGAGAGACTTGACTGGGGGTTTTGTAATCCGCTGTGGGAAATACGATATCCTCATAGTAAAGTCTTTCACTGCCTTCGGTTTAAATCTGACCATCGTCTTTTGGTTGTGGCTAAGGAGGTAAACCACCATACTTGCAGGAGAGATTATCCCTTTAAATACCAGCCTGCATGGAACTTAGAGAAGACTTTCCCTAAGCTAGTTACCAAGTCCTGGGAGAACGAGGATTGGTGTGGAGGAGTGACTAAATTTGCTGAAGAGGCTATATCCTAGAAATTTGAAGTGATTGGCAATATTCCTAGGAAGAAGCAGAACATTCTTAGGCGTTTGGAGGGCATTGATAGAGCTAGAGCTAATAATATCTCTAATGGTCTGTATAAATTGGAGAAAGTGCTCTGGCAGGAATACAATAAAATATGCGCTCAAGAAGAATTAGTTTGGTACCAGCAGTCTAGGAGTAAATGGCTGGCTTGGGGAGATAAAAATACATGGTTCTTTCATGCTTCGACAATGATCAAAGGAAAAGGAATAAATTGCAAGCTCTCCAGGATAGCAACGATAATTGGATTACCGAACAAGAGGATCTTAGGATCATGGCTGATAGCTTCTTCCAGGACTTGTATACTAAGGATAATCTTCTTATGGCTCCAGAAGATTGGCCTATGGATTTTCCCCAGTTGACAAGTCAGGTTGATAACATTATCCATAAGGATGTGGATGTGTTAGAGATAAAAAATGCGGCCTTCACAATTGGTGCTTTCAAAGATGTGTGATTATGTGAAGGATATTTGGCAAGATCCTTCGTTGGTCAAGGACATTAATCACACAAAGATTGTGCTTATCCCGAAAATTGAGAGTCCCAAGACAGTACGTGATTTTCGGCCTATATCATTGTGTAATGTTGTGTTCAAAATAATCACGAAGATTATAGCTGGCCGCTTGAAGAAAGCCATGAACTACCTCATTGATGTCCAACAGTGTAGTTTTATTGAAGGAAGACATAGCGCAGATAATATTATCATAGCCCAAGAGGTTATCCATACAATGCGCAAGAGGAATATGAGGAAAGGGTATGTGGTTGTGAAGGTTGACATGGAAAAAGCATATGACCGCCTTGATTGGGAGTTCTTACGATCGACCCTCATGGGCATTGGAATACGAGGGAACATTCTTACCCTCATCATGAAATGCGTCTTGACAGTGTCGATGAAGATTCTTTGGAATGGGGTGGAGTCATCCCCTTTCTCACTGTCCCGTGGGCTTCGTTAAGGAGACCCTCTTAGCCCCTACCTCTTTGTCCTATGTATGGAAAGGCTGGGCCACCAAATAAAAAGAGAGGTGACCTCAGGTCAATCGAAGGGTTTCAAGTTCGGGGGTAATTCCCCCGTATTATCCCATTTATTTTTTGCTGACGATTTGCTTCTTTTTGGTGAAGCATCGACACAGCAGATTACAATAATCAAGGAGGTTATGAAAGCCTTTTGTGGGGTTTCAGGACATCGGGTCAATCTGGATAAATCTAAGGTGTTCTTCTCTAGGAATGTGAACTTCCCAAGGGTGGCTCAGCTTAGCGATGATCTGGGGATTGGGATGACCGGGGATTTGGGAAAGTATTTGGGAGTTCCTCTCCTTCATGGACGAGCCACGAAGATCATTTACTTTCCTATTATCCAGAGAATCAGGAAAAGACTGGCGGGGTGGAAGACTAGGTTTCTTAACATGGCAGGCCAATCGGTACTTATCAAGGCTGTCCTGTCGGCCTTACCTGCATACCAAATGCAAACTACCTTACTTCCTAAGAGTGTCTTACATGAGCTTGAAAAATCAGTCGATCTTTTCTATAGAACCAGGGACATGAGGGTAAGAAGATGCATCTCATCGCATGGGATCAAATTAAGCAAAGTAAGGATAACGGAGGCCTGAGGATCAAAGACCTTCATAACCAGAACGTAGCCTTTATGATGAAACTCTGTTGGGGGTTATTGACAAAACCAAACGCCCTCTGGGTCAAATGTCTCAAGGCAAAGTATAGGTGTACGGATAGGAATTATCCTATGGTACATACTAATCAGAATGTTTCCCGAGTGTGGCGTGGTATCTCCACAGTGTGGGGGTGTTTCTTTGCTGGAGTTAGAAGGAAACTGAATGATGGCCGGTCCAGCAATGCTTGGTGGGACCTGTGGACACCAATCGAAGTGCCTCTTATTCATTTGGTTGACCAGAATCTACATGAAATAGACCCAGGAGCCAAAGTTCGAGACTTTGTGTTACCAGATGGCAGGTGGAATATTAGCAAGTGGAGATATTATCTTCCACATTGGGTGATTGATATCATTTCTCAGACTACCCCTCCGGGGGGAACGTCCCTGATAAGTTCTACTGGAGATCAACCTCAGACGGAAATTTTAGTGTTCGTGCTGCTTACACTTTTATTTCCACGAACCGAGAACCGAAAGTGCAGTTTCAGTGGCAGAAGGTGTGGAAGCTCCCTGTTCTGGAAAAAGTAAAGTTTTTCCTTTGGCAAATGATTCAGGAGCGTCTTCCGACTAATTACCTCAGAGCTAGGCGAGGAATCACCCAGAGTGAGGAGTGTCCTTTTCATTGTCAGAGAGTGGAAGACACATTACATATCCTTCGAGACTGTGAGCTATCCAGAGAAGTGTGGTTATATTTTGTTCACCCTAACTTTCGTTTTCACTTTTTCAATCTGATTTGCAGGGGTGGCTTAGGATTATTTCGGCTCGTAATATGGGTTTTGGACGACTCAGGAGGTGGCCTTGGCTTAAGATTTTCAGTCTCATTTGCTGGCTACTATGGAAGAATAGATGCAAGGGCGTGATGGAAGGAAAGCACTTACAAGCTCATGAGGTTATACAACATGGGGTTTTTTCCCTAATGGACAGTAACCTGTTAGGCACTGGCTCTGACAACTTGTTCCAGGTGGATCGTGCTATCAACTCATGCTGGCATCCATCGCCGGCTGGGTACGTTCGTTTGGATACAGATGCTTCTGTCGATGTAGCAGGATGGGCGTCGTGTGGCGGGGTGATTCGTGACGATCATGGCAACTGGATTGTGAGATTTCAATGCCAGTTAGGAGCTGTTCCAATCACAGGAGCAGAGCTATTGGGAGTACTGACTGGATTGAACGTGTGTAAGCAATTCGGTCTTCAACAGGTGCAGGTTTACACGGATTCATTAGAGGCCTATCAGTTGGTTTTTCGGGATAGTGGAAGCCCTTCTTACCATCCGTTTAAGGAGGAGATTCAGGCAATTCGAGAATTTCTCTTCTCGAACGGGAAGTTTCAGCTACGACATGTGGCACGAGAGGCAATTAGATGTGTTGATTTTTTGGCTAGGGATGCGCATAACATTGTAGGCGGGCCGATAGTGTTGCCAGTGGTGCATCCAGGGTGTACGGGGGTTCTTGCGGGATGACATGATTGGTTAAACAATCATGCCGTCCTGCGGGTTAGCTTATTCCAAGCCTTAGTCTTGGCCTTGATGTATTAAAAAAATCTTAAGGTTTCCGATATTTAGCTAGTTTTTCCACATTTATATACTCCTCCAATTCATAATATAGGGCACTTCAACTATATCGTAAGAAACAAGAAATAACATTTAAATCATTTAATATATCTTAAAATATAAATTTTTTTCACTTCGACCCTTTTTGAGAAGTATATTTAATTGTATTGGGAATGTTTCAGAAAGGGGGATATAATAAGCAGGCAAAATTGTAAAGTGAGTATTAATCATATGAGCAACATAGGAAAAAGAGCGTTAATTAAACTAGAGGTGATTTATATTTTGGACTATGTCTTTCTTCTAAAAACGCTCTATATTATGGACCGGAGGGAGGATCTTATTCCTCTGATCTATAATATAAGTCTGATTTGATTGTCACACGCATACAAAAAATGATAGCAATAAAGTTAAATTAAAATATCATGAAAATTTAAAGGGGCATTCTCGATATAGGACTCATGACTATATACCTCGCTTAAGAGTAAATGTCCTGTTTGTTCCACACTTCGAACATACCATTGTAACGAGCATCAATTCTCTCACATCGCAAAAGCTAACAAGTCGTTGGAGTTGCTGAGCTTAAAGCCTTACTGGGAAAAATTGACAATGAGATATAAATAAAAACGCTTGAGGGATTTGTAGTTCCTATAAAGGAGCATTGCTCTTGTTGCTTGAAGAAATTTTTGTTCTTTGAAGAGTATATGGAGAAGACATGTAAAAGAAAGTTATTCACAATGCCTTCAATGTGTAGGTACATAACACTTTTCTTTAGGTTTAATTCGCCCTTACTTATTCTTATATATCTTATAGGGTGCAAGTTAGTTAACCAACAAATTTCATGCATGATACATTGAAGATCTTTAGATATAGATGATACATTGAAGACCTTTAGATATACATTGCACTTTCTATACTTAACATAATAACATGTGGCAAGCTCTCAAATAGTGGTTCAAAATGTTTCTTAAAGCTAAGTTCGAGTAGTGTCCGCATTCCAGGCTCATCGAACTGATGAGAAACAAAATTCTCATTACTCAAAACAATGTAATTTCACTTAATAAAGCTGTTTTGGGTCAAAAAAAGGGAGGATTGGGTCCTTTTTAAAAAAAAATATGTAGCACCCTGAAGTATTTTTTCAGTACCACCCAGTATCTTAAAATAAGTTTTGATACACTGATCACCCTCAAATAATTTTTCAGTAGTAAATATTGTCTAGCAAACTGCACTCTAAAGTATTTTTTAGTAACATCTAGTATCATAAATTAATTTTTAACTCATTCAGCACCTTAAATAACTTTTTCAATAATACCCAATATCATAAAATAATTTTTTGTTGCATCTAATCCCCTGAAATATTTTTTTATCAATACTTTGTATCGTAATTTTACATTGTTCGTTGCAATTAGAAAAATATTTTACTATGTTGAATGCAAAAAAACATTATTTTATGATGTTAGGTAGTACTGAAAATATACTTCAGAGTGATACATTATTTTTTAAAAATAAAAAAGGACCCAACCCCCCATTGTTTTGGACCCAAAACGGCTCTATTAAGTGACACTACGTGCTTATTCAGAATAGTGATTGGAATGTTTAAAAACAGTTTTTTAATAGTAATTTACGACATACGAGATAAGTATGTGAGATGAGTTTTGTCTCGATTTACATAAAAAAACAACTTATAAATAATTCAAACACCATACCAAATATACCTTACGTCATTTTGGATGATGAGAATTTTGTTTCTCATCAGTTTGATGAGCCTGGAACATTCAAAGCATTTGATATCCCTTTAGGGCTATTTGGCAATTGTGAGCTTTACTAATTAAATTTAAGTCAACGGGGACGTTATTGAGATATATACAACTCAAATTTTTATTATCATCGAGATTAGGGACATTATTGAGATTATATATAACTCAGATTTTTATAATAATCTATATTATTTTAATGAATGATCATGGCATGAAATTTATCACGCACCATATATTAATATCAATGAATTATTCATTAATGATATATACATATATATCAATGATTGAGAAGTAAGATGTTATTAGATTCATTAAACGTGATGGACGCAGAAGAGAGAACAAGGGCAATTACTACATTAACAGTATGCTTGGTACGAGGGATTTGAAGGAGAGGATAAATTTGTATAAGTTAGATTTTAAAAAAAAAAATTGAAAGGACAGGATCACTAATTGTAATAAAGATAAGATGTAAGATAAAATATTAAAAAAATAATTAAAAATATCTAACCCCATCAAGAACAAATCTCCCCCTCCCCTCCCCCCAGGGGTTGGCATTTTGTGTGGAATATATTTGCATCCTCAATCACGTGCCACAAAAGTCACCGGCCCGTAAATTTGACTTGTCAAAGCTAAACCCAAGTTGCGCAAGACTCTCACCAACCGCCTTTTATAATTCTTCCGATACTTGCAATTAATCATCAGAGAATATAATATTTTGTCCTCTCTTAATTATAAGATAAAATTGATCTTTTTAAAAAAATTAAAGAAATCAATTAAATTATTTTAGAGTGTTTATATTTTTAGTATCCTTAAATTATATATTAGTTTATTAGTCAAATTAATTAGTTTGGAGAAAAAAATAAAAATATAAATACTCTAGAGTAATTTAATTGGCTTCTTTAATTTCTCTAAAAAAATAAATTTTATCTTATAATTAGAATCAGAGGGAGTAATAATAATAGCAATAATACCACCTCACATCCTTAATATAAAAGTTAATTGATTGTTGGATTTGATCATAAATATAATATTTCAATCCACTTTATCACAAATTTATAATTCCCCCACCTCCAAAGTTGTATCTTATTGATTGTACATACACATTAAAGAATTTCTATCTAAAGGTGGTCATGATAAAAGATACTAGTATTTTAAAGAGACCAAAATATATTTATTATAAATGATTAATATAATTAATTTTCTTAATCTATTAAAATTAGTTAACTAATTTTTATATGAAGAAGCATAGAGAGGAGGGTAGTAACAGTTAAATCAATGACATGTATATCCAAATTCTTGAAACTAGGAAAATGATATAATCACTGGTCCAACGCCCCCACCACTTGTTTTTTCTCCAGACAAATAAAATAGTCACTGGTCCAAGTCGTCCCTCCACTAGCAGTGATAGAGCGCAAGTCCTTTTCTTCCTTTTTCTTCAAAAATTAGAGCAACAAGTAATAAGAGCTCCGTCGACGGAAAATAACTTGTAATTAACTTTTTTCTCGCGCCATGTAATCTCAATGGGAGTTGGCGAAATAATTGAGAAAATTTGTTATTTTTTGGCCCATTGAGAAAATTTGTTTAACTTTATTTCATAGTTTTCATAATATATAACATTATGTTTCCCTTCCTCGTATCGAATTACTACTAAACTAACTGTTAATTATATTTAATTCAACTATAAATCAAAATTAAACATAATTTGAAAAAAATAATCAAATGAGATGGCTACATATAACTTACAAGTACCTATTTATTATGTACTACGTGTTAAAAAAGTGCTTCGAATAAAGGAGATTTTGATCAAATTGGTGCAATATTAGCATTGAATTTACAAGCTAGTGATTGAGGACTTTTCTCGGGTGATTCTGGCTTTCTTTTTCCCTTCAAACATCGATTTCAAGGCAAGAAGGAACAAATAAAACAACAAAAAAATCTAAATTAAAAAGCTTGTTTAATTTGATTTTCATTTTTAATTTTTTTTTCGGTTTCAAAAAATAAAAAATCATCTGAGTAAATGTTTTGTATTTAATTGGTTTTCAAAATTATAGTTATTTATTTTAAAAAATAGTAAAATCAAAATATTTTAGAGTTAATTGTTTTTGTTTTTCTTAAAAAAATTTTAACACGTGTTTTTTTTAATATTATTATCTAATACAATAGTATCTTAGTTCAGGCTTCGTGGATGTTACTTTTAGTCATTGTAAACAACTAATCCCACTGTGACCACTAATAAGAGAGAGATGAAGATAATTAAGAAAGATAATTATGATGTTTTATAAAAAATATATCATATATATTAATTAATTAATTTCTCAATCTAATCAAATTAAGTAAATGTTTTTATATCAAGGATCAGGGGGAATATTTTATTTTTCTATTCTAGAAGAATTTTCTACTTTTTCTTCTCGAAAGAGAAGAGAGACCTTTCGTCGGTCCTTATAAAAAGGACACATACTGAAGAAAGCCAAGTCACCTCGGCCTACTATAATGGCCGCTAAACCTTCCTCTATTATCATCTTCCTCATGTTCCTTTCTCTATCCTCGGCTTTCCCTAGAAACATGAAGCAATATAAGCCATTAGCCATGCAAAAACCTCGTACTGTACTTTCACGACATTATCTACAACGGAGAGAATACCGGTAATGCTACGTCCGCCATTGTTGCAGCTCTACAGGGTTCTAACTTAACTAAATTAGCTCCTCAATTCCACTTCGGAAACATCGCAATTTTCGATGACCCTATCACATTGGATAATAACCTTCACTCTAAACCAGTTGGGAGGGCTCAGGGCTTTTATATTTATGATACCAAGAATACTTTCACTGCTGATGGTTCTGGGTACCAGCTGTTAATGGTAAATTTTCTGTTAGTTTTACATATCTTTTTTGTTTTGCAAGTTCCCAGAATCAGAATCAAGCTTTTTGGAGGCTGCTATGGAGATGGAAGGTACCAGAGAAGATCAAATCCTTTATGTGGCTTGCTACTCATGGGAAGGCTCACACGGTGAAGTTAAGACAACAAAGGGGCCTAATGGAAAATGCAGCATGTTCTTTTGGATGCAATGATGAAGATGATTTGATGCACCTTTTGATGGATTATGCTAATGCAAGGGAGAGGTGGATATCTCTGGTCAAACTAGTTTTGTGGCCTAAGTTCTCTACTCTACAAGGGTTGGAATGGATATAATGGAACCTCAGGAACGAAGCACAGAGAAACTTCACGGCTAAAGTTAGTTGGCCAATTCTATTCAGGTATGTTTGTTGGGATATCTGGGTTGCTCACTGTTCGAAGCTGTTTGGAAATGAACAAGAGATGGGTCACCAAAATTGCTACTCTAGTTTGTTCAGAGCCAGTTGGGATCTCGACTTAACCAACAATTATTGTTTCTACAATCGTAACATTTATGAGGAAGGAGCTGGTATGAGGGGTAAGACCTGGTTTCGCTACTCTAGAGACAAATGGATCGGTATTGGATTTAGGCATGGCAGGCTGCGTTGGAGCGATCAAGGACGAAGACGGTAGATGTATTTGTGGGTATATTAGTCGGATTAATCATGTGTCTCCTGTGGTGGCAGAGATCATTGCAATTATACATGGCCTTCAAATTTGCTGGAACTAGAATTTAAAGAATATTATTGTTCTCACAGATTGTCTGGAAGCCATAAACCTTCTCACAAGAGGCTCTATAAGGATCATCTGTTCAGGGATGTGATAGAGGATGTGAGACTTTGGCTATCTAGAGAATTGCAAGTTCTTCTTAGTTTTGTATCTTGGAATGACAATACTCTTACAGATTATTTGGCGAGGTTAGCTCATAACATTACTATGAATTTTGTTATCCTTGATCACCCACCACCTTCCTTTTTGGAGGCAGTTATTAATCATGGTTGATTGTTGTTTTGCTTTCCTCTTAGAGACGAGTTTTACTTTGTAACCTTTTCATAAGTTACTCCCTCTGGTTCTAATTATAAGACAAAGTTGACTTTTTTTGAGAAATTAAGGAAACCAATTAAATTATTTTAGAGTGTTTATATTTTTATTTTTTTCTCCAAACTAATTAATTTAACTAATAAACTAATATATAATCTAAAGATACTAAAAATATAAACACTCTAAAGTAATTTAATTGACTTCCTTAATTTCTCCAAAAAAGTCAACTCTGTCTTATAATTAGGACCAGAGGGAGTATTGTATTCCAGTTTTCATTCAAAAAAAAGAAAAAAATACTTTCACTGCTTGGCTCGAATTCTCGTTTGTGCTCAACAGTATGGACCACCAGGGCAAGATCAACTTCATCGGAGCTGACTCCATTATGGTGAAAGCCAGAGATATCTCTGTAATTGGTGGCACCGACGACTTCATGCATCGTGGCGTCGCCACAATCATGACGGACACTTTGGAAGGTGAAGTCTATTTCAGGCTTCGTGTTGACATTAAGTTGTATGAGTGTTAGTGATGTACGAATTGCACCTAGTAATTAACACACGCGCGCGTATACACACATATATACTACCTCTCGTACTAAATTTAGAACCTAGCTTTTAGTACAAATTACACTATGAATTATAATTAGGTTCTAAATTTAGAACGGGAAGAGTATATATATAGGCGAGCGTCGTGTGAAGTCATTGAGTATGGTCCATGTTATATTTACGTGGAAGTACGGTAGAGGTTAATTCAAAAGTTTTACCTCAAGCATGGCTCATGTATCAAAAGTAAGTTTCTTGTGCGTCTTTAATACCTAATATAAAGCAAGTTGAAAATAGAGTTTGGCCTTAAATATAAAACTACAATTCCCTATCATGTCAAAATATAGGATCGAGAGGAGATATTGAAATGCGCTTAGGCAGTCTGATAATTAAGCAAGGTGATTACAATATAAAGATTAAAGAGGGAGATATCAAGTCTCAGTTAGTGACACGAGTGTGAAGATCACGTGGATGCATAACTACTTTACAACAACTTGCGCAATTGATACGTGCATGCTGCAACCATCCCTATTGATTATTACACGTTTCAAGGGAGTTTGGGTCAAAAAAATATAGTTTCAATGCAAATGATTTAGGAAAATATTTTAGGAAAAACAATACACAATTTTTGTAAATAACTAATTTTTTTAATTTACATAAATTAATTATATACATACATATTATTTTCTCGTACAAACACTATTTGTTCGTCGATCAACTTTTTTTTTTTTTTTTGCCAACGTGGTTAATCAACGATGTTATGAATTAATCTTGTTCATTAAATTAAATACTGTCCAATGATGAAAATTGAAAAGTATTCTTAACGTAGAAAATTTTGCTTAAAATGTTTATATTATTTAACACTGAAAAGTGTAAGTTTAATTTGAACACGCGCGTATGTTTATTGTGGAGATCAGTATGTACAGTAGCATATTTGAACGATACGTGCTACCTAGGTCAATAAACATCATGTTCTTCTTCAAAATTTTCTTCCCTTTAGGTAAGCTTGGAACAACCTCCATATATTGACCATTAAGGAGTTCCTAGATTACACTATGAGTATTATACTACCTATATTCTTAATATAAGATCTAATTTGTAGTATAAATTACATTACAAATTATAAATATTATATTAATTAAGGATGGGAGGTAGTGTTTTGGCAACTTATATATGCTTGTCTAGTAATATTAGATTTAATAATTTAGGTATGTATTAGGTTGATCTTTCTATCAAAATGAATTAAGTCAATTTAATAGAACCTATCATTGAGTTATAAATCTTCACTTCAATGTTTATGTAGTCATTGTCGAACTTTTCTTATGTATTTTAATATTCTCCCAGCTTCTTTTCTTTTTCTTTTTTGACTAGGAGTGTAATTTTAAGAAAAAAAAGGTCTCAGAGCCCTCAAATCCACAATATTTTTTTTTTCTCTTTTCTTTTTGTTCCATTGACCGAATGACTCTGATACCATATTAGATTTAGCTAGTAATGTAGGTATGTATTAGACTTAAAAAATAAAGTATGAAATAGGCTTCACCTTCAAAAGCGTTGGTCATGAGGGCACAAACGTTTTTTTTTTTTTTGGGCGACCTATAGATGCTTCACTAGCAATATTAGATTTAGTGATTTAGGTATGTATTAGCTAGGTTAATCTTTCTATCAAAATGACTCAAATTAATTTGATAGAACCTATCATTGAGTTATATACTTTCATTTCAATGTTTATGTAATCATCATGGGACTTTTAATTTCTTGATGTATTTTAATATTCTCCCAACTTTTTTTTGCCTGTGCTTGTACTTTTTTTTTTTAAAAAAAAAGTCTTAGAGGTCTCAGATCCACAATATTTTTTTCTCTCTTTTTTTTTGTCCCATTGGATAGCTCTGATATCATATTAAATTTAGTGATTTAGATATATATTAGACTTGAAAAAAGAGGAAGAAGGGAAAAAATGAATATTGAAAAAGAAAAAGAAAAAATATTGTGGACCTATAGCTTTTGAGACTTAAAAAAATGTACAAGCCCAAGCAAAAAAAATTGAAAAGGAGGAGAAAAATAGTTGGGAGAATATTCAAATACATCAAGAAAAATCTTACATTAATTACTTAAACATGAAAGTGAAAGTATATAACCTAATAGTAGGTACTTTCAAATTGACTTGAGTCATTTTAATAAAAAGACTAATCTAATACATACCTAAATCACTAAATCTAAAAGCCAAAGGTCTAATGTGTATGTGTAGGGCAAACATGGAATAAAATCACAGAATTTCTAGACAGATGCCACCTTTATTTATAATTCACAAAACAATATTAGTGGAGATTGTTGTAAAGATCCTAAATCCTAATAAGTCTTTTACATGGCAGCTTTAACAATCAGCCCATCAGCATTATAGAAGAACATGAACAGGGAAAGCCAACTGATGCTTGCCTCCATGGAACTACCATAACTTGCCGGAGATACAGGTTGCAATGCATGATTGTTTCTTTCAACCGCTCGGTGATGCTTCATCAGAGATGCTGCAACATGCCTCCTCAAACTGCTTGCACTAGCTGGCTGATGGGAAAACACCGAAACATCAGTTGAAGAACAGCTTTAAAGGTATTTTTATTTTTTAATGGTTGAAAAGGTCAATGAGCATTGCAAGCTCAACTACATGCACATTCAGGAACAATATTAGGTCATAATTTTCAGTTACTGAGACCAAGGTGATCATCAGTTGATCTTCAAGAAAGACTGGCTGCTTCCTTAAAAATAATTTTCTCTAAATAATGCAATGTATCAGCATTTAGAGTTAATGCAACATATCAGCGTTTAGTGTAAACTACATCACTATGCTTGGTTTAGAAATTCCTCACCAACTTAAGGATTTGAAATTTGACTAGATCAAATAACAGGAAAATACCCAAAACTGCATTAAATTCGAACATGACCTAGCTTGCAGTCAGTTTCAAGGCCAATCCCAATGAATTTAATATTAGCGGAATGGGAAAGCCTTGCCATGCTTTGAACAGGCAAATTGAAGCCTTGGGGAAGCCACATTTCAGTATCAATCAAAGAGAAAAAAGATATTTCCAAATACAATTCCACAAACATACAAACAAAAACAGTAACATAAATATGGGAGATCCAAATAATTAATACAGATTAATCCACTGGCAACTCGGCTCCAATACAAGGTTGGAGCCAGTGGAAAGGGTCCACCAGACAAAGCAGGTCCAAAACCTCAGAAACGAAAATCACAGAGCACTGAATAAACCCAGAAAGAAAACTAAAATTAGGGAATCAAGGACAGAGAAGGCGTGCCTGATCGGGGGAACTGGGAGAAGCATCAGGCAGAAAGGAGGAAAGGTGAGTAGGAGGGTTGTCCTTGTGGAGATGGTAGTGATGGCGGCGGCGAAGTCTAGGATCAGAAGATGCGCCATTGTTGGAAGGGCGATGCATTGGAAAATAGTAGTGGTGAAACTCCCAGAGAGCGGCGGCGAGCTTTCAGACAGAGACGGAGGAGGAAGGTTGAAGACGATGATGATGATAATTGAGAAGGAGATGGCGATCCTGCTTAATGATGTTATCGTGCGAAAACCAAAGTCTCCAAGAGAGCACTGGAGTAACAAGGCCCGCTCTCTTGCCTGCTAATACCCCTCTTCCCAACTTTTACCCTAATTTGTCCTCCTTTTCCGCTTCCCCTTCCCCACCTTTTTCCGCCTTTTTCATCTCCCTCTCTCTCTTCCAGTCTCAAACTTTCTGAATTTTCCTACTTAAATTAACTCTCTCTCTCATTCTCTCTCTTATCATCATCAGCTCCGATTTGGGATTTCTCTTTTTCTTTTTTTTTTTCTTTTTTCCTTTTACTTGTGGGTGGTGAGTGAAATTTCTGTGCTGTGTGCGTATCCTATGATATGAATTCTTACTGTTTTGTTTTTATCGTCTTGTCCGAGTCCTTGATCGCCGTGGCCATGGCTTCACGACAAGAGGTTTGATCGCCTCTCTGTCCCGCATTTTACCATTTTTGGTGCGTTTTCAAGTTTTATGATTTTTAATGTTATCTCCTAAATATTAGATATTGTTCAGCTTAAATTTGCTGTTGTCTCCTCAACATGTTTAATTTTTTCACCATATGGTACAAGTTTTGCTTCTAGTAGTAGTTAAAATAGTTCATTTCTTCTTGTATCAAATATATAGTTTAAATACGCAAAAAAAAAAAAAAAAAGAGGGGGTGTTTTTATGGTCAGGCTTTTTCCGTGTAACATATATCACACGAGCGACAGTAATAAAAAAAGGGTTGAGGAGTAAGCGAGATAGTAGATAAGTGACGACCTAAAAAAATAAAAAGTAGGACAATTAAAACCTGTTTTTGCTTTTTAGTTTTTAAAGGTAATGTTTTGCTTTTTTGTTTTTAAAAACAATAAAACCTGTTTTCAAGAAATTATTTTTAAAGACAGAAAAAACAATTTTTAAAAACAAAATCAAACAGCCTCTTTATTTTTCTGTTTTTAACCTGCAATGCGAGGGGTATAAAAACCACAATTATGGATAAAATAAAGATATTCAATTTTTATAGAGGAAATATTCTTAAAAAATAAATCAATAATAGGGCTAGCAGGCCTCTGTGGAGGGGTAGGGAGGAGTAAGGAGTCGACTTAGTGTTTATTTAGGATAACTTATTTTTGGACAATAAGTATTTATAAATCGTGATTTACGGTACATGAGGTAAATATGTGAGAGGAGTTTTATCTCGACTTACGTAATAAGTGCTTATTGACCCCCAATAACCAATACCAAACACACATTTAGAGTTTGGGATAGCTTATTTTTAAGTAATAAGTGTTTATTACGTAAGTCGAGATAAAATTCTTCTAACATATTTACCTCGTATACCGTATATCACGATTTATAAGCACTTATAAGTCAAAAATAAACTATCTCAAATAAACACTGTAGTGTAATTGGGAGCAGTGTAGAGAAGATAGGAAGCGTGCCTGCCATATCTTGCTTTGCCTCTTGCTCCAATATGCAGGTTTCTTTTCTTTTTTTTTATAATCAAAGTGGCCAATTACAAATTGGAGTTTACAAAAGACTTAGGCCGGCAGACTAAGGTCTTGAGTCATATAAATATTACAACCCGGGGGTGATACTGATAATAACGCCGAATCCGCTTGCAACTGATGATCTTCCCTGGCTAAGAAACCAGCACACCTGATGGTATCACGAGGCATATAATGGAGCTCAATGTCCCATTGGGAGTATAGTAAGTCCCTCACAGCATTTATCTCTGATCTCAATGGGTGACTATAACCCCCGTGTCCCATAATCAGATGATAGGCCTCAAGAGAATCCGTATAAAAACCTTATTGAAGTTTTGTTGCTTACATAATTGAAGTCCTGATAGAATAGCAGCTAATTCAGTAGTGATAGATGGAACAAAACCTAATCGTTTCTGAAATCCGAGGATAATATGCAGGTTTCTATGCTTGTACAAACTCTCTCTCTCTCTTTTTTTTTTTTTGCTCAAAATGCTTGCAAAAACTTAATGATTCATTCATTCACTTATTTTATATTCCAATGCCTATAATGGAGGACATTCAAAAGGCCCATAACCTTGTAGCTATTAACATGAAAACTCTCATGTGGGAGGTTGTTAGTTCTATTTTATTTATAACCCCCTTTTTTTTTCTAGACACATATATCTTTTTATTGAAAATAATTTTGTTTAAGGTATTATCGGATATTAAAAATGAACACATCTCCCAACTTGCATTGTTAGGAAATAAACCCAACCCTGTTGGTTCATATTGTTTTTTTTTTTTTTTTTTGGGTACAAGGTTCATGTAGTTAATTTAACATAAAAACGTAGGGAGAGATCCAAGCAATTCAAGCCCATCATGGAAGTCAGGCCCATCAGGATGAGGAAGCCAGTAGGCCAGGTCTGGATTGGATCCATACTCTTTCGAATTGAACCCGATTTCAGGATTTGGATTTGGTCTGGGTTCTTACCCAGTTTAATTGGGCCACTCATGAATTAGTTACACTAAGTTTCACTTCGTAACTGAGTCAAGATTACCTATAATTCTGGTATTATTGGTTTGCTTTGTTACCCAAAACTGACTAAGAGGTTAGATTACCGGCGTCTTATCAGCAACTGGCTCAAGATTATCGGATTAATTCATTAATTTTTTATTAAGAAAATCGAAGATTAGTCACATGTAAAGCGATGATTATGAGCTTTTTTTTTTTCTTTTTTTTTGTTTTCCGGCCGAAACATGCTGTGGGTGTTCCTCTTTTAAGGCATGTTTGGGATGGCCGTACACTTAATTGTAAGTGGCTTTTTGCTTCAAAAGTCAGATTGGAACTTTTAACATATGTTTGTGTTGGCTTCTAGAATTAATTGCTTCTCACCAAAACAAAAGCCACTATTGACCAGAAACCACTTTTTGTTGCTTTTGGTGAATCACGATTCACGATTAGGGAAAAACAAGCGCCTTACTCATGCTGCAACATTCTCTCTCCTGCTTCCTCCTTGTAAATTTTTTCTTTTTCTTTTTCAGGCAAGATTTTATACATGAGAAAAATAAATGAATAAAAAAAATCAATATGTATATCGGTTTATGATTAATTAAAAAATTAAATAATAATTAATTATTTAATATTCAACAATTAATGAATAAAATGAAATAACTTAAAAATACCCAATAAATTTATGGTTATAAAAGTATCAAAAGAAGGGAAAATAAATAATAAATTTTAGAGAAAATTGAGGAAGAGTCTCCATTAAAAATTTAACTGGTGAGAAAAACTTGAAAAATTTTTATACACAAATATCGAAACTATATAAATTTTATACGCTCGAAGTATCAATATTTTGAATTTTTTGATTTATATATAATATAAATATGTATTATTCAATAAAATTTATATACTTTAATTAGAAATAAATATGTATTATTGAATTATACGGGATATATGATCCAATTAGTTATATAATATTATTTGATCAAATTATGTATTTTAGCACCAAATTTTTCAACTTAACTTTTTTCACTTTTTTATAATTTTGATTTTAATTTTTATCTTATAATTATATAAAAAGTCACTTATGTCACTGTCAATCCAAACAAGTTTCACTCTCAGAAAAACACTTATGCAGCCGCCAATCCAAACATAAATCATTTTATATAATATGATTTTTACCAATCTTAAATTTGCATAAGTCAGATTAAGCCACTTTTTCCACGCTAGCACACACTTAGTTTAATAAATCAATGTCAACTTATGCTTATCCTACGTGGCATTGAAAAGTCCAGAGCAACTAATCTTACTTTTTATCGAATTTAAGATTAAAAAATATTTTGCGTAATCAAGGTAGCCGTGCAACTCATCAGTTATGATGGAAGATGATAGTATTCAATTCTCGGAACTAAGATTCAATATTGAGGACAAGTATATTCTTTTTGTCTTAGTTACAAGGTATAATGAGAAGTTTGGCCCAAAAAAAAAAATACAAGGTATAATGAGAAGATTTACTTTAATTCTATTTATAAGTTACGTATCATTATAAATTTTTTTTATTAAAGTAGTATAATTTTACTTTTCATTTACCATTGTGTAAACTTTATTTATAAGAGTAAAGTTAAAAAATATTAAATTTTAAGGTAATGCTAATGAGATTTAATGTTTTTAATGTTTCTTGATTATGATGAAACTTGTTGTAAATGACTTATAAATAATATAGATTATAAGAGTATATAATTACTATTGAGTCAAGTAATTTATCCATGCCGTTCAAAAATATAATTTATCCATGATTGAATCCGTATTTTTTTTATAGAGAATTTTCCCTGACATTGATTTTACTCCTTGCGTCTCAGGGGGCTCTTTTTTTGCGTCATTTTAATTTAACTAGTAGACCACTTGTTATACAGCCCAATTATTGCCCAATATTATAAACTAATTAGATTTGACTTTACCCCTTTTCATACACGTATTCTGAATTATGCATGGCCACAATTTGAATTTGTTTTTTAATTTTTGACCAAAGTCACAGTTTGAAATTTGATTGTTTCAAATTTAAGGCAGGCGTGTAAAATTACACTAGGATGGTACGTAATTGAGAAAAAACAATATTAAATTCAACACTCAACTTAAAATCCAAATTATTATCCTTGCTACGTAACATGAAAACATTAACAATTGCACCATGACTTAAATTGAAACACGGTGACTCTGACTATATTATATAATTTTTCAAAAATATTTTCTCGCGTCCATTTGAAGTTACTTACACGTATACTACTGTTGCATAAGATTCTGACTTTAGAGCTCGTTTGGTATTTGAAGAAAAAAAGGATAAGAAGGAGTGTATAATATATATAATGCAACGCAATGTAATAATTGTTATCAAATTTTGTTCACTAAACCATGTAATTAAGAGTTATTGTTCTTGGAAGATGATAGTGCAATTGCAGTGATGATGGCCAACTAGAAAACGAAGGGGAAAAAGGGTAATTAAGCTGTGGTTTCTGGGGACTGATGATTTTTTTTTTTTAAAAAAAAAAAAGACTATAAGGGCCTGATCAGTGATAGGTGAAACTACAAGGACTTATTAATGAAAAAATATGGGACCTAATTAAAAAGCAATTGGAACTATAGAGATATGCATATTACAGCAGCAACAACGATAACAATAATAAAATAACTCAATAGGTGGGATTGCCTATATAGATTTTAAGATGTCATTATACTTTATCAAAAATTAAATTTTTTTATAGATATTATTAACCAAAAGATCTTACTCTATAATTTTATTGTGTGTTCGATTCGGTTTTCCTCTACCTCTTTTTAGAGAACTTTATACTGCTTGATTGATTCTCTTCATTGACGCACTCAATGACCTTTTTTTAATGTATTCAAACCACCTTAAATGATTTTCTATCATTTTCCCTATAATAGGTGTCACTCCAACTCATTCGTGTGTATGATCAGTATAAATATTACATTTTCTTGTATGACAACATATTTATCTCAACATACTCATCTCTACTATCCCCACTTTATGTTCATGTTGTCTCTTTGAGGCCCAATATTTCCTACTATATAGCATTACTGATCATATAATAGTAAGATAAAACTTCCCTTTTACTTATTAGGTATTTTCCGATAACAAATAATTCCAACAACTTTTCTCCATTTATACCACCCTGGCTTAAATTCTATGATTAATATCTCCATCAATCTTATGAACATAGAGATTTGCAAATTAATTGTCCCAAAAAAAAAAAGAATTGCAATTTAATATTTTTGACGAGAATAATATCAACTTGATCATTTTTATGTAATCTCAATTTCCTCAAATTCTTTTCCTTTTAGTTTTTTTAGCTATAAACTGATGTATAAAAATTTATAGCTGATGTAACCACATCACACCAGACAAACCTTCACGCACATGACCTCACAAATACAAAAGAAGCCTTTAATTCAAGTGTTGATCAGTATTAATATTGATGTAAGGAACTTATAACATTAGTAGGAGCCAAGAAAAAAGAGGCGTGGCTTCGCTGAAAGGTCAGAGATCTGGAGTAAGAGCCTTAGATTTGACGAGAATTACGGTGTGACTGACCTTCTTTATGGCGGCGAGTCGGAGTGAGGGAAAAAAGGATAAGGGAAGGAATTTTATTTTTTCCCCAAAAGAGTGAAGGAGGAAGATAGAGCCGATGCCACCTCAACAAGGTGCCACGCGGGATGTTTGACTGGTTTAAAGTCAAACTTAACGTGGGAGAATGATAAGGTAACGATATGTTAAGTTTTATAGTCTTTCAAGGTGACATTAATCTTAAAAACTTTTTGAATACCCACCCATTCTCATCCAAAACTTTTAGACAAAATTAAACCTTAATTCTTAATTATTTGAATTTTAAATATATTCAGACCAATTATTTTGTCATTTTTAATTTTAACTAGTATTTAATTATATATTTTTATTATGTGTTTCTTGATAAAGTAAACTCTTGTAAGTTTTTTTTTTTTGGACAATAAACTATTATAAGTTTAAGATTTAAGTCCCTATCACAAATTAACGCGTGCCACTTGACACCCTTGCAGGGTATTGTTTTTTCCAAGTTTGTTGTTGCGGATTAAAGTTCTACACGGCTACCTTGCCTCTCGTTTCAGTCTATTTTAAACCAAAATATTAAATGCACAACAATTAGAATCCAAAGTCAGCGGGTAATAATCACTTCTTCTAACCCTTAATATACGGCTTATTTAGAGAATTGAACTTGATTTTGAATATGAGACATGATTTTTTATATTTTTTAATTTTTTTTAATTTATTTCTATTAATTAATGTTTCGTTAATAATAATAAAGTAAAAGATGACTAGTTAAATATATGTAAAATCAAACATATATATCCTCACTCTTCGAGCATGGAATTTTTAAGTTCTGGCATCGGGGCTGTATTTTTTAAAAGTTTTTTGGTTTTTTAAAGGACATCGTTAGAGATACAGTTTACGAACGTAGGATACCTGTAATAAAAAAAAAAAAATGAATGTTATCTCTTTGAAAAATACTTTAAAATATGGAAAAGATATGGTAATCCCGTGATGAGACTTTTCTTTTAAATTAAAACAATAATTAATTACAGTAATGATATCGTAATCCCGTGAGTATAAATAGGCGAGTCTACGTTATCAACCTTAATAATATTCAGACTTTTTTTTTTTACCGACAACAAATCAACAATGTGTTTAGATCCAGGATTGAATTGAATATGATAAAACGTGATTTTTTTTTAAAAAAAAAAAAATTGAGATATTTGGATCAGCTTTTAACTCACTTGACTTATGAGTCAAATGCTGTTTAAAATCTTAAGTTGGGATGGAGGTGCTTATGAATGAACTACTTTAACTTATTTCAGGCAAAAAAAAAAAAAAAAACTACTTTAACTTATTAACGTTAGGGTATTTAATACTGATTTTAATTTTTTTATTAATCCCATTTGCCCTTAATCTCTCGTCTCCCCTAGGCTTATGTCTTTACTTTTTGTTTTATGTGCTCTTTTTTTAAAAATAAAAAATAAAAAGTCTATCGGTATTGCACATGGTGAAAAATTAGTTCATTTTTAAAGTACGATAAATATTTAAATATAATTTTGTACGATTTTTTCCGTTAAATACGGATGGGAGTAAGTGCTTTAAAAGTCTAGGAGCCTGTTTATATCATGTGTGCTTGAAATATTGATGATGAAATTTTTTGGAGAATAATTTTTAGAGAAAAAATAATATTAAAAAATAATTCTGGGCAGAGTAGATTTTGTAAAAATAATAATAATTGTAATAAAATAATAGTGTTCAAATATTTGTTATCATAATTATTTTTTTCATGTTCAAATTATTAAAAAAATATTAATTAATGTGATAATTGTATATAAACGATATGATTCTATTTAAAATATTTTTAACATAACATTTTATAATAAATACCAAAATTTAAATAAATTTATCTACAAAATTTAAATTATAACATTATTCAATTTTATAAGATGATAAAATAGCTTAAAGATATATGTATTAATAAATTGTATAGACTAAATTCGTATTCAAATAGTAATAACGTTAAAAAATATATTTTAGATTGAAGTAATTAATTTATCTTATAGTTAAATGTTTGGTAGCTGAAAGATGAAACCTTAAAATAAGAGTGATGTTTTTGTAAGTTATGCCAACGAATTATATTCCAATTATTCCAATTATATATGCTTTTGGAAGGAAAAGTAAAATGACACCTGCCTCCTCCAATCCATGGACCGTGATGATGGATATCTTAAGTATTTATACTTAATTATTTTGTCCTTTTGGTTTTTTTTTTAATAATTCACTCTTTTATCTGTCACTCGCACGTATATAGGTAGATTATCTAATAAACAAATGAAATGTGAGAAAAAGGGTAAAGTTAAAAAAAAAAAAGACCATATTCTCACAGTTTTCGTTGCTTCATACATCCCCTTTCGTTAAGCAGGGAACGGTGAGAAATGGTGAAGAAAGGAGAAAGGGCTAAGCAGCAAATTTATCATGAAAATGTTTGTTGGGACAAAATTATCCCAAAATTTTATTAGATTTAATATTATCTGAAAATGTTAAAATAGAAAAATGTTGCTCTTTTTTATTAAAAAGTTAATAGTCAATATCGATTTTTGAACAGTTAATATTCATTTTTGTAATAATATGGGGCAATATTGCTACTCGGTAAAAATTTTTAAGATAAATTTATACCTTAACCCCAAAAATAAAAAATAAAAGAAAGGAGAAAAGAGAAAAATGACATTATGAGATTGGGGAAATTATGAGTTCATGATTATGACTCAACTACCCTTAAAAATGGGGGAATTTTACTTCTTCAAAACTATGATTTTGAGGCTTGAAACCATGGTTTGAGACTAAAAGATGCTTTTGTCATTTATTGAAGTGTTAGGGTCTTTCTTTTAAGGAAACCATGATTCTTAAAACCATGATTTTTGGGCTAAAAAAAGTGCATTTTTTTTATCCAAGCAGGCGCTAAGATAGACATTTGTTGTTTTTCCTAGAATAAACATGACGAGTCACCTTGCATTATTGGGTTCATAAATAAAACTTGAGAAATATGGTACTTGACGTTCTATATAAACTAAGTTTATTAAATTGGGATTGGTCAGTGAATCGGTCAGGATACTTAGTCAAGAGTTAATAAGTCAGACTGGAGTCAAATCGAAACTAACTCGGGACCAAACCGGTGAGAGAGTGAAAATTTTAGGTTTATTAATATGAAATTATAAAAAAAAAATTTAAAAAAATACTGAACTGGTCCGGTTTATGAATCGGACCGGTTTTCTCACCGATTCTCGGGCCGGACCGGCCAGTCTAGTCCGGGTTTAATAACACTAATATAAACACACACACTACCTTCCATTATATTTATAAGACATATTTAATTTTTTTTTGTAAAGATTAATAAATTTAAAAAAGTTACTTAATCATATTATATGTTATATATGATTAACTTATATATCAATTTATAAGTCAGACAAATTAGTTTAAAAGAAAAAAACAATAAATATAAATAATTTAAAGTAATTTAATTAACTTCCTTAATCTTCTAAAAAGAGTTAACTAGGTGTAGTACTGGGAATATGAGCTAGCTCACGGGTTGGCGGGGCCTGCTCGCCAGCTCGTCTCTCTCTATCTCCCACCCTCCCCCCTCTCTCTTACATGTTTCACTCTTTTTTTTTAATTCTCACTTCCTTTCTCTTTCACCCATTCACATCATACTTCTTTTTTTTTTTATATACATATGTGTTAGAAGGACAATTTCATTCTTACTTTTCTTTTTTTCATCTATTGATATAATAAAAATATACAAACACATCTCTTTTAAATGTAATAATAGTAGAATAAATAAATATAATATGAAAATAAAAGTGTCAAATAAAAAGTACGAGGAATTGATTAAACACGATGTATGTAAAACCGGACCGGACCGGCCAGTTCAAAAAAGAAACCGGTGAACCGGACGCTGGACTGATCCGGTTGGAGGTCAATGAACCATACTGTAGTGAATCGGTCTACTCGATTTGACCTGGTGAATTGGGGTGACCCCGGCTGGTCACGGTTTGCCTCTTTTTTTTATTCCCCAAACCACGTCATTTTGGATTTTTTAAAAATTATTTCTTTAATTTTTTTTTTATTTGCAAGGAGTTTTAAAAGAATTGTGGAATACTTTTGCTGTTTTTGCATTGATTACAAAAAAATCCTTATGTACTTAAGCATAATTTTGTGAGTATTAGGTCCAGGAGGTTATATTGGACTACTGGTTGGCAAAAAAAAAAATTATTATGTAGTTTTTTGAATAGTATATACATAAACATTTAAATTATATATATATATTTTTTTTTCGGGCCCCGGTCTGAACCACTGACCCTTGTCCCAGTGTCTCAATAGGTTCAATGTCCGGCCCGGTTTTCAATATCTTGATTAAACATAACATCAAAGGAAAGGTAATAAGAGTATTTAGATTTATTTTATTTAAAAAAACTAAAAAAAAGGGGGGGCCAGCCCGAGCCTGCCATTTTTGGCTAGCTGGCCCAATCAGTTTTATCAGTTCTAACTGGGTCTTATATTTAAGACCGAATGTAGTATATAATAATAATATATTATATATATACAATTTTTAGAAGTAATTAATTATTTTTTAAATTCCTTCAATGTATAAAGAGATTGGGTAAATATTAGAGTAAAGTTTAAGAAAATGTTGAGTATTATTTGAACTACTTAAGTGATTAGTTATTTTTTCTTTAAAAAAAATAGAGGGAATAGTAATTCTTGACCTTCGTTAGCAAAAATTTTTAAGGAAGAGAATAAAAAATATACTAGTTTTCTGTCCTATGAAATTAGTCACTTGTCATTTTTATAAGCAACAACTATCTAAATTATGCAAAACAAACTTGTGGTTAAAATTAATTAAAAGCAATGAATGTATGAGAGATATACCTTATTCTGTCTAAAATATAAAGCACTTCAACTAATTCATCAGAACAAAAAAATTGTAGTTAACTCATTAAATTTACCTTAAATTGAAATCTTTTTCCAACTTTACCTTTATTAAATTAGGTTTCAAATGAGAGAGAGGCACAAAAATCCACATTTAAGCATTAACTATATGGCCAAAATTAAAAAATAAACATTAATTACTTTCCAAGTAATTTATATTGTGGATCAAAGGGAGTACTTTTTTTCCAAACGTACTCTCATTTATGAAGATAATGAGTGAGGAAAAATATGAGAAAGAATGCGGGGGGAAATCAAAAAGAGATGAGAGATAATTAATGTCAACACCCATTTTCTTTTCGATAATCAAAGAGTAATAGAGATGGAATTCAATGGGCATACAGAAAAGTACAATTATACTGATAAACATACGTGCAAACAATTCGGGGCTCCATATTCGATCCTACAATGTCAAATGTACTATTTAGACACTTCCATAGTGTTTCTGGGGGTTATATGAGTCTATCTTGAAAAATTACTAAAATACCCCTGGAGATCCGGCCCGGCTGTACCCGGCCGACTGTACTTTTTCTGAAATTTTGACATTGGCTATTCTTATATATTTTCACCCAAGGAATCCATTTCTGGACTCATAATTATCAAATTCAATGTCAAATTACAAAATTGCCCTTGGCAGCCCTATTTTTAGGATTTTAGAGGCGTTTCCGTATTATGCTTTCTCGGCCTTTTACGAAAAAGTGCTCAATTGTAACCCCACCTAATTTTACCTCCTGAATCCAATGGAACCATAAAATCATTGAAAATCCAACTCTAAGACCCATTTAGATCCCTGACCAAAATATATGGGTTTTCCGGGGAAAATTGGGGTTTTTTTTCCGGCTTCGTAAACACGTTCATTTCTACTCCTAACCACTTTATTGACTATTCCATTAGGTTACAACTGCCATTTAGTATCAATTTGGGCATCATAACCCCTAGGGAAACCCATTTTCCATTTTTACAACCAATGGCAATGCGGCAAAATTTCACCGATTAAATTGCCCACAGCAGCTAGAATAGTCAATATACGAAGGTTTGGAAGTTACCTCAAGCTCCTTATGGCTTTTCTTGACTTGGCTGAAACCCTAGCTACTCTAACAAGAGATTTTGAGCTTCACAAACCTTAAACACATAGGAGAGTAGCTTAGGAGCAGAGTTATACGCGTTAAGAGCTAAATCATAGGAGGAATCGACTTACTTTGTGAGATTTCTTCTCCTTTCTCTCTCTAGAAATCTCACACCCTCTCTCTATTTTAGACCTGTGATGCACGGTTTTGGCTGAAGGAAGGAGAAGAATGATATTTATTATATGATATTTACTTTATTACACCATTTTTCCTAAATTCGGATTTTACAAAATTTTGGTAGATTTCTGTCCAAACTTTGAAAAATCATAACTAATTCTAAAAAACTCAAAATGAGGTGATTTCAAAGCCTATAGAACTCTTATTGAGTATAGTTTCAAGGAAAAATATTTTCTGAATGGAATCACAAAATTCCCAGAATTTCAATCTTTACATGTTGTTCCAGAAAATTTCCAGTTTTTCTGTGTTGACTTCAAAAATTCATATCTTTTTGTATATAACTCTAATTGAGTCATATAACCTATCAAATTAAAGCTTAGGATGTCTACTTTCATCTTGTAAAATTTCATAATTTTTTATCATCATTTGATGATTAAAAATCATATGACAAGATCACTATCTCATAGACGATTTCACCGAAAACATAATTATATTCTCTAAAATTCACCATTTTACTTTCTTAATACCCCAAAGATATTAGAGAATAGATTTGGGGCACATGATAAACTGGGGCTTAGCAATCCGCTTAATTTAGACTTATTCTCAAGCTTCAAATCCCAAATTTTGGGGTATTACACTAGCGATGCTACATTTCTAGAAAATGAATTTTCTAATAGGGGAGACATTGCCCGCACTGTATCTCTTTATGAGACACAAGAACAAACAAATATAGAACATGTTGATATGCCTGAATCATGCTAAAATGTCGATCTAAGTGGGAGCTTAGAAATGTCAACACAAAGATTTAGACAAAAGAAAAAAGAAAGACAAGAAGTTCCTACAAGAAAGAGTAACAGGGAAAATATACCTAAAAGACGCTTCCAAATAGAAAGTAAAGCACTTACTCCTAATGGGAATGATGAACCATGTTCAGTACAAGAAGCCTTATCGAGTCTTGCTAAAGATGAATGTAAAAAGGCAATGGAAGAAGAAATTAACTCAATGAGAAAGAATAAATTTTAGGAATTGGTTGACCTACTGAAAGCGTGAAAAACCATTGGGAACAAGCGGGTTTTCAAAATTAAAAAAAAAAAGTGGATGGGTCAATTGATAAGTATAATGCACGATTAGTTACAAAAGGGTATACACAGCTGGAAGGTATAGATTATGAAGATACCTTTTCACCCATAGTACAATTTAATTCTATAAGAATTATTCTAGCAATAGTAAATAGTTTGGATTTAGAATTATATCAAATGGATGTTAAAACTGCATTTCTAAATGGTGATCTGGATGAGAAAATCTATATGGAACAACCATTAGGTTTCATTAAAAAAGGAAAAGAGAACAAAGTTTGTAAATTTAAAAGGTCTATTTATGGACTCAAGCAATCATTCAGACAGTGGTATTTGAGGTTTCATAAAGCAATAACCTCTTATGATTTCCAAATGATTGAAGAGGACCACTGTGTCTACATCAAATGGTTTGAGGATAATTTTATTATATTATCCTTACATGTAGATGATATAATATTGACTGGAAATAATATGAATTCGGTTATGGCTATTAAAGAATGACTTTCATCGAATTTTGAAATAAAAGACATGGGTGAAGCAGAGTATATACTTGGAGTTAAGATCCAAAGAGATCATTCAAAAAGAATCTTATATCTTTCACAAGCAAATTATATTAAAAAGATTCTCGAACGATTCAAAATAAGCAACTGCAATTTCTTAGATATCCCAGTGGCTTCTTGTGTAACCTTAAGCCATGAGATATGTCCCAAAACTGAGTCAAACCAAAAGAAAATGATGAAAGTTCTCTATGCTAGTGCTGTTGGTAGTTTAATGTACACAATGATGTGTACAAGGCCAGATATCTGCTTTATGGTAGGATTGGTAAGTAGGTTCCAATCCAACCCAGGTGAGCGTCACTGGAAAGCAGTAAAAAGGATCATGAGATACTTAAAAGGCACATCCAATTATGCCCTATGTTACCAAGAAAGTGATCTATGCATGGTTGGATACTTCGATGCTGATTTAGGCGGAGATGAGGAAGAGCGAAGATCGACTTCAGGTTATACTTTCTTATTGAATAATGGCACCATATGTTGGAGTAGTAAGAAGCAGACATGTATTGCTTTACATTCAATGGAAGTCGAGTTCGTAGCATGCACTGCAGCAGCACAAGAGGCTTTATGGTTAAAGAGGTTCATTGAACATCTTGGATTTGGCAATGAGAGTATCAATCCAGTATTAATGCATTGTGATAACACTGCAGTCATAGCCTATATTCAAGATCCCAAGTATCATAGTAAGACCAAGCATATAGACATTAATTACAATTTTGTAAGAGATTATATAGCACAGAAAATTATTGTTGTACAACATATTGATAACTACCACTGCATGAATTAACAACAATTTATTTTTTTCCATATCATCATTTTTATAGCACCGCACCACTTCAAACACATCACTTCCTCTGTTTCATCTCCCAAAAACAGAGCACCATGGCTTCCAACCTCGTTTTCCGTATTAACAACTATTACTGTTATATTGACAACTACCATTACACGAATTAACAACAATTTATTTTCTTTCCATATCATCATTTTCATAGCACCCTACCACTTCAAACACACTACTTCCTCTGTTTTCTCTCCCAAAAATATAGCACCATGGGATCCAACCTCGTTTTTCGTATTAACAACTACTACTACGCGAATTAACAATAATTTTTTTTTCCATATTAGCATTTTCAAAACACAATAAGGTTGAAAAGGGGGGATGGGTTGGACTATTCATCATCATCATCATCACCTTCATCCCTTCCTTCTTTAAAAATGGCGGAAGTTTGAGATTAAAAAAATCCCACCACCTTCCTTCCATCTTCTTCTTCCTTCTATCTTACATCCCATCCCACAATCACCACCTCAAAGCTTTGGCCTTCACCATTACTACCATTTCTGTAGAGAGAGAACGCAGGGAGTTGAAAAAAAAAAGATCACATATGAGAGCAAAAGCGCAGAACAAATGAGAGAGAGAAATAATAGAATATGGGCATGTGGGTCATTTGACTTTGGAAAATAATATCAGAAAAGTCACTAGGGACTTTTCAGATATTTCAGATTTTCAGGGACTTTTCTGATAATATTTTACTTTCTTAAAACCTGAGAGTGATTTTCCCTATATTTTATGCTGATGATGATGTAGAGATATGTATGAGATCATTGTTTATACTTTATATCTAAAAAACGATGCATGGCCAAAAAAAAAAATCTGAAAAAAGATAATGTAGACCGTGATGTACCCGTAATATAAGGATTATATTTACATCAAGTTCTCCAATCACACATGAATATTTATTCTATTTTATTCATATGGATTTATAGTTAAACAATAATAATCTAAATATGGGATACATGATCGCATATAATTAGAGAATTTGACAAGATAAATATAAGAAACTTGATCTTGTATTTGCCCTGATATAATACTACCTCTGGTCTTAAATATAAGATAAAGTTGATTTTTTTTTTGGAGAGATTAAGAAAGCTAAATAAATTACTTAATCATATCATATGTTATATATCTTTAGATTATATATTAGTTTATTAGTCAAACTAATTAGTTTGAAGAAAAAAATATAAATATAAATACTTTAAAATAATTTAATTAGCTCCCTTAATTTCTTTAAAAAAAATCAACTTTATCTTATAATTAAATCGGAAGAAGTACCACTGTGTGGGGCTCTATAAATACCGTTAAAAGAGAATCCGATTTCGCATCCCAACTTCGGACGTCTTTCCATGCGTTCTTTTTTTTGCCAAATCCATCTTTGCCCACACAAACAGGTGCGTTTCAGCGTTTCTCTTTCTCTTTCCACGATTTCATTTCATGCAGGTTTGAATCACAATTCATAAGCATGTTCATGTAAGTGAGTTGAATAAAATATGCTGGCTAATAACGTGCCCAGACTCTGGCTTGTATATTATTTAAAATATTAGAATAATGTTAATAAACATGAATTGAAATATAATGAGAGCTTTTCGACCAAATATATATATATATATATATATATATATAATGAGAGCCACACGCATGTGTAGACTACAGCTGTATAGATCCTATGATTACAATTATAATTCTGATTTAATTGCTAATAGCCAGTTTTAGCGATCTCGGAAGATCAGCGTTGGAATGCCAACCCAAGTTTCACATGTTAATGCAAAATAAAGTTTATGATTGGGATAGCTGTAGGAAAAATCACTTATTATAATTCTGATTTATTAAAAATGACTTAATAAAAAAGTCAGTTATTTTAATGTGATTTATGTTTGGATGAGTGATTTGAGATAACTTATTTTTTGGAAATAAATGCTTATAAATCGTGATTTACGGTATACGAGGTAAGTATGTGAGAAGAGTTTTATCTCGACTTATGTAATAAGTGACTTAATAAAAAAGCTGCAGTGAGAAACTTATTTAACCAGTAATTTATTCTATCCGTAATGCAATTATAAAAAGCTGAACTAAACATCAAAAAAAAAAAAAAAATCCAACTCATTCGGACTTTTTTTTCATTAAAAACGGGCTTATATGCCACAGTATGGGATACCAAACACACATAAATTCTATAAATATAATACGTTCCTAAGTTCCTTTTTTGAAAGCGTAGTTTTTAATTACTTCGTTTGTTGCAACACCTATTTATGTGTGAATGTGGTGATGAGCTCCCGTTTTCTTGAAAGTCAATGATAAGTCTGTTATTTATAATTTATAAATAAAGTAATTTTTTATACATTTTATATGTATAATACTATATGAGATAGTAATTGACTAGATTTTTAGTTTTTTACAGCGTCATTTTAATATTTTGCAATATGATGTCCCTTTTATCCTCTTTTGCAATTAAGCGGCCATATCATCATTTGGCTGATTTCGTGGTAGGAATTGCGTATGAAATATGTATGTAAATTTGGATCATATTTATATTAAATTTCTTATATTTATTATATTAAATTCTCCAATCATACATAATTATGTGTCAATAATTAAAAAAAATGATCAGATGTTATTGAAAAATTTGATGAAATAAATATATGTGTGTTTGGGTGAGAAAATAAATGTTTCTGGGCTCCAAATCTGGGTTTTGAAAACAATTTTGATCTTGACATGATGACATCCAAGATGATGATTTTGGAAAAGCCAGATTTTTTCCCTTTTTTGGATGGTGAATGTAATTGTTCGGTAATTATTTCGCATGTGATTTCTCTTTCCTCTGTCCAAAAACACACTCAACATTTTCTCTTTCCACGCGTGAGCACCTGAGCTCTTCGAAACTCTCTTGGCTTCTCTTTCTCATCTTCGCCATTGAAGTCGGTCACAAACTCTCTGCAGCTTCTCATCTTCCCATTTTCTTCCCCAGTTTGCCCGATTTCAAAACTCTCGGTGGCTGGTGGTGGCAACGGTCCCCATTTCTCTCTCTAAAGTCTCGGCTGATCTTCGGCCTATCCGGAGAAGGTGGTGGCTTGCGGTGCTTTGTCTGCGATCGGAGAAGGTCAACGGGGGCGTTGGTGCGGGTGAGTCTCTCGCAGTCAACAACTCAAATCTGTCTATCCTCTTCCACGGAGATGGACAGGGACAAGTTGGTGGGGGTGACGGACAGGGTTGGTGTGGGGGTGGGCATAATGGTGGCGGTGGGGACAACCACCACCATGGCCGAGGAATTACTGGTGGTGGTGGAGAATATTGAATTACCGGCGATGGAGGAGGAGAGATTCTCGGCGAATATATATATATATATATTTTAGATACTTATTATTTACGAATGATTTTTTATTAAATAATTTATTAATATGTTTAATCTATTTTTTTATATTACATAATTGACTAACATTATAATTTTAAAGTTTTTAGATAAATTTATTTTATTTTTGAAATTTATTATAAAATTTAATGTTAAATAATACTTAAAATATAATCTTATCCTTTTATATATAATTAGCACAAAAGTTATTATCCTTTTTAATAATTTGATCATGAAAAAAGTGCTTATGATAACAATACTTAAATACTATCATTTTAAAAAAATCACCTTTTTTTTTCATAGTTTATTTTGCTCAGAATCTATTCTCTAAAATCACTTTTACCACTTTTTCTTTCAAAACTATTCTTCAAAAGTTAATCCAAACACACTTTAAGAATAATTTTTCTATATATTTATATTCATATTTTCCGTTGACCCCTTTACAATAATTCAGCTGCATGTGGGTTAAATATGATATTACCGTGGACTTAATCAAATGGTTATTTAATCATTGCTTACGATTCCACAATTTAAATTATTGAATTGTTTAAATGATATGCTTGTGGTTTCGTGTGTACGTGTTCTGACGAAATAATTTTATAAACACCACGACATAGCATATTGATATTTAATTTTAAAATATTTAATTTTATATGCTTAAACAACGACGCGGAATCTTTGTGGAACGCAGACAACTAGTTATACTTTCGTATTCAAACAATGTTTTGCTTTAAATATGTGTATCGTGGCCTTGCTTATTGTAATATGATTTTGTCACTTTAATTAGGAAATTGGTGATTGAGAACTAGCCGTTCAGTTGAAGCAGAATGGCTACTGGAAGTAACTGTACGGCTAAATTTATGAAAGCCACGTCCAATGGAGTGTTCCAAGGAGATGATCCTCTTGATTTTGCTCTTCCTCTGGCCATCTTACAAATCTGCCTCGTGGTGATCGTCACGCGTGGTCTCGCTTTTCTCATCAAGCCCTTGAGGCAGCCTCGTGTTATTGCAGAGATTATTGTAAGTTTCTCGTCATAACGTTGATTTGGAATAACTTATTTTTAGGTAATAAATATTTATAAATCGTGATTCACGATATACGAGTTAAATATATGAAAGGAATTTTATCTCTGCTTACGTAATAAACACTTATATTCAAAAAATAAGTGTTTCCAAACATACACTACTTTATTTTATTCGCTTGTTCATCTTTTTTCTGGTTTCTGCTCTTATCTGTCCAACCAGAGCCTCATTTTTCAACTAGTTACTGTTTAATCAAAACCATATCACTGTTTCGTATAGTCAGTATTTAGAGACCAAGACGTTAGATTTTGCTCTAAATAAAAGCACATGAGCATATAAAATTCTCGCAGATGAAGACTTAATTATAAATATCTCTCGTCATGCTTAAATGATATCCATATAATCACGATCTATTATGAGAAACTGAAAACATAGAATACGAGTAGTAGAAAAGAATGTGGGATTTCAATACTAAAAATGTATCTAATACCCCTATTCTGCGAGCTGAGAACAGGGGTATTATATTTTTTCAACGAATTCAGTTTTTGATTTGTGTTTGCGTTTTTCGTATAAGAAGTAACAATATTGTTCTTGTGGCAGGGTGGAATACTGCTAGGCCCATCGGCGTTGGGGCGAAACGAAACGTACCTGAATAAAATATTCCCCCCAAAGAGCCTAACGGTGTTGGACACTCTGGCCAATTTCGGTCTTCTTTTCTTTTTGTTCCTCGTGGGGCTTGAGCTAGACCTGAATTCCCTTCGCCGGACGGGGAAGAAAGCCTTTGCCATCGCCGTCGCCGGAATCAGCCTCCCGTTCATGTTAGGAATCGGAACATCATTTGCACTACGCGCAACTATTTCACAAGGTGTCAGCAAAGCTCCTTTCCTCGTATTCATGGGAGTGGCTCTCTCCATCACTGCTTTTCCTGTGTTGGCTCGTATTTTAGCTGAGCTCAAGCTCTTGACCACCGATATCGGCCGCATGGCTATGTCCGCCGCAGCTGTTAATGACGTCGCTGCATGGATTCTGCTCGCTCTTGCTGTTGCTCTTTCTAGTTCAGGACGTTCTCCTCTGGTTACTCTCTGGGTTTTATTGTCTGGTTGCGGTTTTTTGTTAGCTTCCATACTTATCATCCCTCGAATATTTGGTTGGATGGCTCGTCGTTGCCCTGAAGGCGAACCAGTGAACGAAATGTACATTTGTGCCTCATTAGCTATAGTGCTGGCGGCTGGATTTATCACTGATCTTATTGGAATCCATGCTCTGTTTGGAGCATTTGTGGTTGGAGTTCTTGTGCCAAAAGAAGGGCCTTTTTCTTCAGCTCTGGTTGAAAAAGTGGAGGATCTAGTATCTGGTCTGTTACTTCCGTTGTACTTTGTTTCCAGTGGATTAAAGACAAACGTGGCTACTATTAGAGGTGCTCAATCATGGGGTCTTCTGGTTTTAGTGGTATTCACGGCTTGTTTTGGTAAAATTGTTGGCACCATACTTGTCTCCCTCCTCTGTAAGGTACCTGGAGAGGAGGCTGTTGCTCTTGGATTCCTCATGAATACTAAGGGATTGGTGGAGCTCATTGTCCTCAATATCGGTAAAGATAGAAAGGTAATTAGTTAGACTAAATTGTTCTTATATATACAGATACAAGTGTACTAATATTTACGATATTTAGGTAATAATATAATCACAATCTTACCACAATATTATAATATCAGATCCTGTGATAATATTACCTTCAATGTATGATCTTCACTTGCATATTTATTTCATTCAAGTCTAATCAAATTTCACTTGTGTAGGTATTGAATGATCAAACATTTGCTATAATGGTGCTGATGGCTATCATCACCACCTTCATCACAACGCCGGCTGTGATGGCGGTGTATAAACCGGCGAAAAGAAGGGCAAAAGCTAACTATAAACACAGAACTGTAGAGAGGGAAGATCCAAGCAGTGAGCTTCGGCTTTTGATGTGTTTTCACAGTCAAAGGAACATCCCCTCAATGCTAAATCTTGTTGAAGCTTCACGCGGTACTGGAAAAAGACAAGGACTTTGCTTATATGCATTGCACCTTATGGAATTAACAGAGAGGTCGTCAGCTATAGTGATGGTTAACAAGGCCAGAAAAAATGGTCTCCCTTTCTGGAACAAAGTTCGACGATCTGAATCAGACCAAATTGTAGTTGCTTTTGAGGCTTTTGAGCAGCTGAGCCGAGTGTTTATTCGTCCCATGACAGCAATCTCTGCTATGTCCAACATTCATGAGGACATATGCGAATCTGCAGAGAGGAAAAGAGCAGCAATGATAATCATCCCATTTCATAAGCACCAGAGATTAGATGGAGCCTTGGAAACCACAAGATCAGAATATAGAGCAGTGAATCGGAGGGTTCTAGCTCACGCACAATGCTCAGTAGGGATCTTAGTAGACCGTGGACTAGGTGGAAGCACACATGTAGCTGCAAGCAATGTTTCTTCCTCAATGACAGTTCTGTTCTTTGGTGGTCCTGACGATGAAGAAGCCTTAGCTTATGGTCTGCGAATGGCAGAACACCCTGGTATTGGTCTAACCGTAGTTTGTTTCCAAGTGGAAACCTCAGAACAAGTAGCAGAACGAGGAGACATTGTAAGTGTTGATATAACTGATGAGACAACAAGTAAGAATAAAGAATTATTATTTGGAGACAAGAAGTTCATAACAAGAGTGAAACAAAATGTGTCAGAGAACATGTCGGTGAAGTTTGAAGAGAGGAGGGTGAAGGATTGTGAACAAATAGTGGGAGTGGTTAGAGAGTATAATAGATGCAATTTGTATATAGTAGGGAGGAAGCCAGAAGGTGAAGTGGCAATAGCTTTGAAGGATAATAACAATGGGAAAGGTGAGTGCCCAGAATTGGGGCCAATATGTAATTTGCTTATTTGTTCGGAGTTTTCAACCTCGGCATCAGTGTTGGTGGTGCAAAAGTATCAAGGCCAGAAAGCTGTGGATCGTGCTCACTCCTCGTTGGCCTCTGAAAGGGTTGCAGCTATATTTGTAAATGAAGATGAAGACAAGCATTCTAAGTAAAACTCTTGGCTCTTAATCAATCAGCAAGAGAAGTGGGTTCTGAGAATGAGACCCAACGTGTTCTATACTGTGTTAAGTAAATATGAAGCTGCAAGTTAACCATGCGAGGTTTTAGTCCAACTTTCTAAAGATCAAGTCCCAAGTCACAGCCCGTGTGAAGTTGTAGTGTCTTTTTTATTTCTTTGTGTTTTTACGCAGCTTTTTTATTTTTTGTAATCCATATGTGATAAAATCTTGGGCCTTGTCCATGTGACCCATTAAATGGTTCAATACAATAATATATGTCGTTTTATCAACTGGTTTCGTATAGGAAATATTTTCATATTTAGTTTCTGACAGTTTCATTTGGTTTATTTTGATTTTCAACTTCAAGGCTTATTCTTTTTTATATTTTTTTAAATAAATAATTTAATATTAAAAAAATAATTTAATCATTGAAATTTTCTTTTCGTTTTTAATAAAAACCTAGTCACTGTCTACTTCGTCTAACTTTTATCCAATGTTTTAAAAGCCGGACCGGACGTTGAGCCGGAAAGATCAATGGGTCACGGTTCATCCGGTCGGACCGGTCGAAACGGTGGTCGAACCGGTAACATAATAAATAAAAAAATTATATACATATATAATACTACAAATATAAGAAATAAATATTTAATTTTTACATAATATTAAAAGTAAATATAAATAAACTCACATATAATAAGTAACAACATGTGTCTCAAATACCAAGTTTTAGCACAACAAAATTGTTCAAAATAACCCAATAAAAAAAATAAAACTCCAACAATATTTTTTAAACTAGTTTACAGTAATAAATTTAAATAAAATTAAAATGGTTAAAAATTGTAATCATAGCAATAATATATGTAAAATAAGTAAGAGAGAGAGATGGCATTAAAACAATTGAGTATTTCATGATATATTTTAGACTCTAAATGATATACTAATAAATTATAAAAGAAATAGTTAACATTTTAAAACGTTGAATAATGATACTACAGTTTAATTATGACTCGTATGATTTTCAATAAATTTTATATATTATATACTTATACACACACACACCTATTTTATTAAGAATTTGTGTAACTTTAATAATACCATTATATCACCCAAGAAATTAATTGAGAATACATTTGATGCACAGAATTTTCAAGATTAAAAGAGAAATATGGAGTAAGAATATACGTACTACGGGTAATTAATGTCACAACGTGGTATATATAATATTTTTTTGCCATAGTCACAACGTGGTATATAGTTAGCTAGACTTTAACAAAATAATTTTAAAAACTTGTGGAAAAATATATATGCCACATATGGCGTCTCCATCTCATTTTTCCATGCACACAAAAATATATAATAAAGGTAAAAAAAAAATGCTGTTAAAACTTTTTAGCCAAGAAGACTCTGCTGTAAATCACATCAGGACATGCTTTTCAATGTATGAAAAGGTGGAAGATTTTAAAACACGCAAACTTAGTACACATGCTACAGTATACACGAATAAAATAATATTTTTCTTTCTTCGTTGGAAACAATTTTCTTCCTCTCTCGTCACCTTCTTCTTCGACTCCGGCGACCACTGTTTATCTTTTTTTCAGCAGCTTTAGGCCGGACGGTTACTTAAAGACCGTTCCGGCTCCCGGATTAACTACGGTTTCCGGTCTAATGACGGATTTATACCGGCCCAAAACGGTTAAACATGAAAGACGGTTTCTATGCCTAACTCGGACCGCCTGCTTCTCCGAGCAGCGGTCAAACCGGCCGGACCGTCCGGTCCGGTCCGGTTTCAAAAACACTGCTTTTATCAAATGAGCTTTCTCTGATTTCACGTAAAAAAGTACAAAAATATATTTTTATCAAACAATTTTAAGCAATTCAGTATTTAAGGAGCCATACCTTTTTCGAGCTTCAATATGTCCATATTTACGAAGAGCATAATCCTGGAGAACCAGTTTTGGTATTTAATTCCCTCATCACTCCCGTGAGATTTGTATGGTCTAAATACAATTTTAAATCATGATTCAAAATTTTCTACTAATGAATTTTAAATAAATTTTTTTTTAAAACTGACAATTAAAATATTTATTTTATTTTAGATTTCATGCACATTAAAGTAATTTTGTGAAAAAATAAAAGTTTTAAGATGAATTATCTAGATTAGACATAATCTGTCCAAATTTCAGTATTCATTGCCTTAAACGTTGATCAGCATTCGGCAACAAAAGCAACGCTATGAAATGAATAAACTGAATGTGCTGAATGGTTGCTTGAGCAAAAGAGGTATGAAGCGCTTGGTGCGAGGAGATGATGGATGTGTTTGGATTGGTGATTGGATAAGTGACTTATTTTTATTTAGACTTATAAAATCTTAAAATTGGAAAAAAGTTAGATTGAGTATAATGATGAGTGTTTAGATTGATGATTGGATAAGTAACTTATGTAAAAGTGAATGATATTTGGTTTGGCTTTTGCATAAGTAACTTTGCTCGATATGTTATCAGGAGAATGAATCCATTGAGCATCTCTTTTTCAGGTGTAGTTGGACCCGTTGTGTTTGGTTTGGCTGCCGTCTCGGTGTAAAGTTAGATATGTGCAGCACTGCAAATTTTACGTCCTGGTGGCAAAGGATTAATGATGCTAACAGTGGCCTTAATGATGTGGATATTACACTGATTTGCTGGTTATTATGGTTGATCTGGAAGCAAAGAAATGATAGGATCTTTAATGGGGCGCAACTAAATCCTTCATTAGTGATTGAATTAGCTACTAGAAGGAATGCTGAATGTTTGTCTGTTAATGGGGAATCCTCTAATGTTACTACAATGCCCAATTCAGAAAATGCGAGTTGGTGTCCACCCTCTCCAGGTTTTATCAAGATAAATTGTGATGGTGCATATCAAGAATTTTCAGGCCAAGCGTCATTGGGGATTGTTTGTCGTGATGATAAAGGCAATTTCTTATGGGGTTTTGTGGATAAAATTAAATCAATATATGCTTTTATGACCGAGGCACTTGCGCTAAAAAGAGCTCTCATGTTAGCTGTTGATTTGGGAAATGATAAGGTCGTGTTTGAAACTGATTCCAAACTACTGCAATCTTGTGTCGAAATGCAACTGCCAGATCTTTATTACTGGAAAAGTAGGGGTATCGTGCATGATATCATTAATCTCATTTCATCCGAAGTTGGGTTCTCCGTTTCTTTTACTCCTAGACTTGGAAATGCTGCAGCTGATTTACTAGCAGCAGAGGCTTTTAAGGGAGTGTGCCCGATAGGGTGGGTATTACAACCGTCACTCTCTTTGTCTTCAATTCTAACCTCGGATGTTTATGAAGTGCAATGGTCTCCTGTAGAGAACGTGATGCCAGTAACTAGATCGAGAGTTGGCTAAAGCAATATGAATTGATTGGTGTTTACGTTGCTTTGTTTTTGCTTTATGTTAATGTTGCTTTGGTTTGGCTTGTGTTCACATTGTTTTGGAATTGCTTTGTATTTTTCCTTATATATGAGAAATGCGCATTTGTCCAAAAAAAAGAGAAAAAATTGTAAAAATTATGAAAAATGAAAAAATAAAGGGGTAATTGTGAAAAAAGACCTCATTGGCAACTTAATTGCCAAATAGGACCTGGGAAGATATCTACACACGGAGAGATTTTTTTCACAATTTTCTCAAAAATTAACTTTGAAAATTTGATAACGGTATAATTTTAAATAAAATTATATCAAACTCTAATTTAAATATTAAATCCTAACTTATATTTTAACATAGCTCAAAATCTAACAAAATAAATCTATTAAAACCTCAATAATACCTCTAATAATCCAAATAAATTATTTAAACTACATTTAATGGGTAAAAACACCATATAGAAATTAATTTATGACATGTTTATAAAAAAAAAAACTTGATTATAAAATCATAAAACAACTAAATAATAAATATAAATTGATTAAAATTAATTATTAATTATTCTCTACATTTTTACAGTCATATATTGACAAAACTCAAAACTTGCCTAAACTCTTATCCCAAAGTATTCTCTAATTAGTAGAAAATTACTATCTAAAGAAAGAGAAAATTATTTAGAATATTTTTTATAAAAGAAGTTTTGTGATTAGAAGTGATTTTAAGTATCTCATTGATCCTCAAATATATGAAAATACTCCTATCAATATTATTTTACATACACACGCACATAAGCTCCATTTTGAGTAGGGGTGTTCAAATCTCAAGACTGAACCGGGATCACTCATTCCCGGTTCCCGTCCCGGGTGATAGCTGGGACTGGGAATTTATTCCCGGTCTCAGGAAATTCTCGGTATTCCCGGGATCGGGAATTTCCTGTTTCAATAATGTAATTATATTAGTTAAATTTTTTATAATCTAGTGTTTGAAGTGATTATTTAACACCTAATAAGATCATAAAAATCACAAAAATTGAGTTAGAATTGAAGAATAATATATTATTATTATTATTATTATTATTATTATTATTATTATTATGATCATCATCATCATCACATTCCTCATTTTTGTTATTATCTTTATATATTATATAGTTAGGATTAGTATCATGATATATACGATTTAACTCTAACTAAATATGTGATATATATTTTATCAGATAATAACTTAATTTATGGGGTAAAAAATACAAATATAAAAGAATAACTTATTTTTTAAGGAAAAAAAAGCCGAGACCGGTAATTCCCGAGATCACAAGGTGTGATCTCGATCCCATTTTTTTTAGATCCAGGTCCCGCCCGGGATGGGAAATTCCCGGTATAAAATGTCCTGGATCGGGCTAGGATAATTAGGACCGGAACACTTTGAATACCCCTAATTTTGAGGCTTATGACTTTTTCCAACTTTCGCCTTTTTTTACCTTAAATCCCATCGCTCAACCAAACATCTCATTTGACCAAAACACTGTTCAAATCTAATTGCTGGACAAATCGTCAAAACAAACACGCTGGATGACAATTGCATGCATCGGGACTTGGGTTTTGGTGGGTTACACTATAAAAATTTTTTCCAGATGATCCCATGATTTTGAAAAGGAATCACTATAGTTCCGGTGATACTATGGTGATCCCAAGGATTGAGAATTCACCTAAATTTCTTTTCCATGTCATTGATCTTTGTATTTTTTTTGCAGGTAATAGAGTTTAGATTCCAAGTCAGAATCATGAATAAGTATATCTTTGACAGAACTTCCAAGTATTGCAAGTGTTCGCCTTTTCAATATGGGACACCCAACTCAACGTTGGAGTTATGTTCATTTCTTTTAGTCCCAGTTTAGGTAGATGCCGTGTCTTATCTTTTAAGATTGACCTTTGTGGCATAAGCTTCTTCATTAACTTCTTGTTAATTGTTTTTTTCACTTTGTGGCATCATGATATGAGGATTTTCCATCGGATGTATCACTTTCTCATCTGTTGATGGGCCTTCGACCCTATAGTTATAGGAGCTTTCTACCTATGGTTAGCTTTCCTCCCCAGTATCACTCTACCAAAGTTATAGACATTATTTATGTGTGGCTCATAAGTGGACTGCAAATGCTAAGCAGGGTCGTATAAAGACCCCTTCCAATAGCTTAAATGCTAGCTATGTCGTGAGTCACCGATGTGAGTTGGTGGTCCGTGGTGGCGTTTTCTCATGTTCTTTGTTATATTGATGTCGTCGAGTATTATCTACTCTTGCTTTTTGAGACTACTCCAAGAAGTTTCTGATTTGGTGATACTGCAATTGGTTTGAGATGAGACTCAGGTTTTGGCTGATCTTTGAAGCGTTGATTGTCTTTTGGGCTTCTTGGTTGCAGCTTCTTAACCTCTTTGTGTTTAAAAATTGTTGAGTCATTGAAGAACCAAGGTGGGTGGAGTAGTAACTCACAACGTGGCGAATTAAAGTTTGAATCCCACTTGAAAGAGGTACTGGCATTTAGTGCTCGATAGTAGCTATGTTTGGAATAGAGTTTTTTTTTTTGGAAAATAAGTGTTTATTACATAAGTCGAGATAAAAATTCTCTCACATACTTACCTCATATACCGTAAATCACGATTTTTAAACACTTATAAGTAAAAAATAAGCTATCCCAAACAAGCATAGTGTCTCAAATATAATTTCCTCTAATAAGAGGGTATCTATGCTTACCAAAAAAACAAAAAACAAAAAATTGTTGAGTCAGTGTTTATATTTGTTGTTACGAGAATCCGCATTCCATCCTCATCCCCCAATTTTGGGGGGTTTTTTATTTTTTGAAAAAATACTCCATGTACAAAAAGTTAATTAGCTTAAAATACTTGGTGTCAAAAAAATATTTAAGATATTAGGTGCTATTAAAAAAATATTTCAGGTTACTAGTGCTGCAGGAAAAATATTTTTGAATGCAGAATTAGAAATCAATTAATTTGAGATACCGGATGGTAAAAATATTTTAGAGTGCAGTATACAATTTAATCCAAATAAATAAAAATACATAAAAAAAAAATAGCTGTCACCCCAAAATTGAAGGGATGAGCATGTTGTGCTCATCTTCTTACGATGTGTTTCTGGGTTTAGATTTTGAGCCCCCAAATCAGTCCTGGCCCATGATTGATTGGTGGTTTTTATTTGTATCTTTTTATTCAATAAATTGTCTTTTATAAAAAGAAAAGAAAAGAAAAGAAAAGGATGTGCTGAATGGGGGGTAAAACATTAGTAGCTCAGATTCCAAGCCCGTCGTTTATGATAAAAGAAAAAACCTCGAACAAATGATTCCGTCAAATAATCCAAAAAGCCGTAAGAATCGTTGGAAGCTCCACCAGATCATCTAATTTTTCCGTCGGCGTCCGGCACCGATCAACAGAATATAAGCCGCACAAAATGCAGAGAACTAATCAACCACAAAAAAAAAAAAAATACAGAGCAAACATGAAGATGAGAAACGAAACAGTAAAACACTGTTACCTTCTCTTCTTCCTCCTCCTATCAACATTCCACTCTGCTTCTTGTTACAGAAAACCATACACACCCCAGAAACCATGTAAGCGATTCGTCTTTTTTTTCCACGACAAACTCTACATGGGAAAAAACTCAAACGTATCCAATGCAACATCTGTGGCTGCCGCTAATCAAACAGTCCTCGGAAATTCCGAGATGGGAATGTTGGTGATATTCAGTGACCCTATCACTAGTGACAGAAGCTTCAATTCTCCTCATATGGCTAAAGCCACAGGTTTCTATTTCTATGACACTAAGGATACTTATAATGCTTGGTTTGCCTATACGATTATCTTTAATTCCAGTGACTACAAAGGGACGATTAACATAATGGGAGCTGATTTAATGGGAGTTAAGACCAGAGATCTTTCTGTGGTTGGTGGTACCGGTGATTTCTTCATGACCAGAGGAATTGCGACGTTTGAGACTGATGCTACAGAGGGATTTGATTACTTTCGCCTCAAGATGGATATTAAGTTGTATGAATGTTATTAGTATTTCTTGAATTACTTTGTTTTTGCATTGTTGTTCCTTCCTTCCTTCCATTTCAGGGGACTATAATGCCATCTATTACTCACTCACTTGTTAGGCTTTTCTTGCTTTTTGCATCTTACTTTTGTCTATGTTTCGATGACTCTGTAATTTGAGTACTTCACTTGACAGGGTTGATAGAAATAAAAAGGGAAGATTACATTTACACATTTAGTCTCAAACAAGAGGGAAAAATGAAAAAATAGTTTTTTAAAATTTTAAAATTGTCAAAAACTCTCTTGAAACTTTTTATAATAAATTTTAATTACAGATTTGTCAATTGACACTCATGAAGTTACTAATAGACACTCCTAAACTTGTCAATGATATATTTTTGGACTTGTCAATATCGCACCCATGGACTTATCAGCGAACGCCTATGAACTTATTAATGGAATTGAAATTTATTTTAAAAAAAGTCTTACGAGACTTTTTGACAATTTTAAAGTTTCAAAAGATAATTTTTTTATATTTTTTCTTATATTGACCTGAATGTAATTTTCCCAAATATAAAACAAAAGACTCCTCTAGTTCTCTGTTTGCCCTATTCCATTTTCTTTTTGGTATAAGTCCTATTCCATTTTATTATCAAAACTTTATTCCTCAAAAATAGCTAAAACGGGCCGGATCATTTTCTTAAGTCCTGACCCGTAACATTTTTGTTTTCCTTAGTCTCCTACTTTTTTCCTTAAAAAGCCAAAAAACAAATTCGGGGCAGAAGCCCATTCTACAAAATCAAAACTGATCAAGCAACTCCCACAAAAGTCATCATACAGACAACTCCTAACTTGCGAAGGGGAATGTAAAAAATAAAAGAAATTTAAGTGAGTCGGATTCTAAAACTAACTGATACATGTTTAATATACAAAAATTGATTATATATAAACCATGGTTATAGTGGATAATACGCCAAAAATACGGCGCCATTCAACTGCAAAGCGCCTTCTCCCTTGGTAATTATCAAATTAATTTGCATCCTTTTAATAACTTACACATGAAGAAAAAAATTATGATATCAACTGTTCAATTATGAATATCACTTATTAAATATATGTAACTTATTATTTCTCTGTAATAAATTTTCACTCATTATTTCTCATTCACTCTTTTTATAAACAAGGGTGTAATTAAAATATATACATATTTTATATTAGTTAACATTCTAAGCCACATGATTTTAGTAGCTATTTCTTATAAAAAAGATAGCAATGAGTACATCTAAGGTGAAGTCATGAATTAGCTGCTCCCATTTGGGTAATATTAAATACCCACGCAAACAACAAAGTGAGATGTAATTAATTATGGGACTTGGTATAGTGCTGAGCATTGAGTTCAGCTCTCCCAATTCATCAGAGTTAGGTCGTCCAAATTTGATTTTGGACTGTTCAGAATTGATTTTTAAAAAATGATGATTTTTTAAATAAGAATTATTTTTAAAAAAAATAATACTTAAGAAATTATCTTTATTTTAGACTATATACCCATTAAAATAATTTTTAAAAGAAATATAGATTTTTAAAAACTTAGATCTAGACCGTCTAAATAAAAAATAACAGTATAAATATGATAAGTTAGGAGAGCTAATCATCATACGTAACACTGAAACCAAGTCGTTAATTATGATATGAGAAAAGAGAGATGTAAGTCGTCATTGGCTTTATAATTGAACTTCACGAGAATAGACTAATAATTTTCTGAAAGTTTCGAGCTATGAATTTATACTGGTTGTTGTTTTCCAAATGTATCGTGTGTATTTATTTGTATTGGGTAAAAGCCTAAAATTAGACAAAAAGCTCCCTTTACAAAATGTTAAGTGTTAAAAGTTTTTTTTCCCTGGGGGGGGGCAGAAATGGAGTTAAAGAAATTTAATAACCCGACGTCACTTTCGAAGCTTAATTAAGTTTATGAACCCAAGTCACATCCATCAATTGGTAGTGGCAGCTACTTAATTAATCAAAAGGAGGGTGGCTCCGAATTTGGTGAGGATACACCTAACTCCAAAACGTGGTCATGGAGGCATCGTTTTCAGGAATCCCGCCTTAAATGCCACGAACCTCGTGGCCTTTTGTGGAACTTGCAGTTGGTGGAATATTCTGAAGAGAAAATCACAATAAGATACTCCAATTTTGAAAAAGGAATTCCATCAAAAAGTCTTATATAGCATGTGAACATATAATGACAAATTTTGGTATAGAAAATGACCACATGCATATCCATATTATAAGAATTTTTTTAGTGATCGCGTTCCTTTATTAGAACCCTATAGTAATTTTTCCTATTTTAAACTCAGCATCCGGCTTGAAGGCTAAGTTTATTTCAGGCTTGGTGTGGACATTAAATTTTATGAGTGTTAAGATGCGCGAAAGTTTCTAATTAGGCACAAACATGCATTGAATTATTCTATATATACATATATAAACGTCAAGTGTTGTGTCAAAAAGTACAGTAGTTTACCATTATGGCTCATGTATAAAAAAAAGTTTACTGCGTATGTTTTATGAACTCCTTCTTGATCATAAAAGTGATGATCACTTTTCTACTTCAAAATTAGATCTGTTTCCCTTGATATTACCCGTAAATATATATTTGGAAAAATGAATTGCGTTTTTTATGATTAGTTATTAATTATAACTTGTCATCAACATTACATTAGCTTATTCAACCGCCAATCAAATACACAAAAATTTAAAAAGCAATAGATGACAGAACAGTTGACGTTATTTCATAATTCATACCACATTCGGTTTTTATTATGAGATCTTGTATCTTTATAATGCAATTTAATTTATCCTATAAACCAAATCTTATATTTAGAATAATGAATATTATATATGATGATGAAGAGTGTGCAGTGTGCCTGAGTGTCCATTTTGGACGCCCAAACACAACCGTACTCGGACGTGCGTATAAAGTACGAACATTATAGTCTATCGTTAATTGAATGTTTGATCTTATTTCTACATGTCCTTAGCTTGTCCATTTTCAGGGAAGCCGCCTAACCACCCAAATTTGATTTGTGATATGCCGGATTAATGAAGTTTACATCCAAACATTCAAAAAAACAATACACTACAAAAAAACAGAAAATTAGTTACAGAATTTAGCGACGGAATGAAATCCATCACTAACTCCTCACAAATTCCGTCACTAAAATTAGCGATGGAATTTAGTTACGGAATTTTTCCATCACTAAATTAGGAACGGATTAGCGATGGAATGTGAATTCCGTCTCTAATTCTGTCATTAAAAAATTAGCGACAGAAATTAATGACGGAATGTGCTAAATTCCGTCACTCATCTGTCTCGAATTCCATCATTAAAAATTAGCGATGGAATCACATTCCGTCATTAACTTCCATCACTAATCCATGTCTAATTCTGTCAATAAAAATTAGCAATGGAATTTTCGTCTCTAATTTCCGTCACTAATAGTTAACTTTTTCAATAATTAGATTTTTTATAATTATAAATTTGTTAAATAATTTAAATTTTAAATTATTATAAATTTATAATATAATTATTAAAATAAATAAATAAAATTATTAATTCATATTTATTTTTGAAATTGAAATTATAATATAATATATTTGAATTTTTAATAATATATTATATACAAATACAAATTTCATAAATACAAACAAAAAATAAAATATATAATAAAATGAATAAAAATGATATTAATAATAAAAATTTATATTAAATTTTGTAATAAGAAAACTAAATTGAAATATTTAATAATATATTGAATTTTGTATTTCTAATTTTGTACGTAAAGAACCAAATATATATATATATATATATATATGATTTTGATTTAAATTACACATGTTTTTCTTAGCTCAATTGGCAAAGGCACTGGTACGCTTGTGAGAGGTCAAGGCTTCGAATCCCAACTTGATCATAAAATGCAACCAATTTGTGACTTGGACATGTGGCCCTCGATAGAGGGTGACACGTGGCAGTTAACCAGGACACGTGGTAGCCAGAGGCGAGTAGGTGGTGGCTAATGGGACACATGGTCGGCGGTGGGTACACGTGGCAGCCGCCGGTGAGGGACATGTGGAGGCTTGTGGTGAGGACATGTGGCAATTTAAATTATATAAAAAAAATATTTTGCGACAGATTAGAGACGAAAATTAGCGACTAATTAGTTAATTCCGTCTCTAATTAGAGACGGAATTTTAGTGACGAAATAATCGGTCACAAATTAGTGACATAATTTAAAATTCCGTCACTAATTAATTAGAACGGTTTTTTTACCAACGGAACAAATTTCGTCGCTAATATAATTCCGTCGTTAATCCATCCCTAATTTTCGTTGCTAAACTGATTAGTGACAAAAATTCTGTCACTAATTTGATGTTTTTTTTTGTAGTGATATACTCTACGGTCCTTAATATAAGATATATTTACCTAATTTGATAAGATTAAGAACTCATTTAGTACGTTGGTATTAATTTTGATGAAAATGAAAATAGATATGGATATAGATATGGAAAATGATATAAATACGGAAATGAGATTTGAAAAGATGTTTAGTACTTTTTTATTAAAATTTATATTTAAAAGGTGTAAATACCTAAATACCCTTCCAAAAAAAAAGTCATCTTCATCCAATTGCGACTCATCCCCATCGAGAACCATCCACCATGGTTCTTCTCATATAGCCATAAACAAAAATAGCCATTGATGACCGCTAGAAACAAACCATAAATCATGAGATCTACTTAGATCACAAGCTTTCTATTTGCTGGTTTATAATTTTTTTCCAGATGAGTAAGAAAATCCATTGGTTTTGATATTTTTTCAGATCTAAAAATGGGGAAGATGAGTTTCAGGCCGTTAAAGTTACAAGCTTTGCCGTCGACAGAGCTGGAAATGAAGGAGGAAGGAGGATGAGTCACCTTTGGCGTCGAGCTTCAACCACCATCAAAATCGAAGGTGATAAACGAAGGAGGGAGGAGGAGGAGGAGATCACCAACGTCTTGGCTTGGGGGTGCAAATTGTGAGAGATGACAGCCAGATCTGAAAAGGGATTTGTTAGAGGTCGCTGAAGTCGATTTATGGAGGTCGCCACTATTAGTTGATGGAGGTTGCCGTCAGGTGGAGGCCAATGGTGATGCGATGAATCGATGAAGTTGGGGGAGATAAAAAAAATGGAGAGAGGTAAAAATGATTTTTTGGAGATGGAATTATAAATCTTAATTTTTTGTATGGAAATCATTTCTAACAATTTTGATGGAATTGACCTTCACAAGGAAGCCAATTCCATACACTTAGATTTGTATCAAACAGGCTAATAGTATGGAATTTAATTCCAATTCCATTTTCATAAGGCCAATTCCAGCGTACCAAACAAGATATAAGGAAGTTAGTTGAGTTAGATAATATGCCATGTATTTATTAAAACACCTTAAGCATCTTCCTTAATTTTCACATTCCCTCACCTCCTTGATTATTATTGAAAGAATATCAATAGGGGCAAATTAGGAAATAACTGACAAATATGTAAATTATGTCTTATATGTAGGACCAAGATCAACTCTTAAATATTATTCTATAATTAGGACAAGAGGAGTACTAAATTAAATTGTCCCCATGTAGGTCAAGGTGTATTTGAATTAGCTTTTGGAGAATAGATTCTGAGCAGAATAAATTATGAGAAAAAAACGATTTTGATAAAATGAAAGTGTTTGAGTATTGTGGTCAGAATAACTTTTTTCATGGTGTGGGGCCCACACAATGAGAAATGACCGATGAGAGAAAGAGTGTGGGGCCCACATAAAAAAAAGATCAATGAGAGAGAGCGGGTGGGGCCCATATAAGGGAAAAGACGGAAAAAAAAGGGATTTTCCCAAAACTATGATTTGATAAAATTTTTTGGATGTTTGACAACCAAATTTTAAAATCATGATTTTGAGAGTGGAGCCAAACACTGCGAAAACCTATATAAAATTAGTCCTCATGCATACACTCATCATGAGCCTAGCTTACCCAAAAGTTAATGGTTACTCCAACTTTCCAACGTCAGTCAATCTACTTGGTCAAAAATGGCTTCCTCGGCGGCTCGGCCGACGCAATATGCAGACCAACATTCTATCATTTCTATGGTAAATACTAAATATAAAGGAGGGCATAGAGAGCCATTGTCTGAAACCGGCGGCCCAGTATGCATCAAGTGGAGTATATAAAGCTGTCATCAAGTGGAGTAAGAGAAGGGATAGATATATATAATATAAATTGATAAAGAACGGAACACACCACATCTTAATTCAAAATTTTAAGGTTTCAGATTTATGGAGTTTTTCCACATTTATATATATCATTCCTCTGCCATAATATAAGTTTGATTTAAATGTCACGTGTAATAAAAAAAATAATGAGATAATTAATCTTTTGGTCTCTATGATTTTAACTGGATTAGAACTCAGTTCCTACATTTTGAGTCAGTGCAACTCAGTTCATATATGTCAACACCCGTTTCCATTTCGATAATCGAAGAGTAATAAAGACGGAATTCAATAGGCATACAGAAAAGTACAATTATACTGATAAAAATATTCATTCACAATTCTGATATTGTTCATCAACGGAAACGGAAAATACAGCGGAAGTTTTAATATTTACAAATTTCACCATAATATCACAAATTAGACTAATTATGACCACGATCTTGTATGCGCCTCGAGACACGTGCCACTCACTTTTCGGCGTCAACATCTTTGCCCTTTGGCCCACTGGTACTTGCTGAGGTATTTGTTTAAAAATAGGGTGAGATTCCAAAGAATCCCCGTAGAGACATAATATCGTTCATAGAAAATGCGAAAAGTAAATATGTCATGCGCCAAGGTATGCACAAATTAATGAATAATATAAATACATCATCGTCATGTATACATGAGTAGGGCCCAGCCCCACAATCTACACCGGTTGGACTTCTGCCAACTCCCAGTGTAAGTGCACCTCTGGCACTAACAGCCTCTCTCTAGGCAAATCATGTTATTAATAAAGTGCATTTACAAACAATGGCATCCACACAATCACATAACTTATGGCATAGTGTATGAAGGATAATGTCCCTACCTCAAAGCTTTATAATCCTCTTTTAAGTGTGCCTCGAAGAACGTGTCGTATCCGACCTCCAAATCGGTCCTAAAATATTAAATGTACCAGAAATAGGTAATAACCTATCCAAGTATCATTTTATACTCTTCCATAGTGTTTATTGTGCTTATATTAGTCTATGGTGAAAATTTACAAAAATGCCCCCGAGAACCCGGCCCGGCCCCGCCGTACTCGGCCCGATGGCACGTTTTCCCAAAATTTTGACTAAGGCTATTTTGACTTATTTTCGCCCAAGGAATCCATTTCCAGGCTCAAAATCGCCAAATTCACGGTCAAATTATGAAAACACCCTTGACAGCCCCTATTTAGTGATTTCAGTGGCGTTTTCGTAATTATGCTTTTTCGGCCTCTACCGAAAAAGTGCCCAACTGTAACCCCACCTATTTTTGCCCACTGAGTCCAATGGAACCATTTATTTCATGAAAATCCAACTGCTTGTACCAGTTCTGGTCTGGCTGAAATATTGAAGGGAAAATAGAAAAATGAAGCTTTGTGTTTTAGCTTCCAAAACTTGTACTTTTCCACTTCTAATCCTTGATTAATTCATTTAAAAACTTCATAATCATGATTTAAAGGATTTTGGGCAGCATAACCCCTTAGGATTATGGATTTTCCAATTTTACAACTTAACCAAAAATCACATAAATCAAACAACAATCACCAACAACTTCAATACACAAAGAAGTTGAGATTTTGGAGATTACCTCTTGATCCTTGGTGTTTCTCTCTCTAGAACGTCCTCTCTCTATTCTCCTTGAGCTAAGAATGAGTCTTCAAGATCATAGATTCATGAAGAAACATGGTTTAGAGAAGGATCTAGGGGAAATGTTACAAGGAAAGCTTAAGAATCAACTCTTACCTTAAGATTTCTTCTTCCTCTTCCCTCTAACTCTTCAAAGTTTCTCCAAACTCTCTCCCTCTCTATGTTGAACGAAAATGCATGAAGGGAAGGGAAGAGAAAGCCTTCATAAAAATGCTCCCTTGATTCCAAACCATTGATCTCATCTAAGGTTGTTATGGTGACACATGTCAACCACCATACTTGCCTTCATGCTTGCACCATACTTCTCTTTTGTGTGCACTCAACCTTGCCATGCTTCCCTTTTGTGTACACTCAACCTAAATTATCATTTCCTTCTCTCTTGGTTGGACAAAAACGTGCTCCCTCTTATGCTCCAACTAAATCAAGTGTTCCTTCCATTTACTCAAGTCAATTGGTGCAAAAGTTGGCTACCTAACCTTATGACATAAGTAAGGACTTATGACACAACAATTATCTCCATCATCTTTCATGTGGTGTTGACACTTGGTCTCATTGGATTTTGACACTTGTATTCTCCTCCTTCATCCCTTAATTTCAAAAATAATTAAGAGAAAAAGGAAGATTACTTTATTTCTTAAATTTTCGGAATAATGCCAATTCTGGCAGATTTTCTGCCTTAACTTTGAAAAATCATAACTAATTTTGTAGACATCATTTTAATGTGATTCCAAAGCCTATGGAACCCTTATTGAGTCTAGTTCCAAGGAAAAATATGGGATTTTACTTAATAGGATCATATTATTCCCAGATTTTCAATCTTTGATTGCTGCTCCAGAAACTTTCCAGATTTTCTGGATCAACTTCAAAAATTCATATCTTTTGGTACATAGCTTCAATTGAGTCATATGACCTATCAAATTAAAGCTTAGGATGTCTAATTTCAACCTATAAAATTTCATAATTTTTGGTCATCATTTGGTCTTCCAAAACTATATGACAATCTCACTGTCTCGCAAGTGATTTCACTAAAAACACTATTCAACCTTCAATTTTCAATATTTAATTCTTTTGGCCTTAAATATTCACCATTTCATTGAATATATATAATAATTACAATATATTCTTGGTGAATAAAATTTGGGATGTTACAATATAGTTAGGACTCAGTTATAACTTACTCTCCGAATTTTGACTCACTACAATATAGTTCTTATAGTCTTAACCATTTTATAATTTAGTCCCCCGCATTTATTCTAGAATATAAGGACTAAATTATAAAATGGTTAAGACTATAGGGGCAGAGTTGCAGTGAGTCAAAGTTCATGAATTGAGTTACAACCGAGTTAAAACTATATGGACTGAGTTACACCGAATCAAAATATAAGGATTGAGTTACAACCCAGTCAGAACTACAAGAATCAAAAGATTAATTTTCCCAGAAAATAATAGTTAAGAGAAAGTTAAATCAAAACATCATGGACATTTGGAGTGACATTCTTAATGTTAATGTGGAACTTATGACAATGCATCCCACAGTTCCACACTATGAACATACCATTGTAACGAGCACTGTTGATTGAGAAAATCATATCTCAAAAACAAACTAGTTATTGGAGTTTGAGAACTCAAGGCCTTACACATGGAGAACTCAAAGATCAGATGTAAATGAAGCAACCCGAGGGATGAATTTGTAATTCCTGTAAAGGAGCATTGTGTTTGTAGTTTGAAGAAATTTTTATTGGCGGCAATGGTTTTTTTTCAATAGAACAAAAAGAAGGGATTAAAAAGAAAGTTGTAGACTGTGCGAGTTAATTGGTTGTTTGGCAAATCTCCTGCAAGATATGATGAATGCTTTTGAATATGAATTGTGCTCCTAACGGTCAATCCAATAATAACTTCTATAAAGTGATAATTGTTTGACTGTATTACCTCAAGCAAGCTCTCAAATAGGGTTGAAAATGTTTCTTTAAGCTAAGTTCGAGCATTGCTTTGGGATTCATAGTATCTGATTTCGCTTTTTAGGGCTGTTTGGCAATTCACAACTGTGAGCTTTACTAATTAAATTTAAGTCAACGGGGATATTATTGAGATTATATATAACTCAAAATTTTCTAATAACCGAGATTATTTTGATCAACGATTATGTCTTGAAATCCAGCATATTTATAATTAAGATTTTAGGAGATATTATTTATTAGCCAATTTAACACTTATTCTTTTAGAAATTATATATATGGAGGTTTTTAACTTCTCTATAATTTCTAATTGTTTAATCCTTTTCTTAGATCCCTGCTTCCACAACTCTCTATAAAAAAGTGGCTTTATATAAATATTAATATCTATTTTTTGTCAGTATATATATTAATATTTACTCCCTCCGGTCCTAAATATAAGACAAAGTTGACTTTTTTTGGAGAAATTAAGGAAGTTGAATAAATTATGTAATCATATCATATGTTGTGTATTCTTATATTATATATCAGTTTATTAGTCAAGCTAATTAATTTTGAGAAGAAAAAAAATAAAAATGAAAATACTCTAAATTAATTTAATTAACTTCCTTAATCTCCCCAAAAAAATTAATTTCGTCTTATATTCAAGACTAGAGAGAGTATTAATTAATGATTGAGAAGCTAAGTAAGATGTTATAACTCAGGATGCATGGTATATGCTATATAAGTCAATACCCTTAAATTGGGCTGACTTTTTGTGTGGAATATATTTGTATCATCAATCATACACCAAACCTCACCAAATTGAAGTTGCCTATTTGTATCAATACCCTTGAAGTTGACTTCTCGAAGCGAAAACCAAATTACACCAAACTCTCACCAACCGCCTTTTTTAATTCTTTGTATACCAGCAATTAATCACTAGATGATGATGATAATAATAATACCAACTTCTACATTTGATGGAAGAGCTAGTTGGAGATAGATTTGGTCTCAAATATGATATCACAATCCACTTTATCTCAAAAATTTATATTTTTCCTAAAATATCTATATTGATTGCACACCATAAATAGTCCAAGGGTAGAAAGATGGTATTTTAAGAAAACAAACATATATTTGTTATAAATTGTTAGCATATTTAATTTTTTTAATCTACTTAAATTAGTCAATCAACTCTTATATTAAGGATGGAAGGTAGTAATAACTAAATTAATGATATGTATATGAGTATATCCAAATTCTTGAAATTACCTTTCAACATCAATGTAATCACGAATTTAGAAAAACATATGATATTCCTTCTGATTCTAATTATAGGGCATATTTATCTAACTTTGGAGAAATTAAGGATAATGGTTAAATTAGTTAATCATATTTATTTTTTAAAATATCCTTATTTAAAATTTAAAATGGCATCCAATTACGTTAATTCTTTGTTTTTTCTTGTACTTCTCCTGCTTTACACACGACTTCTCCAAGCTCTCACACAATCCAGCGTCATCAATCTCCCTCAACAATTTCCGATATACTTTTATTAAATTATTATTATGTTTAATTATTATTGAGAAAATATCAATAAAGGATATTTTAGGAAGAAATTAATAAAAATTAAAATTTTATCCTATAATTAAGATTAAGATCAACTCTTAAATATTATCATATTATTAGGACATGAGGGAGTACCATTATTCCAACGTCCTACCATCACTTGTCCTTTCTCAGACAAATTAAATAAAATAGCCACTGATCCTAGCTATTCGTCCCTCCACTAGTAACGATAGTGCGTAAGTACTTTTCTTCCTTTTTTCAATATATTTATCACGTTGTGGAAATTAAGTTTTATGAATCTTCCATGAAAAATACCATACAGAGCACAAATCCAAAAAAATAAGAGCAACTAGTAACAAGACCTCCGTCAACGGAAAAGAACTTCTTTTTTCTCGCGGCATGTAATAATCTAAATGGGAGTTGGCGAAGAAATAATTGAGAAAAACTGCTTTTCTTTTTTTCATAGTTTTCATAATATTCAGTTACTACTAAATTAAATTTTAATTATATTTAATTCAACTAAAAATAAAAACCAAAATAAATTTGAAAATAAAAATAATCAAGTGAGATAACTACATATAAATTACCATTACCTATTATTATTTACTAACAGTTAAAAGAACAAAAAGAAGTGCTTCAAATAAAGGAGATTATGATACTTATTCCGGTCCTAATTAAAAGATAAAGTTGACTTTTTTGAAGAAATTAAGGAAGTCAATTAAATCACTTTAGAGTATTTATTTTTTTAGTATCTTTAGATTATATATCAGTTTATTAGTTAAATTAATTAGTTTGAAGAAAAAAATAAAAATAAAAATATTCTAAAGTGATTTAATTGACTTCCTTAATTTTTCTAAAAAATTCAACTTTATATTATAATTAGGACCGGAGGAAGTACTTACAAACTGTTAGTTGAGGTGGTAAATGACCTCATTAATATAAAAAAAAATACTAATTTAAATCTTAAAAAGCATACGTATTCTACTACGACCTAAACTTTGATAGGGGTCGGGACACCCTTGACCTAAAACACTCCAGCCGACACAAACGTGTTCTTTTTTTTTTTTTTTTTTTTGTCAACTCACAAAAGTGTTCTTTTCCTTCAATAGTTAGCCATTTCTTTTTCAACTTTATTTCAAGTTTTTACAGATTAACTTAACTAAAAAGATTTTTTTTTAAATTTTATTTCAGAAAAAACATATCCATATAATCCTTAATATAAAACATATTTACTTAATTTAATTAGATTAATGAAGTTAGTTAAATTACTAATATAACATATATTTTCTAAAACACTCTAATAATCTTTTTTAATTTCTTCATTTCCTCTCCTCATTGATTATTGTTGAGTAAGCATCAATAAAGGTAAATTAGAAAAAGATTGATAAATGTAAAAACTATATCTTACATTTAGGATCAAGATCTACTTCTCAAATATGTCTTATATTAAAGAATAAAGGAGTAATTAAAAAATAGTTTGCAACAAAAGAAAATGAAAACAAAATAAAAAAGCCCTGCAAGTTTTTTTCTATTTTGTTTTTCTTTGCTGGGATACTTTTCTACTTTCTCTCCTCCAGAGAGAAGAGAGACCTTTCGTTCGGTCCTTATAAAAAGGACACGTACAGAAGCAAGCCGAGTTACCTCGGCCTACAGCTAGTCACTCTCCTTCTTCTCCAAGAAAATCAAAGTCCCCCAATAATGGCCGCCAAAACTTCCTTTATTATCATCTTCCTCATGTTCCTTTCTCTATCTTCGGCTTTCCCTAGAAACATGAAGCAATATAAGCCATGCAAAAACCTCGTACTATACTTTCACGACATTGTGTGTCACGCCCTTATCTCAATTTCAACTTTTACCAGAGTATTCGCGGAAAACGATATGCGGTTCGGTAGGCAATACAGGAATATCATAACTATACTGATAATATGTGCATGATTACATAAACTCCTCATAGGGGTTCGTACCTGATAAATTCAAATAATGTAGCCGCACAAGGCTACTAGGGTATCTAAACCCATTCCAGTAAAACGGAGACTTCTTCCGGTCTTCGTTCCATTACTGTAATCACCTCGTACGATACTCTGCATTGTTGTTTGCATATCTTCTATCGTCTCCTGTCTAAATTGTTGGTAGGGGAGGGTGAGATTCGAGAGAATCTCAGTAGGAAACAGATACCGTAATGCATGCATGATTGATGCTATGTGTATGACATGTTAGCTTTATCTAGATGTATGCCCCATAATGACATTTCTGCATGCTCAATGTTTCATACAACAAGACTATGGCCACAGCGAAAACAGAAACAGAGCTTCATTTATTCAAATATGCTCTACACAATCAAGTAAAGCAATCACATACATCATTACACAAGCAAAGATATCAAATACATGCAAGTAAGGTAAGTCCCCTACCTTAACCCTTTTCCGCCTCGAAACGTGTGCCTCGTAAAGCGTGCCAACAGTTCGACCTCCATATTCCATCCTACAATGTCAAATGTACTATTTAGATACTTCCATAGTGTTTCTGGGGGTTATATGAGTCTATCTTGAAAAATTACTAAAACACCCCCGGGGACCCGGCCCCATCATACCCGGTCCAGCTGTACTTTTCTCGAAATTCTAACCTGGGCTATCCTGATATATTTTCACCCAAGGAATCCATTTCCGGACTCGGAATTACCAAATTCACTGCCAAAAGACGAAATTGCCCTTGGCAGCCCATATTTCAGTGTTTTAGGGGCATTTTCGTAATTATGCTTTCTCGGCCTTTTCCGAAAAAGTGCCCAACTGTAACCCCACCTAATTTTCCCTCCTGAATCCAATGGAACCATCAAATCATTGAAAATCCAACTCTAAGACCCATTTAGAGCCATGACCGAAATATATGGGTTTTCCAGGGAAAATCGGGGTTTTTCGGTTTCGGCTCCGTAAACACGTTCCTTTCCAATCCTAACAACTTTATTGACTATTCCATTAGGTTACAACTACCATTTAGTACCAATTTGGGCAGCATAACAGCCCCACATACCCATTTCCATAAATTAAAACCAACGGCAATCCGGCGAAATTTCACCGATTAAATTGCCCACAGCAGCTAGAATAGTCAATATACAAGAGTTTGGAAGTTACCTCAAGCTCCTTCTGGCTTTTCCCAAATATGGCTGAAAACCCTAGCCTTGGTAACACCATGAATCTTGCCTCAAATTCCTCAAACAACATAGAAGAGAAGCTTAGGAGAAGGATTATACACGTTAGGTACGAATTCACCGAAGAAATCGACCTATCTCGTGAGTTTTCTCCTCTCCTTCTCTCTCTAAAAACTCAACTTTCTCTCTCTCCAAATACTGAACTTCACGTCAGTTCTGGTGCTAAGGGAAGAAGATGATGATTTTATAATATATTATAATTATCCATTAATTATTTTTCCATTTTCGGATTTTTCAGAAATTCTGGCAGATTTCTGCCCAAACTTTGAAAAATCATAACTAATTCTAGAAAATTCTAAATGAGGTGATTCCAAAGCCTATAGAACCCTTATTGAGTCTAGTTTCAAGGAAAAATATAAAATTTTGGTTTCTGGAATCACAAAATTCCCAGAATTTCAATCTTTGCCTATTGTTCCAGAAATTTCACAGTTTATCTGTGCTGACTTCAAAAATTCATATCTTTTTGTGTATAGCTCTAATTGATTCATATGACCTATCAAATTAAAGCTTAGGATGTCTACTTTCATCCTATAAAGTCTCATTATTTTTGCTCATCATTTGATTATTTAAATGAATATGACAAGCTTACTACCTCATAAGCGATTTCAGCAAAAACATAATTACTTTCTCCAAAATTCATCATTTTACTTTCTTAATACCCCAAAGATATAAGAAATCATTAGGGGATACATTTGGGCTCCTGCTAAATTGGGGCTTAGCAGTCCACTTAATTTAGGCTTATTCCTAAGCCTCCAATCCCAAATTTCGGGGTATTACATTTCTCCCCCCGTTCAATAAATTTCGTCCTCGAAATTTGAACGTCTACAACTTAGGGATTAATCCTATCTCATTCTATTATCACATGCAGGTTCAAAAGCCATGTAACACTATAGTCGTACTTCCATTACTAATCTCAAATAGCATTCAGCATTCATCATCCATTCTATACATAGTATGTAGTGTGCAATCAAACATAGGTTCCCACAGCGCTTGGTTTCATAGGCCTTACAGCCTCTTCAGGACTTCACCCGGATTCACACGATCACTTTTTTTTAACGGCCTAATCCTCACCCCCTTAACGAGGTCTGTTGGGCTAGTGAGCCGGCCATGGTTCACTTCGTTAGGTTCCTCCCATGGTAGAATATCGTGCCTCATGTGAGACATGGTACCATTGGACACCAAAACGTTTGGTCACACTGGTCTTACTGCCTCCGCTACAACCTGGTACAGTTTGGATGTTCTGCCAACCTCAAAACATTACCTTAGACACCTTGGTCTAATGTCATCGCACTAGGCATCAACCACAGTACTAGACATACAGGTCTTACAGCACAGAGACACCGCCCTATGCAACCTTGCACATCAGGTCTTATCACCTTGTACAAACCTGTACACTTTCTGTAATTTATGCCTACCTATTCGGTGTTCAGGATCAAATGACTATTTGACCCTTATTGGCCGTACTGTGTGCACTATTCACTATGTGACCATCCACTGTTTGCAATATCACAAGTGGATGATTCATTCTGTGAGGCTATAGCCGTAGAGATGCTCATGCCTCTACTCAACATTGTTGCATCAGAACACATCCCAATCCATGCCTACTTGTATCTGTGTAGACCATAAAGCTCGACTATAGATCTGGGATTGTTATCACTGGTGCTGTTTAGAGGTATTCGCCACCATTCTGCCCTACTGCACTAGGGTTCATCCCAATTCCAGTTCACATGTGTCACCATAAACTACAAAGGTTGTGTGACTGTTGACCATACAGGTCATCATACTGTACACCACGTAGGGTTTAATACTATACACCACACAGGATGTAATACTGTACACCACTCAGGGTTTAATACTGTACACCACACAGGATGTAATACTGTACACCACTCAGGGTGTAATACTGTTCATCACATATACTGTAACACTGTTGACCATCAAGGCCATATTATGTTTTGGGATGATCAATAATGGCGCGAACATCAACCCCCCTTGTAAGTTTCAAAATTGCACCTAGATTCACCACACTTCCGCTGCCCACTCTGATGCTTCACACTGCTAAATACAATATAGGTGAGGCTACACTGCCTGCCCACCCTTATCTGTTTGAACTTGAATCATTCTGAGCCATATAAACTCTTATCTCAAGAAAACCCATTCAATGTGAGATTCACTATAATGCACCATCGTTGAGGACCAACATTTCCGTAGCTCTACTCTACGATTCAACTTCATGGCAGCTGCACTCTAGGGTTTTTCGTCACGGTGGCTGCACTCGCGGGTTCATCATCTCGGTAGCTGCACTCTAGGGTTCGTCGTCACGGTGGCTGCACTCTAGGGTTCTGTACTCGGTGCTTCACACAGGCGCCCATACACCTGGTCAGCCCCCTTCCGATAAGAACTTTCCTTAGGTAGCCCTCTCCGATCAGATTTCACCGTAGGTAGCCCTCTCCGATCAGATTTCACCGTAGGTAGCCCTTTCCGATCAGAACTTTCAATCTTTGTGGTCATAGTACAACTCCATAGTTATGCCATAAAGGCAACGTTTCCCGATTCAATATAAACATTCTTATCATCAACTCAAGATTATGGATGGAATAGTTCAATTCCTGAAGCTTCAGCTGACGAGATGCGTATGCCCTCACTCGGCTCGCATCAATTCTCATCTCGATCTATGCTTGCTCGCATCTGGGGATTCAATTCCCTTCCCAATCCATACCATTTGGCATCAATGAAGACAACAAAGGCCTCCAATGGATCTGGGATTATCAGTGTTAGTACTTTAATAAATTTTCATCATCAGCTCTCCGAAGCTCCTCTCACAATCATCATCCCATGCATAATGTTGAGTTCTGGGAAATTTCGATATAAACATCTCATCCCTTTTTTTTTTTAATTATTGTCACACCCGTAGGCCTTCTTGACCTCGTACCCGAGTCCCTTAGGACGTGGCTAGCAGCCTCGTTGGGTAGGGTGCCTTTTTATTCACACCACATGGTCCTCTATAGTAACCCACAATCATCCATAGAAAACGTGATAGATAAATATGTCATGCACCATATAGTGTAAAATGAAAATCACATCAATCCGTGTGTGTACACAAAGTTCAGGGCCAAACACCCAGTTAAAACAACAATCCGTGTGTGTACACAAAATTCAGGGCCAACCCTTCAATTGAAACCCTTACGTGTACCTCAGCTGAGTCACCGACCACAGCTAGGTAAATCATGTATCATAGCTGGGTCCTTACTAGGCCGAATGGTACATATACACTTCCCATCGGACGGTACATATACACTTCCCGCACCACAGCTAGATAATATTCGTGTACCTCAGTTGAGTCCCAGACTACAACTAGGTAATGTGCCCTAGGCACGTGTTCATATCACAGAATACAGAACATACAACATATTAACTATCACATAGTGTACGAGAGATTATAGTTACTACATTGGCCTTTCCAGGATAACCTTCCTGATGATCGTTGATCATTATTTTCTATTCCATTCTCTTGCCTTGTGTTTGCTGTATTAGGCTAGGTCTAACTTCCTGACCTTGCCCAACATCTAAACCTCTTAGTCTTACCACCTTTATGTTTCACTATATGAAGCAAGAAAGAGGTAAATTACACATAAACACATCCAAAAACAACATATCACAAGTGTTTACAGTAGTCAAGGAAAGTCTGCAACAACATACAACCTCTGAACTACTGTACAACATGTCTTACTTTTTTTTTCATAATATGACATGACATGTGCAACAACTTCCCAGGGGGTCACCCATCATGGCATTTCCCTGGGTTGAGCACGCTTAACTCTTGTGTACCCGTGCCCAAATGTGAATACCAGCTTCTACTGTTTCCGTCCACGAGTGCCCTGTGACTACCCTCGTCTCAAAAGACGTGCTGGCTATCTCCGATCCAAAATATTGAGTGTGGACCGCAAATTGGCCTTGGTCGTACCCATATCCTTGGGTTCAACAATATCCTTAGACCATTCTCGTCTAGTATTGCACCACTAACGGCCCTTTAGTACTCGCCATTTCTTAGGGCAGATTCATAAATCGGAAAGATACCCTCCTTTGGTACTTTCTGTCCATGCATATTTCCTATCACTGTGTAATCAAGACCTTATCAGTATACCATCCTGTTGCTAGAACCACCGCACTTACTCTGAGCAGACAATTCTGTGTCCAGAATCCTTGCTCTGATACCAAAATGTCACGCCCTTATCTCAATTTCAACTTTTACCAGAGTATTCGCGGAAAACGATATGCGGTTCGGTAGGCAATACAGGAATATCATAACTATACTGATAATATGTGCATGATTACATAAACTCCTCATAGGGGTTCGTACCTGATAAATTCAAATAATGTAGCCGCACAAGGCTACTAGGGTATCTAAACCCATTCCAGTAAAACGGAGACTTCTTCCGGTCTTCGTTCCATTACTGTAATCACCTCGTACGATACTCTGCATTGTTGTTTGCATATCTTCTATCGTCTCCTGTCTAAATTGTTGGTAGGGGAGGGTGAGATTCGAGAGAATCTCAGTAGGAAACAGATACCGTAATGCATGCATGATTGATGCTATGTGTATGACATGTTAGCTTTATCTAGATGTATGCCCCATAATGACATTTCTGCATGCTCAATGTTTCATACAACAAGACTATGGCCACAGCGAAAACAGAAACAGAGCTTCATTTATTCAAATATGCTCTACACAATCAAGTAAAGCAATCACATACATCATTACACAAGCAAAGATATCAAATACATGCAAGTAAGGTAAGTCCCCTACCTTAACCCTTTTCCGCCTCGAAACGTGTGCCTCGTAAAGCGTGCCAACAGTTCGACCTCCATATTCCATCCTACAATGTCAAATGTACTATTTAGATACTTCCATAGTGTTTCTGGGGGTTATATGAGTCTATCTTGAAAAATTACTAAAACACCCCCGGGGACCCGGCCCCATCATACCCGGTCCAGCTGTACTTTTCTCGAAATTCTAACCTGGGCTATCCTGATATATTTTCACCCAAGGAATCCATTTCCGGACTCGGAATTACCAAATTCACTGCCAAAAGACGAAATTGCCCTTGGCAGCCCATATTTCAGTGTTTTAGGGGCATTTTCGTAATTATGCTTTCTCGGCCTTTTCCGAAAAAGTGCCCAACTGTAACCCCACCTAATTTTCCCTCCTGAATCCAATGGAACCATCAAATCATTGAAAATCCAACTCTAAGACCCATTTAGAGCCATGACCGAAATATATGGGTTTTCCAGGGAAAATCGGGGTTTTTCGGTTTCGGCTCCGTAAACACGTTCCTTTCCAATCCTAACAACTTTATTGACTATTCCATTAGGTTACAACTACCATTTAGTACCAATTTGGGCAGCATAACAGCCCCACATACCCATTTCCATAAATTAAAACCAACGGCAATCCGGCGAAATTTCACCGATTAAATTGCCCACAGCAGCTAGAATAGTCAATATACAAGAGTTTGGAAGTTACCTCAAGCTCCTTCTGGCTTTTCCCAAATATGGCTGAAAACCCTAGCCTTGGTAACACCATGAATCTTGCCTCAAATTCCTCAAACAACATAGAAGAGAAGCTTAGGAGAAGGATTATACACGTTAGGTACGAATTCACCGAAGAAATCGACCTATCTCGTGAGTTTTCTCCTCTCCTTCTCTCTCTAAAAACTCAACTTTCTCTCTCTCCAAATACTGAACTTCACGTCAGTTCTGGTGCTAAGGGAAGAAGATGATGATTTTATAATATATTATAATTATCCATTAATTATTTTTCCATTTTCGGATTTTTCAGAAATTCTGGCAGATTTCTGCCCAAACTTTGAAAAATCATAACTAATTCTAGAAAATTCTAAATGAGGTGATTCCAAAGCCTATAGAACCCTTATTGAGTCTAGTTTCAAGGAAAAATATAAAATTTTGGTTTCTGGAATCACAAAATTCCCAGAATTTCAATCTTTGCCTATTGTTCCAGAAATTTCACAGTTTATCTGTGCTGACTTCAAAAATTCATATCTTTTTGTGTATAGCTCTAATTGATTCATATGACCTATCAAATTAAAGCTTAGGATGTCTACTTTCATCCTATAAAGTCTCATTATTTTTGCTCATCATTTGATTATTTAAATGAATATAACAAGCTTACTACCTCATAAGCGATTTCAGCAAAAACATAATTACTTTCTCCAAAATTCATCATTTTACTTTCTTAATACCCCAAAGATATAAGAAATCATTAGGGGATACATTTGGGCTCCTGCTAAATTGGGGCTTAGCAGTCCACTTAATTTAGGCTTATTCCTAAGCCTCCAATCCCAAATTTCGGGGTATTACATTGTGTATGTTTGGCAAGTACCAAAATCATGGTTTCAAACCATGATTTGCGCAACCCGCGACAAAACTCCTCTCACACACTTACCTCGTAAGTCGTAAAAGCTATTAAAAAAACTAATCCAAAATTATCGATAACGGAGAGAATGCCGCTAATGCTACGTCCGCCATTGTTGCAGCTCCACAGGTTCTAACTTCACCAAATTAGCTCCTCAATTCCACTTCGGAAACATCACAATTTTTGATGACCCCATCACACTGGATAATAACCTTCACTCTAAACCAATTGGGAGGGCTTAGGGCTTTTATATTTATGATATCAATACTTTCACTGCTTGGCTTGGATTCTCGTTTGTGCTCAACAGTACTATCACCAGGGCACTATCAACTTCGCCAGAGCCAACCCTACACTATTGTAGAAGACACTTTTAACATCTGTTTTTATACCCGTTAGACGACTGTTTTAAAGGGGACGTTTATGTAAGTTTCGTTGAAAATTCAAGAAAAGACGACTATTGTTAAACAGTCGTGGTAATAGACTTACAACGACTGTTTTGAAAAAACAGTCGTTGTAAGTCTCAGAGATAACACGACTGTTTTATTAAAAACAGTTGTTGTAACTACATATATTTTTTAATATATATACGTTTTACTCCATACAATCAACAATGCCATTGGAAAACCATCAACCTAGACAATTATATTTTGAATCTTCAAAGTTCTATCATGACATATAGTGTATATATCATCATAACATCATTTTAATGTTCAAACTTCAACTTTCAATGTAAAACATGACAATCATATGGCCAAAGAGATGACATGCTTCCACGAAATCTCTATGCTTCATCATCATTTTCCAAAATGTTCTCTATAAAGCATAATGCCTTAACAAATTCAAAGTACTCATAAATAAGAAACTATGAAAGTAACAAGGAGGAAAAGTATTCGAATATGTAAACTTAATATAGCACTGTACAAAACCACTGCACTATGTAAAAAAACCTCTACACATCATCACCCTTCTATGTGCTGTATAAGATGTCCTGACAAAAGGTTTTGGATCAAATTAATGTCTTCGATTGTGTAGGGGTCCTGATTACCAAAAATCTGTGCGCAAAATGGAGAATATGTTAACATGAATCAATAAATTGAATGAAATAACTAACAATTCAATTACAAGAAAAGAAATGAAATTTAGTTGAGAATCAAGAAATGATCACCTATTCAAAATTGGTAGTAAGGCCACTGAAAATGATGCTATACATATATAGTATAACATAGAAGTTGCACTCAGTTTTCCCTGATTGCCGATGGCACTATACATCAAAAGCAAATGATAAAAAAGAAAAAAGCTAAAGCATATGTAAAGCAATAGTCAATCGAAGAACTTGAATGTAAACAACTTACCTTTGGCTGAAACCACTTTGTCGAACCACTTTTACCTTCGCGCTTCCCACCCATTATATAATATGTCTTCAGTGCACTGTAATAATTAAAATGATAAACAGAAGACATTAAAACAATTGAGTAAAATCAAAAATCAATGATTGACAAACAAATTAACTTATGAGTTAAAAATGATTTTGATATCTCTGTCTGGCTTGCGACCCAATGAGTCAAACCAAAAGATGACGTTGATAAAAGGACAAACAACACAGAGACTCCAATGATAACTATAATCACATATATAGATTAAAATGATGTTAGATATCATGATACATCTTAGCAAAGTGAATATGTATAAATATATCAAATTAAGTTACTTGCCTTTCAACAATTGGTGCTAGATAGCAAGGCAGCTGAGTTTGGCTTATTGTATAGTCTACATAGCTTATCCAATCTTCCAACCTACTATTATTACGCCTTGACAGATTGCCTAGACATAAGAAGTCATATGTAGTGTCGAGCTCTCATTCGACACATATTTTGTGGAAGCAGCTACCATAGAAATGAAATGAGAAATGACTCAGTAAATGTAGAAACCTAAAACTTCTAAATATCATTGCATTAATTAAAGTTAAAAATTATAAATAAACTCACATGGTTGCAAATTTGACCCATCCTATGTCTATCTCCTGAAAATATAGGAACTCTCTAATATCTTTGTTATCAATTCCAAAATTATATGAGATTGCACGACCCATAATCCCACAAGGCATCTGCAAGTCGACCTTGTTAATTTGTTTATGAATATTTTGCAGTTGTGCCAATAAGAAAAAAATTTTCGCTTCTTCTTCATCTTAGTAACACACAAAATAAATATTATAAGTATGATGTTAAGGATCAAGTAACAATAAGGTGTTTCCTACCATTGGAGGGGTTGTCACAGTCTGAACAAGATGTTGAGGCCACAAGATGAATGATCTTGTTGCTTGACCTAGTCTGGCAACCTCTTCATTGGGGAACGGGGCATCTACACCTTCCTCCCCTAGTCGAACACTTGTGACATTAACCTTACATTGATTGTCCCGGATTTGGTTATTATGGTAGGTGGTAGCATCCGTGTATACAACAACATCGGCAACAACACGCAGGTACAAAACATCCAAATACAAAGTGCAAGGTTCTCCAGGCACTAGTGAAGGACTAGGGTCGTCATGTCTAACCTATGGTGGATTGTAACTACCTTTGATGTTGGGAAAGGCCAAGGATTCTTAAGTAAGAAATGAAAGAATTAATTAAAATAATGTAAGGACAAACTCAATGTTATATTAAATGAAATTATTTACAAACCTGAGATCTAGGCTCCTTATTACACATCCCGACTTAAATGTGAGACAACACCATCGAATTCATCTCACCATGTAGCTCATGCAACAACTCTTCTTTAAGCTCATCTCGAAGTGATTGACGCATTTGCATCGCTAGCTCTACTCGGATTTCCTCTCAAACCCTAGCCACACAATCCGAGTAGAGCTACCGGTGCAAATGCGTCAATCACTTCGAGATGAGCTTAAAGAAGAGTTGTTGCGTGAGCTACGTGGTGAGATGAATTCGATGGTATTGTCTCATATTCAAGTCGAGATGTGTAACAAGGAGCCTAGATCTCAGGTTTGTAAATAATTTCATTTAATATATCATTGAGTTTGTCCTTACGTCATTTCTCTTACTCAGGAATCCCTTGCCTTTCCAGTACCAAAGGCAATTACAATTTGCTAGAGGTTGGACATGGCAACCCTTCACTAGAGCCTGGAGAACCTTACACTCTGTATTTGGATGTTTCGTACTTGCGTGTTGTTGCTGATGTTGTTGTATACACACATGCCACCACCCACCATAATAACCAAATCCAAGATTATCAACGTAAGGTCAAGTCACAAGTGTTCGACTGGGGGAGGAAGGTATAGATGTCCTGTTCCCCGATGAAGAGGTTGCCAGACTAGGTCAAGCAACAAGATCGTTCATCTTGTGGCCTCAACATCTTGTTTAGATTGCGACAACCCCTCCAATGGTAGGAAACACCTTACTATTACTTGATCTTTGACATCCTACTTATAATTTTTATTTTGTGTGTTACTAGGATGAAGAAGAAGCGACAAAATTTTCCTTATTGGCACAACTGCAAAATATTCATAAACAAATTAACAATGTCGACTTGCAGATGCCTTATGGGATTATGGGTCGTGCAATCTCGTATAATTTTAGAATTGATAACAAAGATATTAGAGAGTTCCTATATTTGCAGGAGATAGACATAGGATGGGTCACATTTGCAACCATGTGAGTTTATTTATAATTTTTAACTTTAATTAATGCACTGATATTTAGGAGTTTTAGGTTTCTACATTTACTGAGTTATTTCTCATTTCATTTCTGTGGTAGCTGCTTCCACAAAATATGTGTCGAACAAGAGCTCGACACTACATATAGCTTCTTATGTCCAGGAAATCTGTCAAGGCGTAATAATAGTAGGTTGGAAGATCGGATGAGCTATATAGGCTATACAATAGACTAGACTCAGCTGCCTTACTATTTAGCACCAATTGTTGAAAGGCAAGTAACTTAATTTGATATATTTATATATATTCACTTTGCTAAGAAGTATTATGTTATCTAACCTTATTTTAATCTATATATTTGATTATACTTATCATTGGAGTCTTTGTGTTGCTTGTCCCTTTATCAACATCATCTTTTGGTTTGACAAATTGGGTCACAAGCCAGACGGAGATATCAAAACCATTTTTAACATGTAAGTTAATTTGTTTGTCAATTATTGATTTTTTATTTTACTCAATTGTTTTAATATCTTTTGTTTATCATTTTAATTATTACAGTGCATTGAAGACATATTATATAATGGGTGGGAAGTACGAAGGTAAAAGTGGTTCAACAAAGTGGTCCAACCAAGGAAAACTAAGTGTGGCTTCTATGTTATACTATATATGTATAACATCATTTTCAGTGGCCTTACTACCAATTTTGAACAGGTGATCATTTCTTGATTCTCAGTTGAATTTCATTTCTTTTCTTGTAATTGAATTGTTAGTTATTTCATTCAATTTATTGATTTATGTTAACATATTCTCCATTTTGTGCACAGATTTTGGTAATCAGGACCCCTATACAATCGAAAATATTAATTTGATCCGAGACCTTTTGTCAAGACATCTTCTACAACACATAGAAGGGTGATGATGTGTAGATGTTTTTTTACATAGTGCAATGATTTTGTACAGTGCTATATTTAGTTTGCATATTTGAATACTTTTCCTCCTGTTACTTTCATAGTTTCTTATTTATGGGTACTTTGAATTTGTTAAGGCATTATGCTTTATAGAGAACACTTTGGGAAATGATGATGAAGCATAGAGATTTCATGGAAGCATGTCATCTCTTTGGCCATATGATTGTCATGATTTACATTGAAAGTTGAAGTTTGAATATTAAAATGAAATTATAATGATATATGTGCTATATGTCATGATAGAACTTTGAAGATTCAAAATATAATTGTCTGGGTTGGTGGTTGTAAGGAGTAAAACGTATATATATTAAAAATATACATATAGTTACAACGACTGTTTTTAATAAAACAGTCATGTTATCTCTGAGACTTATAATGACTGTTTTGAAAAAACAGTCATTGTAAGTCTGTTACCACTATTGTTTAACAACAGTCGTCTTTTCTTGAATTTTCAACGACACTCACATAAACGTCCCCCTGAAAACAGTCGTCTAAAGGGTATAAAATGAATGTTAAAAGTGTCTTCTACAATAGTGTTGATTTGAGCTTTCCTTTTCCGCCCTCCAAAGAAACTATACATGTAAGTCGATTTCAAGGCAAGAACGAATAACAACAAAAAGTCTTCCAAACCCTAGATAACTAGGCAAAAGATGAATGATACAACCAATTACGTTTTTCCTATATATTTTGCTTTTTTCCTCTCGAGTACCACTCTTGTTCTCTTTTTTTTTGAGTAAAAAGGGAATATCTTAACAATATGTACAAATTACAAAACACAACATCTAAGCATCAGTGACAGTGGCATTGATCAAAGCCTTGGCATTAGATGTGTGATGGCTACTCTTGTTTTTCTTGGCAGAGAAGTGCAACCTTCAATTTGGTCCTTATAAAAGGGCTTAATGATCTAAGCTAATCAAGTAACCCCCGCCATAGCTACTCGCTCCTTCTTCTACCTTAGAAATTAAATTTCAAATATGCTTCTTGTTTTTGTTTCTCAGCTCTCCATCTCTAGAAACTCCAAGTTAATTCCTTGATAATGGCTGCCAAAACTTGCTTTGATATCATCTTTCTCATTTTGTTTTCTCTATATGTTCGGATTTCCTCAGTAACATGAGGCAATATATAAGCTATGAAAAAAACCTCATATTAATTATACTTTCATGACATTATTTACAATGGAGAAAATAATGCTGCTATACTAATGCAATAACCAAATTGGCAGATTAATTCTACTTTGAGAACATTGTAGTTTTAGATGATCACATTGGATAATAACCTTCACTCTAATCCAATAGGGAGGGCTCAAAGCTTTTACATATACGATACAATGATATATACTTAAACTGATTGGCTGGGATTCAAGTTTGTGTTCAACAGTATAGATCCCAGGCACGACCAACTTTGCTAGAGCGAACCTCACTTTGGAGAATCCTTATTGATGCTTATGAAGGGTAAAGTATATTTTCAGCTTCATCGCGTAGCAGACGTCAAGTTCTTTCAGTGTTGGTTAATAGAGATCGACAATTGGATGAATTGGCTAATATATAAATTTATATGTTGGTGTTTTGAGTTCAAATATGTAATCTAGAAGAAGAGTAAGAGGTAATGTATAAATTTATTAGATGGTCTAGTACGTGTTGGGTCAAGTCGTATAGTATGTTCTGATGACAAGAGAAACAGATTATAATTAAACATGAAAGTGCGTAATATATCTAGAGGTTAAGTCAAAAGTTGCTTCACATGTATGGCTCATCATGTATCAAGTAAGTTTCGTGTGGTCTTTTAATTAGTAATGTTGCATGCTTTGAACTACGTCATGATCAAGAATAGTCATTTTCTCCTTCAAATTTATGCTTTGTAATCTTCTTTAGTTACGTTGGAGATACAATCATTGGAGTTAATTACTATAACAAATATTGCACTACCCCCAATCTCATACAAATTAACACTAACTATCGTTAATTAATTTTAATTGAATTTATATATATATTATTTAAAAATAAAATTACGAGGGTTCTCTTTAGTTGTTTGACAAAAGAGATTTTTTATTTAATCAAATCTAATTTAATTGAACTTTATAGTTTACTTATACTAAACCAGCCTTGACATTTTTGGGGCATGGAGATTTTGTTTCCTGTACTACAATTGCGTGAGTATACTATATTCATTTGTTGTTACTGATGAAATGATTATACAAATGATAATGTTAAGAAAACTTGCTACCATCAAACTAATTAAAGTCGTTTCTGTTTTGTCAATCATGTGTCATTTTGTCACACACATATATAATATAACTGTTTAACCCCAAGTTCATGAATATTAATTATTAGTCATGATAAGTGTAAACCAAGGCTAAAGGACCCAAGAAAAAATGAATAATATAGTCAACCTTGATTGGCTAGTAGTCCATACTATTTATACAAATAACAAAGCAATGTACAACAACACACATATACCAGAGAAACAAAACAATCCAACCAAAACCTAAATGGGCTTTCAGCCCAATGCAACACAAATTAAGCCCACAACTGTCAACATCCCCCTTCTAGTTGGGGACCAAACAAATTCTTGGTACCTAACTTGTCAAGAAACCGAACATAATCATCACATCCTAGAGGCTTAGTTAACGTATCTACTAGCTGGTTCCTAGAACAAACATTCTGCAAATCTATAATTCTTGGTTGTAATTTTTCATGAACAAAGTGACAATCTCTTTCAATATGTTTAGTACGCTCATGAAAAACGGGGTTGCTAGTAATATGGATTGCCACCTTGTTATCATAGAAAACCTTAATTGGCATCAAATTTGAAACATTTAGGTCCTCAAGCAAGCATGTGAGCCAGACAACTTCAGAAACCCCTGATCCTGGTGCTCTGTATTCAGCTTCGGTAGAACTTTTGGAAATCATATGCTACTTCTTAAACTTCTAACACAGTAGAGACCCTCCAAACCTAATTAAATAACCAGTTACAGATCGTCTAGTGTCATGACATGCTACCCAATCTAAATCCACATAAGATTCTAGCAAGTTTCCCTTCTTAGCTACCAGCAATATCCCCAAACTAAGACAACCTTTAAGATATCGAACTACACGAATCGCTGTTGCCATGTGAGATTTATGAGGAGAATTCATGTATAACTTAATGCCTGCATAGAAAAGCTAATATTAGGCCTGGTATTAGTTAAATAACTTAGTCTATCTATAAGATGACAAAATTTTGGCAGGTCTGTCAAGAGATGAGCATGCTCCCGCTGCCTTTTGTGCTTCTTCAATGCACCAACACTTGCTTTAGGCCTCTGTGGCTCAAGTGCTAGCCAAGTCCCATAATCCATCGGAAGTCTCAATGGCTAAGGACCGGTTAGCCCCATGCAAGGTATCAAATCAAGTGTGCATTTCCTTTGATTGAGGACTATTCCTTCCTGTGACCTAGCCAGTTCTAAACCAAAACCCAAGAAATATTTGAGATCTCCCAAATCTTTAATTTTGAAATATTGGCTCAAATGCTTCTTAACCCATGCAATTTTATTGATGCAATTACCAGGGATGACCAAGTCATCCACATAAGCCAAAACTAGAGTCAGTTTATCTCCATCTTGTTGGATAAAGAGGGAATAGTCATACTTACTTTGATGAAACCCACCTTCAAGTAAGGCAGCTTTGAGTTTATCATTCCATTGGTATGATGCTTGTTTGAGATCATACAAGAATTTGTTTAGTTTATAAACTTTGTTCTTTCCTAAATTATCAAATCCTTGTGGGATCTTCATATATACCACTTCATCTAAGTCCCCTTGCAAGAATGTATTGTTGACATCAATTTAAAATAAAGTCCAACCATGTATTATAGTTAGGGTGAGGATGGTTCTCACAGCTACCATCTTGACAACAAGAGAGAAGGTTTTGAAATAATTGATACCCTCTTGTTGATTGTAGCCTTTAGCTACAAGATGTGTGTTATACCTCTTTACGGCTCTGGTGGAATCAAACTTAGTCTTAAACACTCATTTATAGCCAATCGCATGTTTTCCCTTGGGTAAGTCAACAATGTCCCAAGTTTTATTCAGTTGCAATGCTTTCATTTCATCTTGCATTACCTCTACCCATTTGGGATCTTGGGCAGCTTATTGAAAACTACAAAGCTCAACAACCGCATTAAAAGCAAGCAAAAAATCCTTATAACTAGGAGACACATGAGCATAAGACATGTATTTATGGATAGGATACCTATAATTTACCTGAACCTCACCTGTAGCAGCCGTTTCTGTCAAACAAATGTAGTCATTAAGCCATGTTGGGGTTCTCTTGTCCCACATAAGTCGAGTAGAACTATCAGCATGATAATGATAAGCAATTACCTGGGGGGCCACCATCACCATTATCACCCCAAATAACCCAGATCAAGTGACTTATTAGATAGAGGAGATTTGGATAGAGATGCCAGGTCATAATTGTCAAGAAAAAATGGCTCCACTCATTATGGACCTTGTAAAGAATGTTTTTAAGAAGATGAATCTTGGAAAGGAAATTTGTTTTAATGAAAAACAATATGTCTACTTACCACCATTGTACGTGTAGAGAGGTTAAAAATATATATGCCTTTTGGTATAAAGGATAGCCCAAAACACACAAGGTTTAACCCTAGACTAAAACTTATCATTCCCTTGCTGAATGTAACAAAAACTGGACAACCAAATATTCTAAGAAAATCCAGATCTGGTTCCTTTTTATAAATCAGCTCATATGGGGTTCTATATGCAAATGTATTTGATGGGGTTCTATTAATTAAAAATTTATAGTCTTAACACTTTCCCCCCAAAATTTAAGTGGCACACCATAATGAATAATAAGACTACGAGCAATATTTAGCAAAATTCTATGCTTCCTTTCCACCATACCATTTTTTTGCGGTGTATAAGGGCATATGGTTTCATGAACAATCCCTTTACCATTCAAATAGTTTTTAAGTTGGATATTGACAAATTCCAGCCCATTATCACTCTTTACTCATTTCACAACAGTAGAAAATTTAGTCTAAACAAAAGCAATGAAGTTTTAAAGATGATAAGCAATTTCTAGTTTATTATTCATCAAAAACAGCCAATTACATTTGGAAAAATCATCAATTATAGTGAGAAAATATCAATGGCCTTGTGAGTAGCATCCTTATTAGGCCCCAAGTGTCAACATGAACCACATCAAAACAGTAACTACAAACAGATTCACTATGGGGAAAGGGTAAACGGGTTTGCTTTGCTTGAGCACATATAGCACAATTTGTCAAAGGAGAAGAGAAAGAAGACAATTGACTTTTAATAGTGTGCAAATGCCTAAGAATATCTAAAGAGACATGTTCTAGCATACAATGCCATAAGTATGATATTTGGTTACAACTTTCATTAGATTGCATGTTCATAGTTCCATCCAGTTGTAAAGGCATATCAACAAGATACAATCCATCACATATTCTACCAATCATTTGGGAATTTCTAATGGAAATCTCCTGCAAAATGCAGTTATCTGGATAAAATAAAACTGCACTATTCATTTGTTTACTAAGTTTATACACAGAGATTAAATTGAAGTAGAATTCAGGAGCATAATATACGTCATGCAATAGACAATTTAATGGTGCCAAGATAAGTTATTGTAATGGTATTTCCATTTGGATGTCTTATCTTTCTAATAGGTCCAAGATAAATTGGAACAGTGTTTAACATGCTTAATCTACCAATCATATGACAAGTTGCTCCAGAATCAAGTATCCAATTTGATTTACTTAAAGATATAGGAAGGGCATTGAGCAAATTGATACATGTTCCTCAGTATAATCGGATGATCCAATAGCTATCTCCTCCCCATCTTTCTACAAGATCTAGAGAATTTTGTCATATTACTGTTGGGTGAATGCAGGTTGAGTAGTAGACAATGTAAATTGGGAGTGCTCAACAGCAGATTGTGAGTGCCCAACAGGTTTAAGCACTTGTGCTTGATTAAGTTGGTTATATTGTTATCCAATCAACGGATAACATGAGTCATGTTTGTGGCCCCTTTTGTGATAATATGGACAGAAATCTTGAGAATGACTTCTGCTGCGCCCTCTGCCTACCCGACCACCTCAAGTTGCCATAGTGGCCCCTTCAAATAGAGTAGAAGACAATTGGGCAGAGATTGATTGTTGATCTTCACTCTGAACAACCATAGAGTAGGCTTGGCTAACGGATGAGAGAGGAGACATAAGAAGGATTTGAGTTCTAGCATGTTGATAAATGTCGCTTAGACCCATAAGAAACTAAAAAAGTCTTTGTTGTTGAACACCCTTCATATATTCTTGTGTCGTATCACATTTGCAGGACAGTAGGGACATTATGAGATTGTATTCATCCCAAAGCTCCTTGAGCTTAGTAAAGTAGCTAGAAATAGTGAGAGTGCCTTAAGTCATGACTGAAATGGCTTTATGGAGAGAATAGATTTTTGTACCATCTACTTTATGAAATCTTTCTTACAAATTTTTCCATACCAGATGACTTGTATCTCCAAAGACAATTCATGAGGCAATTTCTTTGTGTACCGAATTGATGAGTCAGCGAAGCACCATTGCGTCACAACAATCCTATAGGGCAGAGAGTTCAGATTATGTAGGTCATGAATATGTACCATCGATGAAGCCAATTTTATTCTTGTCTCTGAGGGCCTGTCGCATAGCGTGTCTTTAAACAATATAATTGTTGGAACCCATAAGGACTTGAGGGACCAAAGTCATAGCCCGTGTGTCAGATGGGTGTAAATAGAGAGGATGATTCCCATCTATGGCTGGTTTCGAAGCAAGCATGAAATGAAGAAAAAAAGGTCAGAAGCAGCACAACAAAATCATAGCAGGTATGGAAAGTAGAGCGGACCCATAAAGAAATCAAGCAAAGAGCGAGAAAAGGAAGAAAACATAAGAGACGATGAAAAGAAGGTCAAAAAACTAGCAAATATAACTAATACTAATAGATTTCAAGCTTTTTTTCTAAAAATCTTCATTTTTATCTATAGAAGTTTTAAAATATATTAATATATATTGCTAATAATAAATTATAATATTTTAATATGACTAGTTCAACTACCGGTTAAACCCCGGTTGACCCATTAACCCTTGAACTTGTGCTATGATCGGTTCATTGCTCGATCCAATTTTTTGTTCCTTGCAAAAAAGTAAGATCCAGTTTGGACAGTCTAAAGGTACTAATCTCTTTGTGAGTCTAGCCGAGAGCAACGACACCATTGCATATACCAGAAAAAGAATCAAAGAAGCATATAAGGCTTCAAAAAACATTTCTTAGACATGGATTTCACCGGGTCTTACAACCTATGCTCTAGTACTATGTAAACCAAGGCTAAAGGACCTGAGAAAAATAAATAATCCAATCAACCTTGATTGGCTGGAACTCCATATCATTTATATAATAACAGAGCAATGTACACTTACACTGAAGTTCATTGACAAAAGCATACATGCGCCGCCGGTGACAGATCCTCTGTACCCAGCCTGGGAACGCTGCAAGACGATGGTGGGTTCTTGGCTAACCAAATCCCTGTCATCCACCATTGCTCATAGCATCCTGTGGCTCGACAAGGCATATGACATTTGGGATGATCTAAAAGATAGATTAGCGCAACATGATATGTTACGGATATCTAATTTGCAAGAGGAGATATTCGGCTTGAAGCAAGGCAATCTTTCAGTCAGTGACTACTTCACTAAACTGAAGATATTGTGGGACGAATTCACCAGCCTAAGACCTATTAAAGAATGCGTATGCGTGCCGTCATCTTCCTGTGAGGCTAGCAAGAATGCCAAGATTTATAGGGAACAATCCAACTAGAACCTAAATGGGCTTTTAGCCCAATGCAACACAGATTAAGCCCACAACTCTCACATTAAAATATTGGCCAATTGAAACTTTTGGATTGAAAACGGCTAGAAGAAATTCATTTTAGTTTTTATCAGAATTTACTCTTCTGTGTAAGTTATACCCGAGGTAATTATAGCTTCAACGTTTACCAGAAATCCTAGGTGTAATTTTTAATTTTTTTTATGTTATATTATATATATTACTATATTTTCTTACAAATATTGTTAGAAAAAAATAAATAATTATAGCTATATGTAATCGGAGTTTATATTCCATCAATTCTTCGGGTTATAGCTAACATCTCTCATCATCATAGCTTGCCAGCTCTAAAGTTTGACAACGAAGAGCATGATCATATTATTATTAATAATTATATTTCATTTAATTAGAGTAAAATGAATTTTTTTAATAAATGCAATAAATACTGGTTAGTTGTTTCAGACTAATTAAAAAACATATTTTCATTTTTTTATATAGAAATCGGGGGAAGTGATTTTTTTCCTGATATTTGATGTGAGGTGGTAATCCACACATGTCATCCTTTCCTGCTTAAACAAGGAGATCCATGGCCATGTGGCTTCTCTTTCTTTTCTTTTGACTTTTGAAATTTGTCTCCTTAATACGATAAATACAAACACTTTATCATAAAATCCTGCTCTCATAAACATAACTAGGATATTTATTTTTCTTTAAAAAAAACTCGAGTTATAGAGAATGCTCTATGCAAAGTCTGAGATGTACCAGAACTTTCATGGCTTCAATAATATGCTTTCATTAAAAATTTAAATATTATATAAATAGGTAATCTAACTATGTATAATATACATGTATATTTATTTATTCAATATCATTTGGATAAAAAGTTTTTTTTTTCCAGCATTAGGCACCAACCGAGAAAGCACATTTTGCTTTAAAGTTCAAATGGTTTTTGGCTAGTGAATGGTTGAATCTTCAAAAGTCATAAATGTGGGCCTAATGGCATAGGTTAAAGCACATGGGTTTTGCGCCAACCTACCGTCTTGGAAAAATGAAGTGGGGAGTTAGGCCTCTTTTCCTGTGAAAATTACTTCACTTGTGTCCATTAAATTAAGAGTATTTTTTTTGTAGCAAACTCTTTTATTTTTATTTAAAGGAGGACATCCAACCAAGGTTCATGAACCCGGATCAGATACTGAATCGGTTGGGATACTTAATTAAGGGTCAGATCGGAGTCAAATTGGAGCTAAATCGGGGCCAAACAGGTGAGAAATTAAAGATTTCAAGCTTATTAATATGAAATTTAAAAAAATTTAAAAAATAGGAACCCGGACCGGATCGCTAACCGGACCGGTCTACCGGCTGGTTTGTAGATTTTCAGTCCGGGTTCACAAACACTACATCCAACACCTTAATGTTTTTTCCATTTGTATTTAACACCCTAGCTAATTTTATTTGTAGTGCATTTAGCACCATGATGTTATTTTTTTTGTGCTTCCAATTATAGCACCATAATCTTATTTATTATGCATTCAATACCTTAAACCATAAATAAGATCAGGGTAATAGATGTAACTAAAAAATAATATTAGGGGGTGCTATATGTACTAGAAAAATAATATTAGGGTGCTAAATACACTATAAATAATATTAAAGAGTAGGATATTACGATAAAATAACATCAAAGTGCTGGATGCTACTTTATTGTAAACTAAAAGGTAATTTTTTTCTAATTAAATTTGTTCTATTCATAACAATTTAAAATTAAACCCTAACCAATTTGTTTTAAAGAATAAGAGCTCTCTCATCACTTATGTCATCCAATATTTTGATTTACTTATAGTTTTTTTAAAAATATATATAAAAAAAAATAATCACCGTAGAATCTTAATGAGTGTTATTTATTGTATATATACTAGTAAACCGTACTTGTTTGTCCCTTCTTATTATTTACTTTTCTAATTAAGGGATACAAGTCTCATCATATATATAAATTAAACTTACCTTTTTTAAACCAAGCAAGTCCTAGTTTGGTGGTAATGATGACATTTTTAAAAATAATGATCTTTAACGTTTATACGATTGGAAAAAAAAATATATGCATATGATAATGGTATTTTAACTTAAACTGCTTAGGCCTTTCTTTTTTAAAAAAGAAGAATTCTACAATGTAATAATAACCCTGTTTTCAGTACAAATCCTATAAGAACTTGATGACTAAAAGTTTTAAAGCAAATCCAAAACTGAGCAATAGACAAAGATCCTACTTAAGCGACATATACAAATAGGAAAAGGTTGCCATCATTTTCATTTTCTTTTAAAACGGTCGAATTTAGGGGATGATGAGTTCAAGGCCAATAATAATCGATTTAGCGTTGAACAATAAGGACATGACAACTGAACAATAAATCAACAAACAAATGAGCCTGTCTTACTGGTCTATTAGTTAGGTATGCTTCATTCATTAATTTAATACTCCCTCCGGTCATAAATATAGGACATAATTTATGGTGCAAATTACACTATAAACTATGTCCTATATTTAGGACCGGATGTAGTAATAATTTAGCGTTAATCCTTGGAAGCATGGTAGTTAGAATCCTATGAATTTTGAGTCATATCTTACAATTCGATTAAAAACTAGGTGTGAAAGATACGAATATGATGATATATCTTTCTTATATATGTATCTTATGATTCCAGGAGCCATACAAGCCGGAATCACAAAAATCGTGTAGGGCCGGCGATTTCTATGGGTCTGGGTGAACGAGGTAAGACACAAATTAGGTTGGATTTAGCGCGACCCGACTTTGGAAAATTCCTTTTTTATTTTTTGTTTTCCTTTTCTAATTTTAGATTTATTTAAAAATTTCTTTTTACTTCTATGATAATCCCTAATTTCCTCTCACTTATCCCAATCAAAACCCTATATTTTTATTTCTTTTTTTCATGAAATATTATTTTCCTTTAAAATACTAAAATATATCAACCTTTGATATTCTTTTAGGTGAAAATTAAATTAATATCATTCTTAAATTTGATATGAATTTTATAATTCATTGTACATTTTGATTCACCATTCCGAAAATATGCTTTGTCAGTCACAATTCGCACCGACTTGATAACATTGCTTGGAAGAACGAGATTACTCAACCACTTCATAACCTATAATGTCGGAGGCTTCAACTCAAGATCTGAGTTGTAGTAAAGTCGTGCATGCATCTAATTTGATTTGTTATCAACAACTACTCTACCCGATCTCCTTTGACGACGACTCATCAAATAAATATATTTAGAATTAATTATAATTACAATTATAATCCCTTTTAAAATTGAAGAGAGTTAAAATTATACCTAAACCTCTCAAGTCATTAACTACGATGAACTTAATTATTACACCACATAGTAACTAAAAATGAAACACTTCTAAGGAACCATGCATTATTACTTCAATTCATAGTTATGGTTGCGTATATGTGCATCGTTGATATGCGTGGCCGTAACTATTTAGCACCAAACGCAACTTACCATCTTTGGTTGCACCAAGAAGCGGGCCTTATCCAGATCAGATGTGGTCGCCCTCATTTCCAGTGTCCAATGATTCCCTTAATCTTAGAAATGAAGCTAAAATAACGCAAAAGGCCTTATTATTTCTTGGCTAATTTAATTTTCTTCTCAATCAGGACCATCACATTCTCCCTTTAAAGCGAAGCTTCTCTATATAAATATATATACTATATAGTTAGCTTCCTTTTTTGACCCATGAATTAATTGACCTCCAACTTGTAATATAATTATGCATATACTTTAATAATGTTCACACATCCGCGTAAAGTTAGATTCCTACACCAGAATTATTGCTGCAAGCGAAGTGACATAGGAACGCATTTTCCTGTGATCCATAAAAATATATACAGAAATGAATACCTTGATATATAATAATTCTTACACAGGAAAGAAGGTCTTCATTTCTGTATATATTTTTATGGATCACAGGAAAATGTGTTCCTAAGTCACTTCGCTTGCAGCAATAATTCTGGTGTAGGAATCTAACTTTACGCGGATGTGTGAACATTATTAAAGTATATGCATAATTATATTATTAAAGTGTGTGTGTGTATATATATATATCTCTTCTTTCTTTTTTAATATTCTTTTTCTCAACTTGGTTGGTTGGTAGGGTTAGAGGGCGCCTTTCTCAAGGGTCAGTGGCGTGCATATGTTGACCCTTGTGCATTTATAATTTATACTACTCCCTTCTATCCTTAATATATGATATATTTAAGAAGTTGATCTTGATCCTAATTAATATGTATAAAACATAATTTTCATATTTATCAATCTTTTTCTGATTTATCTCTATTAATTTGCTATAGGAAATTAAGGAAGACGATTAAAATGTTTTAAAAAAGATATATCATATTAACAAAATTAACTAACTTCCTTAATCTAATTAAATTAAGCAAATATGTATGTCTTAATTAAGGACACGAGGGAGTGAAATATTTTTTAAGAGTACATTTGAATCTAAAGTTATATTATGTCACACACATTGCCACGCGCTTATACTTGCCCTAGCTTGAATAGCAAGTCTATATAAATGAGAGACTTTCTCAGTTTGTCATCACACAATCCAATCTTGGACACAGACAGGAAGGCAACAACAAGTTAAGAATAATGAAGCTCACAATAGTTGTGTTTCTGTTGTTGTTGGTGTCTGTCGGATCCTCTGCTGCACCCAGCAGGTGGAGAAAAAGAGTCCACGAACCATGCAAGAGACTCGTCTTCTACTTCCACGACGTCTTATACAATGGCCAAAACGCTAAGAACGCTACATCCGCCATTGTTGGAGCTCCAAGCTGGGGCAACAACACCATTTTGGCCGGCCAAGACCATTTCGGTAACGTGGTGGTGTTCGACGATCCTATTACTATGGACAATAACTTTCACTCTCCTTCAGTTGGACGAGCTCAGGGATTTTACTTGTATGATAAAAAAGATATCTTTACGGCTTGGCTTGGATTCTCTTTTGTGTTCAACTCAACAGAACATAAAGGAAGCATTAACTTCGCTGGGGCTGATCCGTTGATGAACAAGACGAGAGATATTTCTGTGATTGGTGGTACTGGTGACTTCTTTATGACTAGGGGTATTGCTACTATTACGACTGATGCTTTTGAGGGTGATGTTTATTTCAGGCTTTGTGTTGATATTAAGTTGTATGAATGTTGGTGATTAATTATGATGGTTCTAGAGTCTGATGATCTGTGTGATTTATCTTGTCCATTTATGATCTCTTGAATAACTTGTTGGTTTTTGTTTCTGCTTTTGCTGCTGCTAGTTCTTTTTCTGTTTAGCTATACATTTTGTACTTGGAACAAGGTGGTCGAACCAATTATTGATGCCTCAAGGCCTGGTTCATGACTACTTTCAAATTGTTTTTCTCTTGTAATTCAAAATCTGATGAGTCTGTCAGGAATAAGTTGTTTCATGAACCAAGTTTTGTTAGGCGGGTCCATGTGTATTATTGTGCTCTTTGATTCACTTTAATTCCCAGGGATTATATTTATGGAATCAGGATTGTGATTTTCAGTTTTCTTAATTCTCAAATAACATCTCTCTCTCTCTCACACACACACGCACACGCACACGCACACGCACATACCTGTTGTCTAAAAACAAGTGATTGTGAGTCTAAAAGAGTAGAGAGAAAATCTTGAGAGGTGTTTGTCACTGTCAGTCCCCAGAAAACCAAAAGGTGGGGTTTGTTACTGTGGACGGCGGCCGGTACTTGGTCAATCAACCAGTCATATTTTAATCTACAACTAATTAACTTTAGAAACCAACTCATAATCATTGTTTAACTTTGACGAATAAAAGGAACATGGCCCCCAGAAGCTTGTCTACTAGCGACAAATTTGGATTCCCTGAATTATTATGAGATGAAGTATAAAGATAAATGAAAAAAATGCATTCCACTAATATGAGTTTATACGTACCTCTACTTTGTTTTGTTTTTTTGGGTATACAGCAAGGTTCCCCTTTTGCAGCTTAAAATGCAAATGTTTTCATCTCTCTCAATGAATACGCTTATTAGAATTCAAATTTGTTATCTCTTCCTTATTGAGATGAAACCACTTACCATCTTAACTAACAGCTGGTTGGTCACTGCTACTTTATTTCTATCTCTTCTTCAACACAGTGGAAGCTAAGGTGACAATGGCAGAGATTTCAACAGTTATTAAAATTAATTATTGGCCAGTCGAGAAAGAATTAGAGGATACAATTTCATTTTTCGAAGACATAATTATCACAGCTGGACCTTTCAATCAACTGTTGACCCTTCACCATCTTATTGGCATAAAGTTATTGTCCAAGTTAATGCAACGAAACACACGCGCTCTTATTAAAAAAAAGATAACAATTAAAATGCATGTTTTGATTTTGGTCAAAAGTATATCACATATTTGGTTCAAAGTTTAAAAGATACTCTCATGTTTTGATAAGAAAATGGACACAATCACATTAAGAAAAAAGATAACAAAATTTGAAGTTCTCGCGGATGTGGACGTTTACACTCCGCTTGTATAAAGAGAAAGGTTGGGAGGAAAGAAAATGGGAGGAGAGAGAATGAAGAGAAGAGAAAATTGGAGAGAAAATGGCATCTTCTCTCTTGCTTGTATAGACAAGAGAAAATAGGGAGGAAAGAAAATAGGCAAATATGTGAATGACTAAAATACATTATCCCCATGTCAATATATTAGGTTTAAAATCAGATAAACTATCAAAATGACATAATTATATTAATATCGACATTATCAAATAATTTAAATATTTACAATACATTGAAGAATAACACTAATTAAATCATTAAAATAAAAAATTTGTAATTTATTGAAGAAATTAAAATTAAATATTTTTCTATTTTTATGAAATATGTGTTAAATTATTTTAAATATCGATCTCTTATTGTCTGTTCAGCAAGTCGCACAGCTTTTTTTTTTTTCTTCAAAATATATGATTTTATTAATCAGAATAAACCTAGAATTCAGGCTTATTCTTTGAATTTTATGGAAAAAACACAACAAAGAGGAATAACAGGGGTAGGACGGAATGAGTTTCAGTGCCTATATTTTGGATAGGCACTGAAATCTAACCTTCTAATGGGATTTAAATGATCTAGATTTTTTTTTTACTTTTTATGTTTTTGAAAAAAATTATTTTAATAGGTACAGAATTTAAAATAAAGATAATATCTCAACTAACATTTTAAAAAAAAAATTATTCAAAAATCACCAATTTTAAAAGAAAATCAAATATAAATCATTCAATCCAGCTCATACCCAGCTCTGGACGTTACAACGAGCTATCCGACACTGCTTCCGGGGTAGGGCGTGTGGACACGAGGGCAAAGGAGGAAAAAAGCGTTCTTCTCATTTTCTCAGAGAGAAAATGGGGCCCCATTTTTTCTCCCTCTCCCATTTTCTCTCCTATTCAAGCATGAGAAGAAAAAAACTTCTCCCAATTTTCCTTCGTAGTTTTCTTTCTTCTCTCATTTTCTCTCAATCCAAGCACAACATTCCAAGCACTGAAATGTGTCCGTACAAATCCATGTTCGAAAGAAGCGGAATTGGCTTTAGTATCGATCATCCTTCCAAGTTATTTTATTTGAGGGCAACGAAACTAAAATACAAGTACAATCTAAAAAAAAAAGTTTTATCTTTTTTAAATTTATGAAATCATGTGTTATATGGATTGATTAGTAGTCTGATTGAACGTTAATACACTCCCTTAGGAACTATTTAATTTGGATCTAGCTAGTTACTCCAACTATTGAATGCGGAATAAACGAAGTTCTATAAATAAATTCGGTTTTTATTAGCATCAACGTATATATAAATTTGAGCCCAATTTTTTCACCCCTTATCCTCTAAAATGTGGTGACTAGCAGCCTGCTTCTATTCTTTGTCCAAGCTAATAATGAATGAAGCTGTAACACGAACGAGTACGACCTCAGTCAAAAAATACTCTGGAATTATTACTTAACTTTTAGTGAAAGAAATTATAGGAAAATATTAAAAAGCAGTGATACAGATATAAAGGGTTTATTATTATCTACCTAATGTATCAAATTAAAAGTGACCGTTATGATGAGCTTCATCGTAAGCTTGAAGCAATCAAGAAAAACAGATCAACGGCAACCCATCAGAGATAAACTGCATCGAGCTGTGATTCAGCCATTGGCTTTGAAGTGAAGCTTGAGCAATCAATTTCCTACAAATTAAATCAGTAAATTTGCATGTGCACCTATCACACTTCAAATAAAGCTCAAACTGAGAAACCACAGTATAAAAAAAGGGGTTAAGATGTATCCAGTACTCTAAAGTATTTTTTTTTCAGGTATGTCCATCACTCTAAAGTACTTTTTTATACAATTTTATACTTAACAATTTAGATGATTTAGGGTATCAGATAGGATCCGCATTTAGTGCTCATAACTAGGGGTGTTCAAATCCGGGACCAGGACCGAGATCCCCCAATCCCAGTTCCCGTCCTGGTATCGAGGCCGGGATTGGGATCTTGTTTCCGGTCTCGGGCCCGATCCCGAAACAACCGGGACTAACCTGTGACCAAGACTAGAAAATCCCAGACTGACACACCAACAAAGAAACAAGACAAGAAAGTCCAGAACAAAGAAAGATAAGTTCAAGAAGCAACACCGATTAGTTCAAGAAACAAGATAAATTAGAGATTTGAGGGGCCTCTCAGCCATGACGGCGACTCGATGAGGGGCGACGGGAGATGGGTCATTGAAGCGCGAAAACGACCAAGCTCAGGCGGAGGAGAGGCGGACGCCGACCTGGAGGTTGGAACTGCCGAGAGCGAGAAGGAGAAGCTGAGACTAAGAATGTGAGAGGCCGAGAGCGAGAACGGAGAAGCTGAGATTGAGAATGGGAGAGGCTGAGAGCAAGAATAATGGAGAACCCTAGGTCATTGTCATTGACTGTTGCCAAGTGAGACCGCGAGAGACGAGAGTGATTGATTGTGAGAGTGAGTAAGAGGCTCAGAGGCAAGAGCATTGTGATGACTGATGAGATGCTGATGACTTATGCGAATTGCAAATGAGATCACAGAGTCAATTACTCAATTACACAATTGGGTTCATTATTATTTTTTTGTCACAATTGGGTTTTTATTAGTTTTGGGCCTATTTTAACCCCATTATAACCAAAACCCAAATCATGTGTCATTAAAAATTAACATAACAAAAAAAAATTGTATACATAAGATACCGGGACCGGGAATCTCGAAGGCTTGATCGGATCCCGTCCCAATCCTGGTATCTTTCACTTTCGGTCCCGGCTATTCTTGGTCCCGGTCCCGGTAAGGCCGGGATTTTTTAGTCCTCATCTTGCCAAGACCGGGCCGGGACTGCCAGGAGCGGGATCACATAGACACCCCTACTCATCGCAATGAAGAGCACTTAATTTCTCATCACTTGATGAAATTTCAATTGTTTAAATTTAACCTAAAAAGTCTAAATTTAAAATTTCTAATTTTTCATTTTTTAAATCATAAAATCATTTTTACTAAAAGTGATAGTTATAAGATTATTTTTATTTTAAATTTTATATATATCAAAATAATAATTTATTTACAATATAAAAATAAAATAAAATAAAATATTTATCATTCAAAATCAATCTAATGGTGTAGATGTGTGATGAGAATATTTGTGCTAATCAAAGTGATGAGCACAAAATGTGCTCCAGTATCGGATACACCTAAAAAAATACTTTAGGTTGTTGAATGCACTAAAAAATATTTTATAATATTGGATACACATGAAAACAATACTTTAGGATGTTGGATGCATTACAAAATATTTTAGAGTACTGGATGCAATGCTTATTGCACTTAACCTTAAAATACTTCAGGACCTTAACTCTGTGTGTGTGTGTTTCACACACATATTGCGCTTGAATTATCATTATCATCACTGGCTAGCCTGAGATCTTCCTCTTAGATCAAAGACAAGCCAGTAACCAACAATGGCAAAGCAAAAACTAAAATCAGCTATTTTGATCTTGTTCCTCTTTGTGATTACCTGTGGCGGGAAGCGACTGGTCGGAGCTGATCAAAAAGAGCCATGCAACAAGTTGGTGTTTTACTTTCACGACATACTCTACAATGGCAGAAACTCAAAAAACGCAACTTCGGCGATTGTGGGTTCTCCGGCATGGGGTAACAGGATCAAGTTATCAGGGTAGAACCATTTGGGAGACTTGGTGGTGTTCGACGATCCCATTACGTTGGACGATAACTTGTACTCAAATCCAGTGGGGAGAGCCCAAGGTTTCTACTTGTACGATGAGAAGGAGATATTCACGCGGCCTGGCTTGGCTTCTCTTTGGTTTTTAACACGAGTCGTCTCCGGGGAAGCATCAACTTCGCCGGCGCTGACCCTTCGATGAACAGGACCAGAGATATCTCCGTCGTTGGTGGCACCGGTGACTTCTTCATGGCCAGAGGCATTGCCACTTTGGTCACTGATGCTTTTGAGGGTGAAGCGTATTTCAGAATTCGCGTCCATATCCACTTGTACGAGTGTTGGTGATTATTGATCACACTTCGTTATTAACGGTTGATTATTGAGTGATTTTCATTGATTTCAAGATATTCTTCTATGTATGAACGATTATTTATTGTATTTTCATAATTTTGTAAGTAATTGGACGTTGTTGCTATTTACATTTCTTATAATCCAAGTAAATTTGACTCATACATAAGAGTTAAGGATTCAATTTAAGAATTTTGTTTTGAATTTATGATTCGATTCGATTATGTTTAATTTTTTTTATAATATCATCTAATATTTCATATTATTAAATTAGATTAAGCATTGTTAGACAAAATTGAAGGATGTCGTTTTATATGAACCTTTTTTCTCTTCTCTTCTTTGTTTTTTTTTTTAATTAGAAGGGTAGGCACTGATAATCTAATAATACAAACATAATCAAACTCATAAACTACTATCTTTCGCTTATAGAAGGTTTTCATATCATTAGATAAAGGATTGCCTTCATTCATAAAATTCAAACATCTCAAGTGGTTATAGTTCAAGTCAAATTGTTACTACCTTCGGTCTTAAATATAAGATAAAGTTGATTTTTTTGTGAGAAATTAAGGAAGCTAAATAAGTTACTTAATCATGCCATATGTTATGTATCATTAGATTATATATTTATTAGTTAAACTAATTAGTTTGAAGAAAAAATAAAAATATAAATACTCTAAAATAATTTAATTAGCTTCCTTAATTTCTCTCAATAAGTCAAATTTGTCTTATAATTTAGAGCGGAGGGAGTATTTAGTTAATTATTGGGAAGATAAAAGAAAGACTAGGCTACCAACAAAGGTTAGTCCAGTTAGTAAAAGGGTTGCTCATAACTATAAAGTTGTGGGTTCAAATCCCATCAATATGATGACCTGATTGGTGGGTAATTTGTAAATACCTCTCTAAGTGTTCTTTAAATCCGGAGACATGTTTGGCCCTGATGAACTCTTGAGACCCAACTCACCAAAACTTTTTCAGGCAAAAAAGGACTAGGTCATGCTCAAAGAAGGCCCATTCAACAAACCACTGCACAGACTAAGGAATTTCTAAGCCCAAGCCCAAAATAAATCATCACGGGGTTTGTTAATGGGCTACGTTTTTTCCTCCGGACAGCCCAATAAAGACCAAGAATTTGCAACAAAACTACCGTTACCGTTGGCAAACGGACAACCACTAACCGATTTATTCTAAAAATAAAAAATAAAATCTAAAAAGTAAAAAAAAGGAAATTCCAAAAAAATACATTGGAAAATGGAAAAGGACATTTTAGTACAATGAAAATGGGAAAAGATAATTTAGGTGAGTGTCAGATTTCTAGAGGAATCTGTCCTTTTGAAATCTCAGTCAAATTACGAAAATGTCCTTCAGCCCTTAGTCAAAATAACAACATGAGAGTTGTTAATGGCGAATCCGGAGTTATTAATGGCGAGATAGTTGTTGTTATTAGTCATGAAACTTGTTAATTGTAAAAGAAGAAATTAAAGTTGTTAATTTTGAATCTCGAGTTGTTAATTAAGAGATGAGTATTGTTATTGGCTCTGAAACTTGTTAAGTATGAAAGAAGAAATTGAAGTTGTTAATATCGAATCCATAGTTGTTAATTAAGAGATATGTGTTGTTATTCTGAAGTGAAGGAAGAAAATTGAGTTGTTAATATAGAATACGGTGTTGTTAATAAAGAGAAAGGAGTTGTTATTGGCCCTGAAACTTGTTTAGTGTGAAAGAAGAAATTGGAGTTGTTAATGTTGAATCTGAAATTGTTAATGACGAAATAGATGTTGTTATTTGCCCTGAAACTTGTTTAGTGTGAAAGAAGAAATTGGAGTTGTTAATATCGAATCCGAAATTGTTAATGACGAGATAGGTGTTGTTATTGGACCTGAAACTTGTTTAGTGTGAAAGAAGAAATTGGAGTTGTTAATGTCGAATCCGAAATTGTTAATTGAGAGATAGGTGTTGTTATTGGCCCTGAAATTTGTTAATTGTGAAAGAAAAAATTGGAGTTGTTAATGTTGAATCCAGAGTTGTTAATTAAGAAATATGTGTTGTTATTGGCCCTGAAACTTGTTAATTGTCAAAGAAGAATTGAAGTTATTAATGTCGAATCTAGAGTTGTTAGTTATAAGGATCATGTTGTTATTCTGAAGTGGGGGATGAAGGGCATTTTCGTAATTTAGCCGGGATTTCAAACGAACAGATTCCTTTAAAAATTTGACACCCACCTGAATTGTTCTTTTCCATTTTTAATGTACTGAAATATACTTTTTCATTTTTCAAGGTCGTTTTTTGGAATTTTCTCTAAAAGAAAACCAGAGCTCATCGGTGGCGCCATTCTATAGCTTTCTGTCAAGCTTATCCCAAAACAAAACCAACAAGACATTCATTTCTTATGAAGAAGTAGCCTTCACCTGAGCACTGTGCGTTAAGAATGCGTGGCCTTACTCTCGCTGATAGCATTTTGAGGCCACATTCACTTCCATCATTTCCCACCCTTCCCAAACCATTCACATCTTTTCTTCTCTTTTTCAACAACCATACTTCAAAGCTCGCTTTGGAATCCCCCAGTTCCAATTCCTCCAGGTAAGTACTGTATTGTCGTTCCTGAAGATTTTATTGCCACATGAAATTCTTCGTTGCTTATTAGACATGCACTTCTTCTCTGTTTTGTGGGATATCCATTGGGTTTTGCCCAAATTTGGGAAGTTCAACCAAATTGCGACTATCTTCTCTTTTATATCATTCAATGTGTGTGCAAACTCACAATGTGAAAGTTGATCTCGCAGGTATTCCCAACGGTGCGCAAAAACCTTCAGGCAGAGGCCTTGCTGCAGTCTACGACAAAATTTTCAAAAGTTGAGGAACCCCAGGGTAATTCTCTGCACCAGTGCTCCTTTCAATCTCAGCTTTCTTCTTCTAGTGGAAAGAGAGATTTTAGTATGTAGGAAAGAGGAAAAAGGCATGTCTCTCTAGACTTAACCGACTCGGCCGTCTGATAAATCATCGTCGGACTTTATTTTTGTGCTATTGATGGGAAGTATTGTATTGCTGCAACCTATATGATCCTTAGTTTCTCCAACTTTTTTTCAAAACCGGCGTAAAAAAATTATTTGAAACGCTTCATTGTTTTTACTTTTTCTGGTCTGCATCTTGCAGTATTCTGTCAGAGAGGCTTGTTGCACTGATTTATATTTTTATCAGTGTCTATCGTCATTGTAGATGTAACGTGTTTAATTCATGTGTATCTTGACACAGAAATTGAGTCATGTTTACAAGAATGAGGAATCAACGAGCAACTCCAGTAATTCAAATAAATTGGTTGTTGAGAACTACAAGCAGGAATGTCACGTAGATACAGATGTTTTTTCTAATAATTCATCCAGTAGACTCCTGAAGTTTATGCTTTTGTTTGGGTTGCTCACATTTCAAGACACTTATCCAGCTGCTGCTTCAGATTTGGCTACTGGGTTCAATTCAGTTCCTATATTAGGGGATTTGGGTGACATAAGCACAGGTTTTGCTTCAGTTAGTAAAGTCTCCCTGTCACTTTTATGGTCAGACGTTTTTAGGTACTTTATGCACAGTAATACATTTAGAAGGGATGATGGAACTTCAAGTTCCTGCTTGCCCTTATTTGAGATTGAATAGCTATTCAAAACAGATTAGGATAGACCTATCAATTTTTTCTTAAATTTAATTTTAGTCACTTGGATTTTACTGACCGCATCTCAATGACTGATTATCACTTCCTGCATTATTTTTTACAGGCTTTCCTCCTAATTTTTTTCTCAGAACTAGGAGACAAGACCTTCTTCATTGCAGTAAGTGTACAACAACCCATGGCTGCTAATCCCCATTCAAAATTGGAATAACAGATAAATAAAATTTTAGAATTATTAAAGTATGGTAGCCTGTCTGTTAATTTTCATAATTTTATTTCAAAAGACGTTTGTTGGCATAAACAAATTCTTACTCTGAATATAGTGCACCTAAGGGCGCAAAGTATCTTCACACCCTTTTATTGTTTGTGTTTCCATGCAAAATAGAATGTTTATGCTTGAGTATGACAATGATATCTAGTATAATTTGGATATATGGTGTCTTGTGCAGGCACTGTTAGCAGCTAGGAATTCAGCTGTGGTCACTTTCGTTGGGACATTTGGTGCCCTTGCGTATGCTTTTCTGTTTCACAGTGGCTTACATGTTCTTTATGGTTTATACCTTAAGTGGAGTTCCTCATAAGTACTCACTCTGAGTGATAAGTTGATTAAAGTAACCAATGTGAAAATGTTGACAGTCTAGCATAGTCAAAGTGAGAGAATAAAATCCTCCCTGGAGTCAAATTAGTGTGAAGAATCAGTAGTAAATGGCTTTCTTGCCTTCTGGAGCGAACACACAGTTCCCCTGTCCTGTTGTCCTTAAGCATGTGATGTGTCTATAAGTCAATAGTCTCAGTTACATTGGCTGCATGTTACTAGCATTTAGTTGCTAATTTTTTTAAAAAATCTGGCTGCCATTTTGTTATTGATAATTTTCTATATATATAAAAGCATAGGTTCTCCTATTATTCGTCATTCTTTAGATTACTAATATCTATCTGTCATTCTCAGGGCGATGACTCTTGTATCTGTTGTTCTTGGACGAACTTTTCATTATGTTGATGAAATATTGCCATTCAGGTACTTGGTTTATTTCCAAGACTATTTTGGTCTAAACTCTATAACATGGCATGTAGAGATGGATAGAGTGTACAAATTGAAATCCTCCTGATGTAGAGATGGATAGAGTGTACATTTGAAAAAAGACCAAGTCTGCACCATGCAAATCGGAAATTTTATATTTTAAACTATCAATGAATGATATAATTGTAATTTTAGATGTCAGGATTTGTTTTTGAGCTTTTCTGTCCTACCTTTTGCTTTTTGTTTGTAGAATTTAGAACCTTACGACCTGAGAACTCAATCAGACTGATATCTTTATTAAAAACTATCTTTAGCCAGAGTTTTAGAGTGACTTACACATGACTTGTTCTATTTGTACTTTCACAGGTTTGGTGAGACTGATTTACCTGTTGATGACATTGCTGCTGTTGGCCTTTTGGTAAATATCATCAGCTAGTTTTTTCACTGCATCGATGGATATTCTGTGGCTAACAAGTTACATTTTCTGTTCTTACGCAAAGTCATCTCTCAAATTTATGCTGTATTCAATTGATCTCAGGTGTATTTTGGGGTCTCTACCTTGCTTGACGCCTCATCTAGTGATGGCCAAGCAGAAGATGAACAGAAGGAGGTAATATTGGCATTTGATTAATCACTGGTCCCAGCACAAGGTGTGCTGTGAGGATATATGAATTCTTGTGCGTTGAGTTTCTAGGCTTTGAAATGGTTTTGCACTTTGCAATGTTATTTAACATCCAGTTTGGATAGAGTATTTGAACGGTATATAATTGTTCCTTTCATATCCAGGCAGAGTTAGCAGTTTCAGAGTTTTCAGGAAATGGTTCTGGCATACTAGCTGCCGCTAGTACAGTAGTCAGTACTTTCCTCTTAGTTTTTGTTGCTGAATGGGGTGACAAATCATTCTTTTCTACAATTGGTGAGTTGCAAAGCAAAATTTGCTGGCCGATAAAACATATTGTCTTATATGAATTATGTATAATGAGAAAAGTCCTTATTTTTTTCTTTTTTCTCATGTTAAATTTCGGAGGGTTCTATTACTAAAGTGAAATTGGCACACGAAAACTTCACAAGACTTGGATTACATAAACATTGTGTTTTTTGATATCTGCTAAAATGATCTTGAAAGGGGTAAGAAATAATTTATTATTTTATCTTATCTACGTGGAACAGAAATATGTTGCATCTAAATAAACAAAACAGTGTGTAAGTAAATATGTAAAATGCATGAATATATGAAACCTAAAAGACCATAGTGCTAAGTTGTCACTCATATATATGCATGGTTCAAAAAGAGATTATGGATTCCCACTTTCTCTCCCTCCTATGCAGCCCTTGCAGCAGCTTCTTCACCCCTTGGAGTCATTGGGGGAGCACTGGCTGGTCATGGCGTGGCAACCTTGGTAATTCCCTGCTTCAAACTTAACTAGGCCTTGGATAGGAGTGTCTAGTGAAAGATGCATCGTCTGGATATGAACGTAGTTGTTTACAAATATCAAATAAATAAATATATTTCATGCGGAAAGTTTCCTGATGAACAATATTAAAACACCTGAGGTCCGAAAATCTTCGCCTGAAATATTGGAAATCAATCAATGAACATGTAAATATACTTTTGCTTAGGTAGGCCTCTAAATGATACTACCTCAGTCCTTAATATAAGAGGTTGGATTTGGCTCTAAATATAAAACTTCAATGCACTTTATTTCCCAACTTTATAATTCATTTTTCAAAGTATTTCTGTTGATTACATAAAGTAGGTTTTTATTAAAGGGTAGGCATGATTAAAAAAGGTGCTTTAGGAAAATAAAAAATCAACTCATATATGTTACAAAAAACTAACTTAGCTAATTTTCTTAATCTACCTACATTAGTTAAATAGATTTTATATTAAAGACTGAAAGTAGTATATAGAAAGCACTATACTCTAACCCTATATTTGGATGGAAGGAACGATAGGGAGAAACGAATACTAGGAGAGAAAGCTCTTTAATTAATTTTCAAAGTTTTTCTTGTCAATGTTCACTCCCCCTATTTTCTTCCCACGTTCCCCTCCATCGAAATATAATCCAAGTGCTTTCCCAAAAAACACCTAAAAATATATATAGTGGGTTTTGAAAATTTATTCTAAAGCATCTTATCGCCAGGAAGTCTTTAATATTTTTCCACAAGTGCGTTGAACAATAATAGGACTTTAAATATATCTTTCTAATTAAGACCGCCTTTAATATCAGGAAAAGAGGCATGACTGGTCCAAGTCAAAATCGGTGGGTGGAAAATAACAATGTATTATCCATGATCTGTCTAGATACATCGTCAATTACCACCTTCTCACTTTCCCTCCAATTAAGCACGATTAAGTTATTTCTTTCTTTTTTTTTTTTTTTTTTTTTTTGGGTGATAGTAATCATGCTATTTCTATCTCTTCAACAAGTCGTTCCTCCTTTCGTGTCGTATTTCCACGATGATTATGGGCTACTTTTGGCTCACGGTTTCTTTTAAATGCAGCTAGCAGTACTGGGAGGCTCTTTACTTGGCACGTTTCTATCAGAGAAGGTAACTTTTGACCTTTGGTGTTCTCTGTGATATTAGTTTCACACTTCAGAGTTCCCTCAATCAGACAAGTACGCCATACTACGTAAACCGGGAGCCTCCTAAATCAATTTGATCACGATAATTAAAATAAAAATACCATTTTTCAGACCAAAGGACGGGCACTTATTTATTATAGGATAAACAATAGAACTAGAGATATGTTCTAGAATTGCTTTATTGAGCTAGTGCAGCGCATGGAATCCAGCTTGCGAGAACTTTTGAGTGGTTAATTTAGAGCCAACAAAAAAAGAGTATAAAATCTATTAAGGGCTGCTATGAACAAAAGCAACATGGTAGACGTTTATTTGGAGGCACCATTATTGGGAAGGAACATGTTCGTTCAACCTGACAAGACATAACCAAATGGAAGCTTCCCCACGTTGGGGATGGCTCAAAGTACCTTACATAATACAAGCATAAGAATATTTGGACATCCTTTCACCCTCTGGTTTATATTCTGTTGATAGATATATAGCACTATGGGCGAAGAATGGGATTGCCTTTGTTATTATTATGATATAATTTTGTGTGTTTGGGAATATACCTTATTATGCAGCGAAAAGCTAATTCGGAACGCTATTTATTATTCCATTTTTGTGAAGGTCATCGCCTACATCGGAGGTGTTCTCTTTCTTGTCTTCGCTGCAGTAACCTTATTCGAAATTGTGAATTAGAGCTTAAGCTAAGCCTTACCCAACAAAGTTGGTTCTGTGAGGGTCCCAAATTCGCAACCAAGTCATACCAAGCAGGAGCATCTGGAGTTGTATATTCGTCGTTTTTGTTTATTGGGTTCAGTTTTGTAAGAACAGTGTAATTCTAGTAAAAAAGATGGATGTTGTATTTCATTTATCAAATATCTGATGAATAGTGGTTATGTGTTATGTAAATTTGGTTTCAAAAAGCAATATTTTGGATCAATCCAAATATACTACAGTTTAATAATTTATTGCATCTTATGTTGTGGTATTGTGAGCATTGTATGGAAAACCGGACCAGACAAGCCAGTTCAAACTAGAAACCGGTGAACCGGTCGCTGGTCCGGTCCGGTTAAGGGAAAAAACTGGAAAATTGGTCAACCCAATGTGAATGAGGGTGAACCAGCTTGAACTGGGATGACCTGGACTAGTCATAGTTTGGCCTTTTTTTTTTTTTCTTACACTCCAAATGAAGTTGTTTTGGCTTTTTTAAAAAAAAAATATTTTCCTAATAGTTTTTTATTTATAAAGAGCTTTAAAAGGATTGTGGAATACTTTTAATATTGGTTGAGGAAAAACCTTATGTACTTAATGATATTTTTGTAGGTATTAGGTTCATGAGGTTATATTGAACTATTAGTTGAAAATAACTTTTATATAATTTTTTGAATACTATGTATGAACATTTAAATTATATATTTTTTTTAATTGACCTCGGTCTGAACTACTGACCCTTAACCCAGTGTCTCGATCGGTTTAATGTCTAATCGAGCTTTCAATACCTTGATTGTAAGAGAGGTGGAAGGGGGAAAAAAGTTGAAGTATAAATGTGTAACTAAATGAAAAGATCCATTACATTCAAATGTCTGTGTGATATCCTCAAGGTATTAAAACCCGGACCGGGTATTGAACCGGTAGGGGTACTGGGTTAAGGATCAGTGGGTCAAACCAGAGCTAAACCGTGACCAAACCGGTGAATAATTGAAAATTTTAGGCTTATAGTATGAAATTCTAAAGGAAAAAGTTAAAAAAAAAAAATTTTAAATTGGGACCCGGACCGGACCGGTCTAGTGACCGGTTCGGCGGGTTCCGGTACGGACCGGCCGGTCCGGTCCGGGTCCATGAACCCTGGATATCCTAGCTTTAGGGTCTGTTTAGTGCGAGGGATTTGGAGGGGAAGGGAGGGGAGGAAAAATTTTTATGAGTTGAATTTTAAAAGATCGAAGAAGTGGGGTAATAAAATTTTAATAAAGAGAATATATAAGATAAAAGAGTAAGAAATGTTAATTAAAAAATTTTAACCCCATTTTTCTAATTTTTTAAATTGAACTTAAAAAAATTTTCCCTCCGCCCATTTTTCCTCCCCACCCCTCAAACCAAACAAGCCCTTAGTGCTTCGCTGGTTTGCCTTTTAAGAAGTGATTTTATAATGTTAACATGGGAGGGTTAAAAAAAATGCTTAAAGAACACTCTTTTTGTGCTTCTCACTTTTTTCGTAAATACATGGTAAAATTTAGGGGAATATACAAATTGTCAAGGATAAATGAAGAACAAAATTTTTTTAAAAAAAATCGATTAATATCATTACTAGTCCTTCTAGAAGTTTAGTCATACTTTTATTTTTGTCCTTATAATTATAAATTATTAGTTTTGATTTTTATAATTTTATAAGAATTTAATCTAAATTTAAAAATTTATTTATATATTTTTAATAAATTTTGATTTTAATGGTAATAGTTAAACTTAGACCAAGTTAATATAAATCTATAGGAACAATATCCAAATATTTGAAATTATAGGCAACAAAACCAAAATTTGATCAACCTTTACCTATATTAATAATAATAAAAAAAAAGGGTTGGCATGCATGTGGGTTAAGGGAAAAGTAAGAGACGTGTCAGGGACTCAGGGCCTAGCCCACCGGTAAGAACCAAAAATCAAAAGGGGTGAATGTGCAAGTGGACACGTCGTCACTCTTCGCTTTTCTCCTCCACTTTCCCACCGTACGCTCGTTTGTCTCGCTGGCTTATATTCCACTCCCCTTCTTCTCTTTTTCTTTCATATTGGGAAAAAATTTTATTGAGGCTTGAACGATGTGATATAATTTCAATTAACCTCAAAATTCTCTGAAATTTAGCTACACACCTAGAGTCAAAATGAAGTAAAGTTTTATAGGTCAAAAAATAATTATATCTTTTTTATTTTTTTAAAAAGAGCATTTATAAGATAAATATGGGTATTTATAAGATAAATATGGGCATTTATAAGATAAATAGAGTGATTCAAAAGAACCTAGGGAATTAAAAATATTTTAGTCATTTACAAGACAAATATAAAAATTCATAAGATAAATATAGGCATTCACAAGACAAATAAAGGGATTCAAAAAAACCTAAGGAATTAAAAACATTTTAGTCATTTACAAGACAAATATAAAAATTCATAAGATAAATATGAGCATTTACAAGATAAATAAAGTAAGGACATCATTGTCTTTTCACCCCAAAACTTAATTTTATTTTGATCAAGGGGTATAGCGAAGTTTCAGAAAGTTTAGGAAGTTGACTGAAATTATTTTACATCCTGGGGACTAATTGAAATTCTCCCTTCATACTATCTCTGCGTCCTAAATGTGAGATCCAGTTGGCTTTTTTTAGAAGATTAAATAAACTAATTAAATTGATTTAAAGTATTTATATTTATCAATTTTTCAAATTAATTTATCTGAGTTATAAACTTATATATAATTTAATTATACATTATATATGATATAATTAAATAACTTATTTAATTTCCTTAATCTCTGAAAAAAAGTTAATTAAGACTTATATTTAGCCTAATATTGAATAGTAGAGTAAATGCGCAAAACATATGAAGATCTGATACAGCTTTATGGTATTATAATTATAATTGGACATTATAAATAAATGATGATACAGTTTTATTCACATCATGCGCTTAATCAACTGGTTATGGCTTTGTTTCCAGTCCCAGATTTGGAGGGACCAAAGGGGCACATCCTTGACAATCACAGGAGATTGCTCTCCATTCCCCAAGGCTTTATTATAATAATAAATAAATTAATATTAATATTAATAATATAATAGTGGCGACTTGGCGTGAACGTGACTCTGGCAGCATGCCACGTGCGTCCTAAGCTACAGAATCTCTACTCGCATATTCTCTGCTCCCATTTGACTTTTGAGTCCAAAAAAAATCAGGATTGCCTTTGTTAAATCACGTGGTGTCACTCTCATGGACAGGGTGGATCCTCACGGGACCATCTCGGCCCTCCATACCATCCCACGGTTGCCAAACGAACACCACCTCCCCCTCCAAGTTCAATTTGATCCGTTAATTTGATTCCTCCCTTTAACGCACGGCTGGATTCACGCCAGTTGACAATGGGAGTGGAAAGGTCGAGGGAAAGGGATGTGTATGATAACATTATTACGATGGGAATCGGCGAATGTGTTTGAGCGTTTAGCGATCTCGTTTCGCCACGCCAACCCTTCAATCCGGCCGCCTCCTTCAACTTCACGCCTCTGTTTTTGTTTTTAAAAAATAATTTTATTTGTTTTCTTCTTTATTTACTTCATCAACCTTTTTGCTTTTTCCGTATACCATTAAATTCTCTCACAGTGATTGAACCTCACCCACTCTTTTGTCTCTATATATAAAATTATATATCCCCACTTATTGTTACACGACTTTTTGTATTTACTATTTTTTGGTTACCATCTCAATGTTTAGATTAATTTTTAAAAATAGTTTTTATAATTTATGAGGTAAATATTTTATAGAAGTTTTATTTTAGTTTATGTAAATCTAGATTTGGATAATTCCCAAACACCCTCTTTTAAAACTATGTCGACTAGTAGGAAAATGTGTTTAAGTTGTAAATTCGGTTAAAATAAATTTAAATTAAATTATTGTATTTTTTATATTTTAATCATTTAATTATATACTGTTAATACCTATCAGCAGAAAAAATATTATTAATACATATTTAATAATAAAAATAAATTCTTACAAGTTTATGGTTAGGTTTGTATGTTCCCGAGCCTACTTAAACTCGAGTTTGATGTCATGGCCCCACCCATTCACCTTCTCTCCTTTCAATTGTAGTACTCATATTTTTAATTGATCCATACTTGTTAATAAAAATTATTAATTCCAGAAAAAAAAATTAAAACGATTTAAAATGTTAAATTAAATATTATTCTGAAAAAATGCATTGAAGAAAAGCTTGAAAAATGAAAATTAAGAAATGATCTAGATTATTTATATTTATGAACAATGGATATAAATTATAATTTTACTTAAAATCTATATTATGTTTTAGGAAAAATCAGTCAGAGATCCCAAGGACCCAAAAAACAACAATAAAGTTATAATGAAAATTCCACACACAAAAAAGTCTCTAGGGACTTTTGTGTGATTAATTGATAAGTTGAAATGATAAAGTTACCCTTAGGATTTAAAACACTCTTTCTTCAAAAAAGTCACAGTGCTTCGTTCTACTCTGCTTCTTCGTGCTTGCATCCAATCAAGCGTTCGTGCGTCGCTCATCCGCTGGCCTAGTGTTTCGTGCGTCGCTCCTCCGCTGCCCCAATATTCATGAGTCGTCCCCTCTGACCTGGCCTCAGTCCTCCTCTGCAGCGCCGACCTACGTCACTCCTCCCACACTACAGGCTCCGTCGCTCCTCCCAAGCCTTAACATCCATCGCTCTGGCCAACACCCAACCTCCGTTGCTCCTCCAAAGGTGCAGGCTCTGTCACTCCTCCAAAGAAGGTGAGTGACAACTCAATACACGAATTCTTTGATTAGTAAACTATTTTGAGATCTATGTAGGTAGTTGTTATCATTAAGGTGACATGCAGTGATCATTGATGAATGATTTTTTGTGGTTAAGTGTTCGTGTAATGGAAAAGTATGGAGAAGAATTGGTTGTTGAGTTTGCAACTTTGGTAGGTACAATAGAGGGTTGTGGGAGCAATAATTAGTCATAATAGCTTTTAGTTCGAAGATTCATTGTAGAAAAGAATAGAGTAAAGCCAATATGTGATCGCTGGTTTATTTTTCTCTGCATTCAATGATAAAAAGCACATGCATTTTTAAGTCTGGTTTGTGTTGGGTAAGTTTTCATTACCAATATAAGTTAATATAATTGGTAGTAATCATAATATGCAGAAATTTGTTTGATTTTGATGTTACAATTGGAAAGTGAAGTTGCCATTTGTAATTTGCGCTTTTAATGTAAATATATGTTAAGCCTCCTGCACTTATGGATTTGATGCTGATAGTATAAGATATTATTTGTTATGTTTTGTTCCCCGCATTATTAGTATTCCATTAGTATTTTAGGTTACAGATAGTGGTCACTAGGATTAAGGCTATTTAAAGTAATATGGTTCATTACAGTGGCATTAAAGAACCTGTTTGAAATGAATTTTATTTGTTGTAATGTGTTTCTTGAATGGTATTGTTTGACAGTTGACAATTGTGCATTTTACATTTTTTTTTGCAGGGATTCTTGTAGTGTCCATATTCTATCAAGGTTACACAAGTGGGATGCCTCTGTACATGATAAGGAAGGGTATACCATGCCTAAGTTCTCACATGATCAAATCCAGCGGATCAAGGTTGCTTATGGTAGTTGGTGACATATGAGAAGAATCACATGCACACGAGGTGTTGTCCATTGCAGCTGGCAACAAACACAACAAGAGGAAAAAAGAGATGTATGAGTTGTTATGTTATTTTGTACGACATCCTTCCTATTATGTAAATATGTATTTATGTTGCCAACTTTTTGTTATTTTGAGAGAAAGGCTTATTGTAGGAAAAACAATGGTAGGAAAGGCAATGATATGTGGCTAGTATTTGTGCCAAGTCATGACAAGTTATACCGTAGACGTAGTAGTTTCCCAAGCCTTTGGCACAACAATTTAGTTGGTTGTTAACAACATATTCTGCCATGTTTTACAAATGAATCAATTAGATTTTCAACAGTATGAGTTATTCCTTAATGATTTTATAATTTTGCAACTAGGGTCCGGCATAAGTGCTTATTTGGTTTATCACAACTTCTGTTGTCTTGTTTTACAAGTTTATCAGTTATATTCACAACTCCATCTTCATACATAGAGCGCATTTCAAATTTCCCAAGTCCTAACGCTCACAAGTGCATATGAGAACTTTAACAAATACATCAGTCATTTTAACAACTTCGTTAGTTATATTTACAACTCCATCTTCATACATAGAGTGCATTTCAAATTTCACAAGTCCTAACGCTCACAAGTGCATATGAGAACTTTAACAAATACATCAATCATTTTAACAACTTCGTTAGTTATATTTACAACTCCATCTTCATACACAGAGTGCATTTCAAATTTCCCAAGTCCAAATAGTCACAAGTGCATATGAGAACTTTAACAAGTGCATCAGTCATCATAACAACTTAGTCGGTTATATTCACAATTCCATCTTTATACATAGAGTGCATATCAAATGTCCCAGGCCCTAACGGTCACAAGTGCGTATGAGAACTTTAACAAGTGCATTAGTCATTTTAACAACTTCATCAGTTATATTCACAACTCCATCTTCATACATGGAGTGTATTTCAAATTTCCCAAGTCATAACGGTCACGAGTGCGTATTAAAACTTTAACAAGTACATCAGTCTTTTTAACAACTCCCTTTTCATACTTATAGTACATTTGAATTAATCTCGTAGTACATCAGTTATTTTAACAAGTTCATTAGTCATATTTACAACAACATGGATTAATCTCGTAGTGTCTGTCACCAGAGATTATTTGGATTTTAACATGTTGTGCCTGTTTTTACAACTTTATGAGTGATATTTACAACTGAATTGTAATTGTCCGTAGAGTTTATAAACTTCACAAGTCCCAACTGTCACAAAAGCTTATCAACATTTTAACACCTTATTGTGCCTACTTTTTTTACAAGTTATTCTACGAAGTTTGATAATAGCTTAAGCCTATTTTCACGATTTTTAATGTATATTTTCACAATTACATGAGTTATGTTCACAAGTTGATTTTCCTCCCTTCACGAGTTTACAAAGTTCACATCCCACCTGTCAATACAACATATCAGGAATATTTACAACTACTTCTGCTTATTTTGGCAACTTAATCAATGTAGTTTCACAACTGAATATCATATTATATCTACATATCATATAACGGTAGGCCTTCGGAGGAGCGATAGAGCCTGCGCCTTTGGAGGAGCAATGGAGGCTGGGTGTTGGCTGGAGTGATGGATGTTAGGGCTTGGGAGGAGCGACGGAGCCTGCGGTATGGGAGGAGCCACGTAGGTCGATGCTGCGGAGGAGGACGGAGGCTGGGTCAACGGAGGACCGATGCACGAAACACTAGGCCAGCGAAGGACCGACGCACAAACGCTCGATTAGATGCAAGCACGGAGAAACAGAGCAGAACGAAGCACTGTGACTTTTTTAAAGAGAAAGTGTTTTAAATCCTAAGGGAAACTTTGTCATTTCAACTTGCCAATTAATCACACAGAAGTTCTTATGGACTTTTTTGTGTGTGGAATTTTCATTAGGACTTTATTGTTGTTTTTTTGGGTTCTTGTATGATTGATTTTCCCTATGTTTTATAAATGTTTAGTTTACTAGCATTAAATTTGTCATGGTGTGAAAAACAGGACCGGACCAGCCGGTCCGACAGAAAAATTGGTAAACCGGTCCTTAGTCCGATCCAGTTTGTTGTTTCAGGGGGAAGGTTGAACCGGTGGAAACCAGTCCAAAACCGGTGGGTCACTGGTTCAATCGGTTTGCTCTTTTTTTTTTTGAAAAAATGAGATATCCGATTTAAAAAAAGATTGAAAAAGAAAGAAAACAATAGATTTATACCGATATACATACAATCTATAATATTTTACTAAATTATAAGAACAAATTTTAATTTCAAGGCTACAAAAATTTAAAAAATAAAAAAATAAAATAAAAAATATTATATATTATATACATATAATATATAATATTTTAGTCAATTAATTTTATATGATTCAAGTAATCAAATATAACATAATCAATTGATTTATCTATAGAAGTTTAAGAATATATTAATATATATATTGTTACTAATAAATTATAATATTTTAATTGACCAGTTTGACCTTGGTTGAACCATTAATCCTTAAACCTGTTCCGTGACTGATTTGTTGACCGGTCCAATTTGTTTTTTCCTAAAAATTTGTGCACGCCATGCCTCAAAAAAAAATTTTGTGCACGCTGTTTGACAAACCACACAGGTTAAGTCACATCATTTATATATTAGTTTAAGTCAATGGAGTCCATAGAAAATTTGCAAATCCATTTCTAAACTTGTCCTCTGTTTGGACGAAGAAAAATCGAAGCAAAGAACCATTTTGAACCCTTTTAAAAATGAGCATATTAAATTCATGCTATTTTTTATTATCTATTACTCTCTCCACTCGTAAATGTAAAATCCCGTGTTAATTTTTTTAGAGATATTAGAAAAATTAATTAAATTATTTTAAAGTATTTATATTTATTATTTTTTCTCCAAACTATTTTGCCTAACTTATAAACTAATATATCATCTAATGATACACAACATATGATATGATTAAATAACTTATTTAATTTTCTTAATCTCTAAAAAAATCAATTTTATCTAATATTTAGGGCCGAAAGAAATATTAAGAGATTACAACTATTAATTTCTATTTGTATTCCGTCCTTGTACACCACCAAAGCTAATCGCAAATATACAATTTCACAATATTTTGTAAGTAATTTTACCATTGTTTCTTTTTTTAAACAAATTTTATCTTCTATTGAATTGAGAGTCTTCATCTCACCTACTCCCTTGGCTCTTAAATATAAAATACCCCTTTTAGAAAAAGATTGAGTAAACATGATACAAGTCATTTTGTGGATGGTTAATGAGTTTTCCCATATGCGGGTAAAAAAAGAGTGTTTCTAAATATTATCCATATTATAATTTAGAAGGAGAGAACTTCAATGTAATTTACTGTGTTAAAGATAAGTATGTGAAAAAAGTTATATGTTAATTTAGGTGAACATGATTCTTAAACGCTAATTCAAGCATGCCCTAATATAATGCTTCACAAAGTTATTTGAAAAAATATTTTATTTCCAAACAAGTCAATGAATCAATAAACTTTCCATTATCTTGCATAGTCAGTTAGAAGTGATAGTAGGAATTGCTCATTTAGTCCGAAGACCTAATTAATGAGTTTATATTATTCTCTTCAATCCTATTTATAATTAATTTTCTCTTTCATAGGATTGATCCCTTTTATAAACAACTTTCATTTTTTGTCTGAAAATGTAAACTTCTTTTTTCTATTTTACTCTTATTAAATATTTATTCTCTCATATCTTATACCCATTATCTCTCATACTTTTTATCTATTTTCTCTCCTATACTCTTTTCATAAAGAGGAACATATATGAAAAAAATATGACATTTTTTACATACTTATTAGTTTTAACTACCAATTCGTTTTACGCAATCAAAGGGAAAGTTGCTTATAAACAGAATCAGAGGGAGTAGTTTTAATTATAAGACCTATTTTATACATTTATCAATTTTTTCTCAAATTAATCAATTAATATTCTTTTAACAATAATCAAGTTGGAGGCTGAGAGAGAAAAATAAAGAAAATGATTGGTGTGCTTTAGAAAAAAACATATTATATTAATTTACCTAACAAACTTTAATTAGAGAAGTATGTTTGGATGAAAAACGTGTAAATTGGAAAAAGGAAATTCTATGATGATGATGATCGCGATAATAATACTGGCAAAAAAAAAAAATAATAATAATAATAGAAACGTAACCCTAGCTCCTGCTTTCTCCATCTCACAAAGACAGCCACGTCTGGATCATAGCATGGGCCGTGTCTCTCAACTAGCCATTCTCATCCCTTATTATTGCCATCACTCATACCTCACCGTTCCTTGTCGGTCTCGCTTGCATTTCTCATTCCGAGCACATCCTTCTCATACTTGCCGCCTTTTAAAACCCTAAGGCCCTTCCTCTACTTTACTTGTCCTGGCCGAAAATTCCCATTCAAATCAAATCCATGAACTAGGTAACTCTTTTGAAGATCGGAGATGTTAAATCTTAAAATCCTGCTTTTATTTTATTTTTTTTGGGTTTCAATCTGATCTGCAATGGGTTATTCCTATCCTATTACGCGGAGTTCTTCTGTGTTCAACGCTATTATCAATTTCGCTTTCTTTTTCGGGTCCTTTCCCTTATCGTTTTCTTTCCTTGGTTGCTCTGGCTGTGTGAATTGGAAGGAGTATGAACTTTGGTTGATATCTTCTTTTCAACTCTCAGTAACGTAGCTCTTCTGGTACTGATTGAAAAGTTGAAAATTTTGATTAGTTTCGCGAACCAAGTTGTGAAAGAAACACTCTCTTTATTTGTCCGGCAACTTCTAGTGTCACAAGCCACCGTTGCATTAGCTCAGATGAATTTGATTCACTTGGCGATTCCTAGCTTCATTTTCATTACTTACCTTTTCAATGCGCAAATTTCGGTCTAAATTCCTCATTTCAGCTCATGGGACTTGCTAATTCGATTGCTTTTCATCTATATTTCTATTTTTTCTGGGTTAATATTCTACATACTTTGAACAAATTGTTGGGCCTATCCGATTTTATTTTGTCTGGGTGGAAACACTCAGTTTTATGCATCTTTCCCTTATTTCTTTGACGATTAGATTCTTTCTCTTTTATACCATCAAGCTATGCTCAGTTGTGTTTACTCGTCTTATCGCTTTGGTTGGTCTTTCTCTTCAGTTATATCTCGTGTAATTTCTTGTGACACGTATTTAGAAGTCGGAAAAGAATTTTTTTTTTTGTGCTAGTCACTTTTTCTCCATGGCCTGTAACTATGTTACAGTGTGAGAATGCGTATCTTCCCTTGCATATGTTTCGAGTGTGCTATAATCTGTTTTAATCAATCCAATCAAATTAAACATGCTATTTTCACATTTCTAGTCCTGGTCATCATTTTGGTACTGAATTTGTTCATCACCATGTTCCAGCTATGCCTTACGTTTGCTGAGTGTGAGAGACTATTGAAGAATGGATTATTTGGTGTTTTATTCTTCATTTTTGTCTTTTAAAATGCTGAATAATTTGGAGAGTGAATGATGCAATCTTATTGTCTGTTACTCCATTTTTTGTCTTGATTGCCAAAACAGCTTGAATAATTATTTTATGATTTATGCTCATAAGTCAGATATTGAAGTCAAGTTTTTGGCATGTACTAAGTTTGAATACTTGGTACATTTTCTTCTTGTATATTAATGAGTCAAAGCTTCAATCTCTTGGAGTTGGTATGTGCTGTGACACTTTTGTGCACTCAAAAATTTGGGATGCTTTATAATGTCTGTGTATCCTTACTGATGTGATCTCTTTCTGACAGGATGATTGATATCCAATCTGAACTTTTGAAGGAATTAGATCTATTGGGATTAATCTGCTCTTGCACCAACTCATAAGCCCAATCACTGCTTAAACTTCCATTAGATGGATCGACGTGATACCTCCGGATTTGTCAGTGGGGGGTGCATCATACTCGTGTAGATACATCTAACCCTAATTCTGTAGAGAGAAGTATATATTTATATATTATTATTCACCCGGAAGTCAGGCAGGCTGTTCTGTTTAAATTGGTTAGAGTTAGGTATTAGTTCTGCAATTGATTTATGGACAGGAGGTTCCAGAACTTGGGTTTCACTGCTAATCATTCTGTTAATGCGTTCAATATTTTGAGCAACTCCATGCAAGTTGATGGAGTTGGAGTGGACTATGGCACAGATACCATCCTACGACTTGATTCCCCTTGTTCGTCAGTTCCCTATATGTCCTCCTTAAAGGGAACGAAAAGAAAGTGGGATTTAGTGGATAGATGCATGGGCCAGAGAATTGGCTCTTCTTTGTCTCTTGGGCTTGGGCGTTCAACAAGTTCCTCAGACAGCAAGGGAAGTTCAGCTACTGCTTGCACTGCCATGTCTTCAGCCAAAGAAATTGACGAGGAGTCCTCTATGGATATTGAACTCGACTTTACTCTTCATCTTGGTTCTGAAAAGGTACAGAGTCTGAAAAAACATGCAACTTCAAATTTGAAGACTTTGCAATTGCAGCCCAATGTTGATTTGGAGTTGAGCCTTTCGACTGGGCCCTCTGAGTCTGACATTACAAGTGTTAATCCAAGTCCCCCACCTCTTCCATTGAGTATAGAGATGCCATTAGCATTGAGTGGGGCACAACATGCAGATGAGGGATCAACTTCTTGCAGTTGGAAGGAAGGCATTGTTTTTCCATCATCAAAGACTTCCTTTAATACAGGCAGTAGCTTCCTTTCAACCCATGCTTTGAAAAAGTTCAACCATAATCCCTTTGTTTTGGACCTCCCATCAGATACACCAAAAAGTTCAGTCACCTGTACTTCCGGGGTAACACAGCAGCAACAGCTACATCATCGCAGCAGTAATTCTAAGACATGTCAAGTTGAGGGGTGTGGAAAAGGAGCCAGGGGTGCTTCTGGACGTTGTATATCCCATGGTGGGGGTAGGAGGTGTCAGAAACCTGGTTGCCACAAAGGAGCTGAGGGTCGGACTGTGTATTGCAAGGCCCATGGGGGTGGCAGGAGATGTGAATTCCTTGGCTGCACTAAGAGCGCGGAAGGGCGTACAGATTTCTGTATTGCTCATGGCGGTGGTCGGAGATGCAGTCATGAGGGTTGTAGTCGAGCAGCTAGAGGAAAATCGGGACTGTGTATTCGGCATGGCGGCGGCAAAAGATGTCAGAGAGAAAATTGCACCAAGAGTGCAGAAGGACTGTCAGGTCTTTGCATTTCTCATGGTGGAGGGCGCCGATGCCAAGCTTCTGGATGCACAAAGGGGGCCCAGGGGAGCACAATGTTCTGCAAAGCACATGGTGGGGGGAAACGGTGTACAGCACCAGGTTGCACCAAGGGCGCTGAAGGGAGCACCCCCTTTTGCAAGGGCCATGGTGGAGGAAAGAGATGTGCATTCCAGGGTGGTGGAATTTGTACTAAAAGTGTGCATGGAGGCACCAACTTCTGTGTGGCACATGGGGGTGGAAAGAGATGTGCTGTGCCTGAGTGCACCAAGAGTGCTAGAGGACGGACCGATTATTGCGTAAGACATGGAGGAGGCAAGAGATGCAAATTTGAAGGGTGTGGAAAGAGTGCACAAGGAAGCACTGATTTTTGCAAGGCACATGGTGGGGGAAAGAGATGCACTTGGGGCCATCCTGGGTCAGAATATAGCAACCGACCTGGTGGTCCTTGTAACTCATTTGCAAGGGGCAAAACAGGTCTCTGTGCGCTTCATAATGGGCTAGTGCAGGATAAGAGGGTTCATGGTGGTGTGTCCTTGGGTTCAGTTCATGATCCTCATGTTGGTAAACCAGATGAACGAAAGCAGGGAGTTATCATTAAGGAAACAGATATGGATGTGAAGAAAATGGAAACTGCTGCTGCGAGTGCTCATGTCTCAGCCGGTAAAGGTAGCCACATGCCAATGTCAGTTGCTGCTCCTGAAGGTAGGGTGCATGGTGGAAGTCTGATGGCAATGCTGGCGGGGAGTTCAGGCGCTGGTTCAGCTAGCAGGAGAGATTTGGTTAGTGATCCATCTGTGCCAAATAAACCTTACATGTTACCGCAGAATTGGATCTAAAGGCTTGTTATAGCTGCTGTTGTGATATTAGTCTCTGGAAATGGGCAAATTTCATCGCGTGTTTACTCCCTGACATGTTTGATCATTGATGATTGGTAGTCATTCCATCATCCTTGCTGTGGGAGGAGGACTCCAAAGTTGCTTGCTACTCTTATGGTGGGGACATTGTCGAAGTAGGCTATTTGTAGTACTTTAATTTGGTATTTGGCGTCCGTTTCTCATCCTCTGTAAATATAATATTTGATAAAACGTTCAGCAGGTTGTGAATTCTGGTCCTACCTGTATGTTCTGTCGGTGTGCTCTGTATTCTACATGCAATAAAAAGCCTGTACCGTAATCCTTTTCGTTGTTAGAGCTTGTTCTTTTAATTGTTGGGCCATTGTTTGCGTTAATATCTGCTTGAGACATGGCGCTTCGTGGAGTAGTAGATTGTGTTTAACAAGTTGAACAACAGGGACTGGAACGGTTGAAGACAATCTGATTAGGTGTAATGATGGTGACCGTTAAAATTTCAATTTTGAGATACACATTTGGTTGGAAATAAAACCATTAAGCCTCCAAGATCAACCAGGTCAGTTTTCTCATTCAAAGGATGCAAATTGAATTTTCTTATGATTTTGTATCAAATTCAATTGAATTTAATGTTATCCTAAAATACTCTTGATTTCGTAACAAATAAGCTCTAATATATTCAGATATATAAACAATTACTATCAAGTACTCCCTCCGGTCGTAATTATAAGACAAAGTTGACTTTTTTTGGAGAAATTAAGGAAGCCAATTAAATTACTTTATAGTGTTTATATTTTTAATATCTTTAGATTATATATTAGTCTATTAGTCAAATTAAATAGTTTGGAGAAAAAAATAAAAATAAAAATACTCTAAAGTAATTTAATTGGCTTCCTTAATTTCTCCAAAAAAGTCAACTTTGTCTTATAATTAGGATAGAAGGGAGTATTAATTAATAAATAATAATAAAAGGATAATTTCCAACTAAGTTTCTGAAGCTTGGATATGATTGAGGACAAAAATAACAATCTCGTTTGGTGTTCCCTTCACTAGGTCTCATGCTTGAACTTGGCCATCTTCGACAGCTTGTCCACTGCCTGAATCAAATGGTCAAGCCTAGCCACGAACTCAACCAGTGTGGAAGTGAAATTAGTGAGTGACAAAGCAGCAGTACTCTCCAAGGGTCTCATTCTGGGCAACAAGTCCGAGGTTGTCCCATAATCTCCGTCGAAGGCATCCACCTCTATCGACGGCCACGAATATATTCTCCTCAATTGCCTCCTCATCATCTCGTGGTCTGACTCTGTTAGTTGTGCTGGCGGCGAAACTCTACCACCGTTGTTCTGCGCCTGCATAATTGAGTTCTTTTGAGGGTCAAGCTCCGTCGTTTGGCCTGATACGACGGCGCTGATATTGGTCGACGACAACGAGGACGACATTGACTGAGCATGAGAGAGTTTTGAAACCGTAGGGGGCTTAGATTCCAAAGTGAATGTGAGTATATAAGCATGGAGTTCTGCAGAACGTTGAAGTCTCTCGGTGGAGTTATGAAGCATCTTGATTAGTGAGCTTTTAACACACCACTTCATGTCGTTAATGTCTCTTCCAAGCTCCCTCACTAGCTCTGCCGCTTGTTCTGTCACCTCCTGGATTTCTGACCCCAATGTTATCCGCAGATTGTATGGCGCCTGAAACTTGTTTTAGTGTTTCTTGTTTCGTCATCAATCAGATTCATGTTTGGACGTTTTTATTTTTATCAGACTCGTACATACCTGAATTTGGGAGTGCAGAATACCATGCAATGCCATTACTTCATAAGCACAATATCTTAAAGCAGCTCCCACGTTCTCATATTCTGACCATGGATAGAACAAGTGTAGGAATCTTCCATGAGGTGGCTCCCATTTTGCTGAATTTGCCTTCCAAATCATATCATCAAACAAAACCATAATTATCAATCTTCATCTTAGCTCTAAAACTGAATTCCAAAACCTTCCGTACCACAAGTATATATAACATGAAATGTAGCAAAAATATATACCCTAAATATAAGTCTCAGTTAACTTTTTTTAAAAAGATTAAGGAAGTTAAATAAATTATTTGGAAGTATTTAATTTTATATTTTTTCTCCAAACTAATTTACCTGACTTATAAATTACTATCTTCGGTTCTAAATATAAAAAAAAAAAAATTGATTTTTTTTTGAAGAGATTAAGGAAGCTAAATAAGTTACTTAATCATATCATATATTATGCATCCTTAGATTATATATTAATATATTAGTTAAACTAAGTAGTTTAAAAATATATATATAAATATAAATATTCTAAAATAATTTAATTAGCTTATTTAATTTCTCAAAAAAATTAACTTTATCTTATAATTAAGATTAAAAAGAGTAATATATAATACAATGATACGTGGTTATAATTAAATAATTTATTTATTCTAAAAAAACCAAACTAATTCTTATATTTAACTGCTGAGCCGCCCGGTATATAACATGAAATAAATACCAGAGTCTCTAGCTTTGATCCTGAGTTTAAGGTGTTGCGGCATCTGGTATAAGCTGGTTCGTCTGGAAACTCATCCACCACAGTTGTACTGAATCTAGAATGCTCACACCTACCATCGTCTTGTAAATATTTCTTGACACACTCTGAGATTTTTCAGACAGAGACGAGAAATTTAAGTTGGTTTGAAAGCAAAGTGAATGAGTAAATAAAACAGAGCATGGTATTGATGGGTGAATTATAGTGATGAAGATTCCTGACCCTCAAGTGAATCTGCAACAGAGTCGAAGTTGATTACAAGCTGTGTATGAAGCAGTTCTCCAGCCCATATGGGAAAAACAACGACATTGACCAACACTGATATGATTCCACCCATCACCATTGAGTACAAGCGATCCACTACTGCTTTAATGGGGTTTCCCATTCTGTAGCCAGAAGTGATAATTACGCAGTAGGTTACCAGTATGACCCTGAAGCCATACTCGTATTGCTCAAACCATGGCCACATTTTCATGAATGAAGTTACCGCCGCTTCACACATGCAAAATCAATAATTCGACAGGATTAAGGTTGGCACCAAAGAAAAATACAGAAAGAAAGAAAGAAAGTTTGAAACTTCAGCGTACCGATCATGAAGATACTAAAGCCAATAATAATAGGTTCAGCGACATGACCACAAGCCAGAGCTGTCTCAGCAACAGCAACGGCCAAGATTCCAGCAAGCAAACTCCCCAATGCTCGATTAAATCCTCGGTTAAACGTTGCTCCTTTGAAATCACATTAAAAAAAAAAAAACCAAAGTCAAATAATAACATTAATTAATGATTGCTTTGACTTTCCATGCAAGATGTGCTTAGCTCTCCCTGCCCAAGCAAATCAATTCTCATGCTAAAACAATTTGTTTAGCAGGGGAGTTAAGCAAATCTGGATTGTCAGATCTGATCTGACGTAGACGTCTAAATATAATTTTTTAAAAGTCTATATTTTTCTAAAAAAATTATTTTAATGAATATAAAACTTAAAAGTATAATCTGTTAACATTAAAGAAGAAATGATTTTTTATTCATTTAAAAAAAAAATCAGCTCTAAGTGACCCAAATCTGTTTAGCTCTGCCTGCTAAGCAAAGGAAAGCAGGTCCTTAGCGGGGAAACCAATTCGGCCATGTAATGTAGCGTACCTACAGTGTACTCGAATACGAGGATGGAAGTGAGAATGGCCCAAATGGTGTTGGTACCAAGAACTTGGTAAGTTGCTTGGAAGAGTGCCAGAGAGGAAACAAGAAGAGCAGCTACTCCAACTTTGACCCCAAATATTGCTTTGCCCTTATCTTCCTTGCACATATTCCTTACACTTTGTACCCAAGCTTTACTCAGCTCTCTACTTTCACATTTCTTGCCATTTTTTGTACTTGTAGGAATGGTTATTTCTATGCTTCCCTGTTTGGCATTCATTCTGAAAGAACTTCAAGCTTCTGTTACAGTCACAGAATGAGGTACTGGAAATGAGCTCAAGTTTAGTTCAATATATTTTGGAACAGAAAAAGATGGCAATTTATAGTGGAGAGTGGATTTTAAGTTGTTTGTGCAAATGGGGAAGAAAGATTGTGTAGTTAAGAACACGATGTATCTAGTGAAAGAATTGATGCGACAATAATAGAAGATAAAAAAATGGAATTAAATATTAAAGAAATCTGATGATAAAAAGATGCTTATAGTCTCAATAATATTTCATCTGTTGAGAATAGGAATATATAAGAAATTGCCAGAGGATTGCATTCAGAAATGTGTCTAAGTTAGTTACCGACAGCCGTTTGTTCTTCTTCAAGTTGTTAACACCATCGCATTGGAATGGAAGAATCTGGGATTTCCCACAGCTTGTTTGATCATTGGTTTTCTGTAGGGTGCTCTGTTTTTTACTCTCTCCCCTCAACCGCTAAAGTTAATAGCTTTTTCTTCATAGTTGAACATGAAAGATCTTCACTTGTGTGTGTTTGGATTAACTTTTGAGAATAATTTTTACGATCTATAAGATAAATATATAAGAGGAGTTTTGTCTCGGGTAGAGCAAAACTAGGTTTAAAACCTAAATTTGACAATTTGCCAAACACTCAGGCCGGCTCTTGAAGGGTCAGAGCCTAAAAGGGCCTGCCCTAAAGGGTTCGAGGTCAGAAAAATTGCAGCTTTTCAAAGTCCGGCCCAAGAGTATCAGGGCCAGGGCCGGCCTGCAAGGCCAGAAAGTTCTTTTCACAATATTTAACTATTTTTCCTGCGTATTTTCTTTTAGAAAGATATACAAAGTTCTAATTTAACACATAAATGTTGTCAACATTTAAGTTTAAAACATGTCTCATGCAATAAACAAACACAGTTACTAATGCATAATCAAAAGTAAAATCATGCCCATAATGACTCATATAAAGACCAAAGCATAAGAAGGCAAGAAACTAAACACTCTAACATCTACACAACATTAGTATGACGACTATCATTTTCATCTTCTTCACCGCTATCATTAATTTTAAGGACATTTGATTGTGCTTCATTTTGTGTAGTAAGCTTTACTTGAGGAGTAAAAATATCAAAAATTTCTGGACAAGAGGCAGAGAGGCGGTAGGGGAAAAAAGAAACATTAAAAGGGCCTAACGAGCTGGCCTTTTTAGACTCGATTTCCTTTGGAGGCTCCAATTTACAAGCCCGGCCCGAAACTTAACAAGACTTAAATGGCCTCGGCTAGACGGACTGGTCTGACGGGCTTAGCCCGATTTCCCGATTCCAGTTCTATGTAACGATGGATGTTAATCTTAACAATGCGTGCATGAATGGTTGTGCCACATATATTAGCCACCCATTTGAGGAATTTAAGTGCTGTCTGCAAATTCTTGAAGGTACAAGACAGCAGGTATAATATTACTCACTTCAAGTACAATGTGCCTAACTATAATAACCATAAATTTTGGAGAGCATAGTGGTTTACAGCCAAGTATTTAGTTAAAAAACCGTTAAAATTAGTAAATGTAATAAAGGTATTAAAAAATTTATTTTTTTAAATATGTCATGGTTTTATAAGTTGGCCTAGGTGAGAGTTAATACTCCGTGATCTTTATTATTAAATTTGTTCTAAATTGATGAATTTTATCAACTTTTTCCCTCTTTAAATTACTACTCTGATCTTATTTATAGGTCATTTTTAACTAATTTTTATATACCAAGGAGAGTTAGTTAACTAATTAATTATTGACTAAATTTCCATTTTGCCCTTATCTCTGATTGATTCCAAAAATCAACAAAAATAAATTCCTTTTGTTTATTGCAATCAATAAGGATAAAAAAGTACAAAATGCATTTATTACCCTGAAATTGGACTTATAAATAGGACCATATTTTTTTTTTTCAAAAAAGACTTATAAATAAGACTAGAGTGGTATGTGATTTAGTCTTTCCAACTTTAAACCTCAATTGATGACAAGGGTAAAGTGGGAAAAAAGTAAGTGATAAGCCTGTTGGTGCCCTATGTTTGGGACCAAAAATTGCTTCTAGGTAATGCCTTATAATAAGGATTTGAGGGTGCATGTGAGAAAATGAAAATGAGAGAGTATATTAATTAAGGTTAAAATGAGAAAAAAAAAATACATTTATTGGTCATGAAAACTCAAAGTGGATCTTGTAAAAGCGGATAGACTAATTCAAAAATTAGGATTTTATAGATTGAAGGAGTACTCCTCTTATTCTATTTATAAGTCACTTTTAATATATTTCACATATATATAAAAAAACTTTAAACTTTATTAACTTTACCTTAAAATTCAACAACATTTCAAATTTATCATATTTAATATACATTATACCTCATATCAATACAATAATAGATAAAGAATAAAATTATATATTCATATAAAAAATTTATCTCCCCCCTACAAATATGACTAAAAAATTTCTTCTCTTTCTTTTCTATAATAGGAGTACCCTTATGGTTTTATTTATAGGATAGAGAGAGAAGCTTTTTTCCCTCCTATTTATAAGGCGTTTCATTAAAATTTTAAGGTGAAAGTATATAATTTAACCCTTCATTTATTATTATGTTGACTTTACTTTTATGTAGTACTATTATATAAATTAAATAGGGGTAGGGTTAAAAATTTATTAAATTTTATGACAGAATTAATGAAATTTAAAGTTTTCCTTTGTCAGTGTAAAAAATGTTAAAAATGCCTTATAAACAATACCGGGATAGTAATTTGAATTGATGGTAAGTTCAATTCTGTTCCCTTTTGGAGGAAACTCTGATGGTACTGTGGAAAGTTATTCTGATTGTGTTTCGCGAAATCCTTGGAAACACAGAGAAGAAAGAATATATTATATTCTTGATGAAGAGGAAGAGGCAGACGAACACATTCATGGAGGGACGCCAGGTTAAGATTGAGGAATATGTACGCTCCAAAAAAGATAAGATTTTGGGTTTGATTTCCATGTAAGAAACTCTGCATTAATAAGAAATAGAAAATCTCCACTTGATGATGCTCATTTCTTGATTGGAATATATATGAACTTTAACGTTGTAAAGTGTGAATTGTGCTCAAAGTGATACAAAACCAAGGAAGGGAAACAAACATTACATATTCCACTGGCTCTAGTTTAATAATATTAATGTTGGTCACTTTGATTTCACCTGTGCGATAATTTTTATTCCCTTCCTAATTACTCTTTTCGATCATAAATATAAGATAAAGTTGATTTTTTTTGAAGAGATTAAGGAAGCGAATTAAATTACTTTTGAATATTTATATTTTTATTATTTCTCCAAACTAATTAGTTTGACTAATAAACTAATATATAATCTAATAATACATAATATATGATATGATTGAGTAACTTATTTAACTTCCTTAATCTCTCCAAAAAAAATCAACTCTGCCTATATTTAAGATAAGAGGGAATACCATTCTTTTCCCAGGGCTAAGCATACAGAATAAACAAGTTCTTTACGCTAAAAATTGAACTCAAATGAGGAAAACAAATTCTGAAGTTGTGTCCTCTGAAAGTGCCGAACAGCAAAATTAACACTTATGGAAGAGAAACTAATCCTACCGACTCTACTAAATCAAGGAATATCTGTTGATCACAAACAAAGGAATATGTTTCTTAATAAGTCATATTTCAATCTTGTTAATAAAAAACGGACTTTTTTATTCTACCAAAAAATGGACTTTTATCGTTATAATATATTGTTTTAAATAAACTGTTCAATTTTTTTTTTTTTTTGGGGAGTGAGGAATATTGAATATCAGGGGCGTGAATATCACTTTTTTTTTTTTTTAAAGCTCCAGAGGCAAAAACGGTTTAAAAAGACATGAAAGAAAAAAGAATACCAGACTAAGGAGAAAAGAAGGGAGATAGTAATACTACCTGTATTTTTAATTGTGCCAAGTATTCATGAACTTTTATTTAAAGTGCGTCCAGCACCATATATATTTTAAATATGAAAAAATACTCATAAACATTTAAAATGAGAGTAAATATTATAGGCAAAAAAAAAAAAGGAGAAAATATGCCACTATTGTTAAATTTGACCTAATTTTTTTTTTAATATACTGGAAATTCAAAATACTGTAAGAGAAAACCAATATTAGCTAGCTAGCCCGGGTCTTCCATATGCAAATCCGAGAAGATTGCATCTGCTGGCATAATTTGAAACTCATGATAAGAACTCAGTGCCCATTTGGCTAACGAGTCTGTTAAATTTGACCTAATACCGTTACATATACATGTGCAAAAAGAATGTGGGTCTCACTATAAAAATTAATAGTATTAAATCAAATTTAACAGTGGTTGCATATTTGCCCCTATTTTAAATGTTTATGGCTATTTTTACACCTCCAAAATATATATAGTGCTGGATGCATTTTTGATCAAAGTCTATTAGTATTTTTGCACCTTTATCCTTTTTAATTCAAAACCCAATTCACTAATTTAATTTATCTTTTATTAAATTAGTCAATTAAGTTTTATATTAAAAATCAGATGAGGTATTAAGTAATAACTAATCTCTTCTTACGTAATACCCTGTATATTCAATTTTAAGAAATACTCCCTCCATTAAATTTTATAAAATAGGATAAACCGAAGTGCATTGTTTGAGGAGGTAGTCAAAATTAGTTAGGTACAATTAATATGTATAAAATGAATTTTTTTTTCCAAAAAGCTTCATAAAATAGTTTAAGTATTGACCCCGCTTAATAAAAATTACAACTCATTTTAATAGAAAATTATTGATTTGAAGCTTTCAACTTTTGAATTTATTTTTATAGAATTTTTCCAAAAAATTATTTGACTCCCAGATTTTGTTGCTTTGGCCAGGCTTGTTTGATACGTGAGATTTGGAAGGGAAAGAAAATTTTGATGAGTTGAATTGAAAACAATGGGGAAAATGGGGTTAATTTTTTATTTAATTTTTTATACTCTTTTATTTTTCATCTTCTTTTCATTTAAATTATTTAACCTCACCTATTTATTTTTTTAAATTCAACTCATCAAAATTTTATTTCACCTCTCCGCGCCTCATACCAGACAACTTAAAGAAGCAATTGCCAAGTCTAATGCATGTAAAGAACCATTAAAAAAAAAGTTTCTGAGAATTTAAAAAGCATTTTCAATGCTGGCTATGTAAAAGCAAGTTTGGATCAACTTATTCTTAGGAAATAAATGTTTTTCACATAAGTCGAGATAAAAATCTTCTTACATACTTACCTCGTATACTGAAAATCATGATTTAAAAACACTTATAAATTAAAAATAAGTTATCCCAAACATATACTAAAGCATGTTCAGTGTCTCCTCCGCGGTTGGGTAATCAATTAAGTGAGTGTTTGGAATAGCTTATATCTAGAAAATAAGTACTTATTACATAAGTCGAGATAAAACTCCCCTCACATACTTACCTCGTATACCGTGAATCACGAATTATAAGCACTTATTGTTCAAAAATAAACTATCACAAACGAACACTAAATTTATATTATGACTGTAACTGAGAAACTTTTTAACATTATAATATCTTAGTTTTATTTCAAATTATAAATTTCTTGACAAAATATTATATAAAAATAATTTATTGGTGATAAATGATAATACACAATTTGAAAATAATATTTTTATCACAAAATTATCCTTAAAAAGCAGCTAATACAATATTTTGCCCTCATTTTAATTTTGGTCTTTCTAGATGCAAAATGGTCTAATTCTTTTTTTTTTTCAATGAAAATATAGTTACGCGTTATGAAGTAAAATTGTATGTTACAAGGGTTCTCAGCATATATTTTACATCATGTAGTATATATGAAATATGCCAGGAACCTGCCTATTGAGTATTTCCCCTGGATTACCAACGCATTGCTGATGGAGAACAAAAAATAATGCTTCCCTTACGGCAACCGGCTGTAAATGCAGTGGCCCTAACTTGAGACGTGGAGAGTGAAAGTATTTATGGATAGTTGAGTAGTCTTTTTTATTAAAATATAAGGATTAATGTTTTAAATGTAAAAAATGAGGGATCAAAATCTATGGTCTGAAATTATGGGGGCCAAAATCAAAATGAGAGGAAACTATGAGAACCAAACATTATATTAACCCTTTTAAAAATTATATTTTAGATAATATTTCATTTATAAAAATATCTATTTTTTAATTTTGTTCTTTCTATCAAAAATTTTATATGGGGCTAAAATTCACTCATTCTCAGTTTGGTCTCCCAAGCCCAAGTAGTTTTTGGGCAAGCTTCTCGGCCAGGGTACACCTACTGCTCTAAGTATTCCCATGTGATAAATGAATTAGGAAATTTAATCTTGGGAAGATATACATGGGGTTCTTATTGTTTTATCTAGTTTTGAATTTGGGAAAAGGATACATAATTACCATTTCAACTTTCAAAATCCACAAAAGTCTCTTAACACAGGTAAAGGATAGAGAGAGGATGGGGTGGGAATTTGGGTATTTTATGTTTGGAAGGAAAGACCAGAAAACCCCAATTACTCAATTCTTTTACACATATTATCAATACTTATTGATTTTGTTAAAATCATTACAGATTTATCAAAACAATTACTCTTTTATTTAATCTTATTACTCAATTAGTCACAATACAAAACTCTTTGTCAATCATTTTACATATTTTGTCAGTACTTATCGATTTTGTCAAAACTATTACAGATTTCGTCAAGACCACTATTCATTTTGTCAATTCCATGCTTATTGATTTTATCAAAACCATTATGCATTTTGTTAAATTCATTATTCTTTTTGTTAATCTCATTACTCAATTGGTCACAATCCAAAACTCTTTGCAATCCTTTTATATATTTTGTCAATACTTATTGATTTTGTCAAAACCATTACAGATTTCATCAAGATCACTATTCATTTGGTCAATCAAATACTTATTGATTTTGTCAAAATCATTACGCATTTTGTCAAAACCATTATTCTTTTAGTTAATCTCATTACTCAATTGGTCACAACATACAACTCCTTGTGAATCATTTTTCACATTTTGGCAATACTGATGGATTTTGTCAAAATCATTACTCTTTTAGTCAATCTTGTAAGAAGCAATCCAATTTCAAAATAATAAGATTTGCCGCCACCAAAGAGAAAAGGAAGACGTTGAGAACGGAGTGGGAGAAGGGATGAGAGTTTACCGCCTCTGCCATCAAAAATCTCGCATTGACTATTAGATCCGCTATGACCACTACTGGAGGTTATGCAACACCACCATCGGTAGGCATTGGTCGTTCACTTGTCCATTCTCACCACCACCGACAGAAATCCAAGGAAAGAGTCAGAGTGGAAAGAGGGAGAGAGCTAGTGAATCAATCGTAGGCGAGGGCAGCTTATTCAACGGTACTGAAGGTACCAAGCCAAAGGCGGGTCCGGTTCTTGGGAAGACAAATCTTGGTGACCCATTTTCCCCAAATCATTCAACAGTTTCGGATGACTTACAAGGGGACAAGGATAATCTACAAGGAGAGGCGATACCAAGTTTTGGTTTCCATGAGGTGGTACTAGGGGAGCCATCGACTAGCGAAGGAGATGACGGGAAGAGGGAGAGAGGGAAATGATGGCCAAATTGAGGAAAAGAGAGAGGGAGGAGAGAAAGGGAGAAAGGGTGAATGAAGTTTTAATTTAAGGGGTATTTTAGTCATTTGATACAGACATCAAAAACCCAGATTCCCCTTCAATCCCCTCTTTATCCTTTGTATGTGTTATGGGACCTTTATGGGTTTTGATAATGGATTAAGGTGCAAATTTACCAACGAAGTTTTGTCCGAGGAGCATTTGGTACAAATATCTTTTAGAAGGGGCAAAAATACCAATGAACAATTAAAAAAGGGCATCCACCACAAAAACCGTTAATCCGTACTAATGGCATTAAATTATAAGAGAAGAAAACCCCTAACGGCGTTAGTACGGATTTAACGGTTTTTATGGTGGATGCCCTTTTTTAATTATACATTGGTATTTTTGCCCTTTCTAAAAGATGTTTGTGCCAAACGCTCCTCAGACAAAACTTCATTAATAAATTTGCACCTTAACCCTTTTGATAATTTACATGGTATTTATGTGTCTTTGCCCCCCTTGAATTTGGTCCCTAGGTTTTTTTTATTGGGTCCTTGTAATTTGTACAGTTATGTCCCTCATCTTTAAAACCGTTAAATCTTAACGGTGTTAAGAATTCCGCTAGAGTGTGCTAATGTGGTAAAGAGTTGGGCTATTTTAATAGTTTGAACTCTTACTTAGCATTTATGGAGAAAAAACTTATCCACGTCTGAAAAGAATTTATTTTAAACCCGAACGTTTGAAATCAAATTATTGTACAACATCTGAAAGTTCATTAATTTATTCACATGGCGTATTTATTCAGCCCCAATCGATAGATTAAAAGCCAACCAAAAAAATCAATAGATTAAAAGAAATAATTACACAATCAACCCCAAGAAGCATAAAATTAAATTTAGAAATTGACATAAGAGAAAAATCCAAAAAGCATGAAATCAGATTGAGAAAAAAAAAAAGAGAACTACTCCCAGTTTTATATCTACGAGTAGAGCCGGTAATTTGGGCCGGGCTGACCGGTCCGGCCAAAAAACCTTTAAACGGGCGCGTTTAGCCTGCGGGCCAACCCGCTTTTTTTTATAATTTATTTATAGTTTTTTTGTTTTTTTTTATTTTTTTAAATAAAATAAATTCAAATACCCTTATTATTACCTTTCATTTGATGCCGTGTTTAATTAATTTCTCATACTTTTTATTTGATATTTTTATTTTCATATTATATTTATTTATTCTATTATTATTAAATTTAAAAGAGAGGTGTTTATATGTTTTTGTTATGTGAGTAGATGATAAAAAAGGAAAGTAAGAATAAAATTGACTTCATAACACAAATATATATAAAAAAAAAAGTGTGATATGAGCGAGTGAAAGAGAAAGAGAGTAAATATTTTTTTAAAAAAACGAAATTAAAAAAAAAAAAAAGAATGTAAACGGGCTCGAAAGCTAGCCCGCGAAGGAGGTGGGCTAGTGCGAAACACTCCAGCCCGCATTCCCAGTGATATCTACGAAGCGTATCTACAAATCAAAAGGTTAAACAATGAACCAAAAACTTTGTAAATCCCTTAAGCATATCTTTTAACGTTGAACGATGATGATGGCTTATTGGTAGTTTCCGTGACCCATCTCCCCCATCTCTTCCTTCTACAAGCTCGCTTCCCCACAAGACCTTGAATGGCGGCTACGAGAGAAGGAGAGCAGAATGTGTTTATAGGTTAAAAAAAAAATCTTTTACAGACGTGGCTAATTGTTTTCCTCCATAAATGCTTAGGTTATGTCTGGGAAAACGGCCTGGGGGTGTTTGGGAAAGCGTTGAAAGTCATTGGGTCTTTTGGTCAGATGTGGCTTCCAGTAGAAGCCATTAGCCAATAATCGTTGCTTCTGACTTCTATCTACAGAACGGTGCTTGATTAAAAACTTTGTCCTGAAACCCACACTCACACCATAAAGTGCAATAAAGAGAAGGAAAATTTGATAAAATAAATATTTAATATAAATGGTGGAGTTGTTGTGTATGTGTTATATCTGCAAAGAGAAGGACAATTGTAATATTTAGTGTATCTTTCTTTTTTTTTCAATAATAATTAAACTTTTTCAATTTTCTCAATTTTTATTTATTTTTTTTTCAATTCAATTATCACAATATATACAAATAATATATATATGTAGTATTCAATAAGATTTATGACATTTTTAGTTATTTTCCATTTAAATGAGTTTTTCTAATACTAATCCAAACAGGTTTAAGGTTAGAAAAAAAAAGTTATTTCTGCCACCATCAATTTAAACACAAATACATCTACAATTTGACTTTTATCCTATCTGACTTTTTCAAAAGTTAGATTGAAAAAAAAAATTACTTCTCCACCGCTAATCCAAACAGGCACTTAGTAAGAGCCTAAGTTGTTAGAGTAATTCAACTCTTTGCCACATCAGCACACTTTAACAGAATTCCTAACGCTGTTAACGGTTTTAAAGGAGAAGGAATAACAGATGGTATAACAGTAGAAATTAAAAAGATCTAACAATAAAAAAAAAATTAGGGAGTTGATTTAAATCTAAGTGAAACTGTAACGACCTGCAAATTTGTTTTCCCTTTAATCTTTTAGGGGTTGTTTGGTTTGAGAGGAGGAGATGGAAAGTTGATGGAAGAAAAATTCTTTTGAGTTGGATTTAAAAAAATTATAGAAGTGTAGTTAAAATTTTCTAATTAATTTTTTTACTCATTTACCTTGCATATTCCTTTTATCAAAATTTAATAACCTCATTTCTCCAATTTCTTTAATTCAACTTATAAAAATTTTTCTTCCCCTCTTATTCCCTCCAAATCTCTCATACCAAACAGACCCTTGGAGTTTAGACCCTATAGCTTTGATTGTATCCCTTTATATTTATAAATCTCAATGACTTTAAGTAGAACCAAGCCTTTTTGCTATGTTGCTTCTCTCTATTTTTATTGTTCATATGAATAGTACCAACTCCAACACATGCTACGGGCTCTATACAGATATCTATAAGATATTATTTTTAAATGTTAAAATTTCAAAATTTGAAATTCCCTCTTCCTTATCCCAATGCATCTTTCCCTTCATCCCTCTATTTATAACAACATTCCTTATTTTCTCTCCATTTCTTCTCCCCATTTCAATTTCACGCCACCATCCACCTCAACCTTCTATTGTAGGCGAGATCCTCTGATGAACTTGTGTAAACAAATCCAAAGCGGTGGAGAGCGACAACCTGGTAGCGACGTTCTTCTTTGATGGCGAGGGCAGAGATCTTCAACCATACAACTTTCGTCTTTTCCATTTCGACCATGCAACCATGATAGAAGGGCAGAGATCATCTTTGATGGTGAGTACAGTTGAAAAATTGGAGCGATCGACATGAAAATAGATTCTTCAATTATTTCTTCTTCATGTCATAGTAGTCACATATGGGTTTAACTTTTTGGGTTTTTCAACTTGAAGATTTTTTTTAGGACTATGTATGATTATTTCTGGGTTTGATTTCTTTCTTGGTGATGTTGATTGTGTTAGAACCGGCTGACACCCAAGAGGGGGGGTGAATTGGGTGTAAGATAAAAATCTTAAGAACTTTAAAAATCTTTTTGCATCTTAGAGGAAGCAATAAATATGAAAGTAATGAATCATAAATCAACAGTTAATATATGCTGGAAATATAAGAGTTTAAGGAAGAGAGTGTGCAAACTGTGATTTATCCTGGAGTAGATAATTCATGATCTTTGCATGTTTCTCGTTGGTGTTGCTCTTTGTTGAATGTTCCCATATTTATAGATGAGTTGAGATAGCTGTTGGAAGCATTTCAACCTGTCCGTTCGAGTGGCTTAACTTCGTTTGACTATTCTTCAATTTTGAAAACTAGTCGTTGGGAACGTTGATGCTCCGCTTTTGTAAAGTCAGTTTTTCTCTCTTCACATCATCTCTTCATTACATTCCTGGAGAAATACATTAAATACTAATACAATGAGGTGTAAGAATGATTGGAAGCAAGAAGAATGAGTTTCATGATTAATCCCATGATTTTCGAAAGCTTCAGAATGTTGCTGGTATTTCTGGGAAGCATTACTCGAGTGGTCACTCGAGTAAGCCATGGTCATTACTCGAGTAGTGCATGGAGTAAACAAATTTACAAACCTTGGAAATACCTGTTTACTCGAGTACTCACTCGAATAACATTGGCAGGCCAAGAGCAACTGGAAGTGATTTTCCTGATTACTCGAGTAACGTTGGTAGGCCGAGAGCAACTGAAAGTTTTCTATCTGATTACTCGAGTACCTACTCGAGTATGGTACAATTTTCTTCACAGGTTACTCGAGAGGCTACTTCAAGTGAATTCTTGATTTTGATTTGAAACATGGCAAATTATATATCATCGGAAAGCTCTCATTATTTACATTCCAACGCAACAAGAATTAGCTCCAAACACGTTGTAAACTGAAAGTTATGATCCAAAGAGTATCTACTATTCTTAGACCATTTCTGAACTCACGAACCATCACGAGCAGCAACTTCCAGAAGTCATAGCTCTTAGGATATAGCTTCAAATGTGACAAATTATATATCCATGGAAAGCTCTTTGAGTCTACTTTGATATGGCACCGGTTTTGTTGAAATCCGATGTGTAGTTTGGGAGTTATGTCCAAAATACCAAAGCTGTCCAGGAATATGACGCTGATTCATGTGTCAACTTTCGAAGTATATATCTCTCTCATATGAACTTCTTTGAATGTGATCTTGGTGTCAAAAGTTCGTGTTGGAAGTATAGTTTCATATGCCACCAGTTTCAGTTCGATCCGACATGTGGTTGGAGAGATATCATCAAAATACCGAACCTCTGTTCTGCCGTGCGAAAATAGAGTGCCCATTACTTCAAGTGCCGCCTCGAGTGATTCATCAAGTAACTCGGCAGATTACTCGAGTAATCATCCCCGGAGGCACCATAACTTTCGTATACATTATTTTAGCTTCGTATTGACTCATTCCAACTTTCGTTTGACAATATAAACCTCTGATATCACTTCTAATAGCTTGGATCTTGATATTCTCATGTGATCTTGCAAGTTCTTCTTTCTTTAATATCTTTCTTCTTCTTTCTTCAATCTCTTTCTTCTTGTTTTGCCACTTGATGATCATTCTTCATAACCCAACTAGATATCTTCTTGAATTGATGATCGTTCTTCATAAACAAACTAGATATCTTTTGAATATCTTCAATTTTCTTCAATCTTTGCTTGATATTCCTATTAGTTCTTGCAATGCCTTCTTTCTTCAATCCCTTGTCTTTTGATTTTCTTCTTGATGATCATTCTCCACATATGAGGCATTATAACATCAACCCACAATCGGGTTTATGACTAATCTACAAAATATGCAACATTAAATATAGTAGTTAGTCAATGTAGAAGATAATTATATCATACAAACTTTTTGCTCATATTTAACATCTATATTTGACATCATCAAAACTATTCATACCTAACAGATTGTAACCTCCGATGGGGGTGGACAATGATTCTACTAGGGGTGGAGAAAGATTTTTGATGAATGTTTGTGGGGGGGGGGGGAGAATGGGTTTTGCCATAGAAAGAGACTTGTTGTTGTTCCTCTTAAAAATCTTGATCAATCAAATCTTTTTTTTTTTCTGATTCATAGTACCTTCATCACGGTGGTAGATGGCGATGTTGGTGGTGTTCTTGGGTGAACTTTGTGAAGGTGAGGAAGGGCATTTTTTGTTTTGGAGGGCTTTCCATTGGAGGGTAAACTCAAGGGTATTTTAGATTTTTAATAAGGATTGAAATTTAATTTTAGACTATGAGACCATTCTTAGGAGGGATTTCCATTGAAATTTAATTTATTATGGAAGATTGATTATGACATATCATCCTGTCATAGAGCAAGGAATCAAAAATCTTAGCCAAGTGAGGAAATAAAACAAAGATAGCATAACATGAACAAGAAAATAAATTGTTGCATAAAACTAACGAGGGACCCAAAAAAGAAAATTTGCCAACTAAAATAATTCATATGCTGGTGGTGTTCTTGGGTGTACGTGTTTCTCCTCTTCTTGCTCGCCACTATATTTTTCTATATCAATTTTATTTTTGCAACTCAATTCCTTAATTGCCTCTTGATATGTTTTTGATATATGCATGTTCTGAATTATTCTTTTTGGCTATTTCTTGATTCCATTAAGATTGTGCTAGAGGGCAAGACGTAGAATTGCTTTTATAACAGTTGTGTTGATGAAAAGCTTGGTAGTTAGCAAGAGGTGTACATTCTTTGAGGTTTCCACATCTTGAAAGTAAGATAAATGTATTTGCCTACGAATTATTTTTTACTAACCATTGTACATGTGTTGTTTTAATAATATCTGACTAGGCACTCCATTTAAACTATGTATTTAGTAACTTCTGATTTTATTCTATGGCTTCCCTTTCAATGAAGCTTAGCATGATTGTAAGAAGACTCATGCTTTTGTTGGTGGCAGCTTGATGAGTAGAACCGGTTTCATATCTTGATTAATTATAAGCATTTTTTAAATTTCTTCAAGTGAATACTTGTTTTTGGACCTATATACTAATTTCAGTGGGTGGATTTATTATTTGCTATCATAGATTCAGTGATAAATCAAGTCTTGCTTCTAAAACTCCCATAATGATTAAACAAGGAGGAGTTTTTAGGTGTTCTTTTTCCATATTTACAGGTAAAGAATATGTTAATGAGGTGAAGGGGAGAAAGAAGATGGTGATGGTAAAGAGAAGGGGCAATAGTGAGGATGAAGGAGAGAGGGTTTTTGGGTCTTTTCTCTTGCTTGAAAGATAGGGCATTTTAGGTCTTGATGTATTCATGATAATTTCCTTTTGTTTGCTTTATATTTTAGCTATACTTTTGGTAGAAGGTGTTGCATCAGGGATTTTTATTTTTTTGGTTAAATGAGTTAAAAATCTCATGAGGAATCTCATAGGTATTTATCTTGTGCTCTAATCAAGTTTCTGAAATAGAAAATTAAATTTCAATCCGGATAATCAAACTGAGTGTAAAACATGTTTTTTCCCTCAAGTCCCCTTTCAGTATTATGATCAGTATTGGCTAAGTAGTTGAGATGGTGTGGCTTCTATTTGTGGCCTTTGCTACGAAAGAAGTGACTCTACAATAGGCAACTTTTGTTGTATACCATTGAAGAACCATTGGGGTTTAGTGAGTATTGAAATTAATCTGTTAAAAAAGGCTTGAAGTTAATGATTTGTAACTTTTTTCTCTATGTAATAGGAAAAGCAAAGGAAGGCTTTATTGGTGTCATTAATTGCTGATAAACACTATTGCTTGCTTACTACTCGCAGAACAAAGCTTTGCATAGGGTATTTGAGAATGAACAACAGTGGAAAGGAGAAATACTTAAAATTTAGGAGGATATATCTACTACGTATCTCTATACTTTTTATGTGTTTGGTAGGAACATGGAGAGACATTTCATCTCTACAGTTTTGCATATTGCTACTTTCATTCTAATCTGTACTGCTCCATTCTGGATTTTTAGCTTACCTACCATTGACATTGGTAATGACAATGTTGGAGAAGCTCTAATGGTTATTGGAATTATTCTTTATTTCTATGGTTTGTTGTATGATGACTTTTAGAGGATCCTAATGAGAGAGAGGTTCAATTTCATTTATGTGAAATGTATAATAGTATTTATGATTATAGATAAATGGTTAGCATTGTGTTGGTTCATAATGTGTCACGTTTTAATGAAGACACGTTTTATGATGTTTGTGGCAATTGTTTTTAGCACATTCATGATATTTTAGTTAATATTAATCTTTGCATGCATTGAGTTCAGCTTAAGTCATTAATTAGAACTAATTTATGTGTGATTGAATATATTGAGAATATTGATTATACTTAGGGTGTGTGTTGGTTTGAGGGGAGCTGGGGAGGGTAGGGGAGGGAGGGGAGGAGATGGGGTTAAATTACATTTTTTGGGTAGAAGGTATTTAAACTTTGGGCAGTAATCCATAATTTAAAAGAATGAGAGGGTAAATTTTGGGTTTCTTTTGTTCAAAATTGTAATTTAACAACCCTCCCCTCAAACCAAACACACCCTTAAACTAATTCATCCCACGCATCGCATGGGGTAATTAGTGCTTGTTATAAGTTGGTAACTCAATCTTTAAATTTTGCCTTGGTACAACTTATTTACTGTAGTTTTGATCAAATTGTAACTTAGCCCCGAAAGTTATTTTTTTATAACTCTGTGGACCATCTAATATTTGGCGCTTTTATACACTAATAAGTATTTGAACAAACAATTAGTTTGACTCGAGGCTTTGCAGCAAGGATATCCCCCATGAGTCTTTTTTAAAAAAATAAGATTTAGGGTCTGTTTGTTTTGAAGGGAGGGGAATGGGGGGAGGGGAGGGTTTTGCTCCCCTTTTCTTATTTGGCAATATAATATTTTTAGGAAGGGAGGGAAAACTTTTTAAGATTTTCCCTGTCCTCCCCTCTAAAAATTGGGGGATTTGGAGGGGAGGGATAATATTTTGATCTATATTGTCCAATATATCTAGATTTAATTTGATATTCCCAATCTGCCCTTATTCCCTTACTCAGACGCTACCCTCTCTTTATTGTCGAGCTCGCCGTCGCTATGCATCCACTGTCACAGCCCGCCCTCACTGTTATTGCATCTTGTTCTCCATTCATCGTCTTCACTCCTCATTCCTATTTATTCCACCACCTAACTCCATTTAGCAAGTTCGAAGAGGCACTGGGTTATAGTTCAGTTGATTATAAATTCAATGGGTTTTGATTGGTGGTAGAATAGAATTCGATCCTTCCCAAGAAAGGGAGCAAGAAAAGCTCTAAGATGCATGGTGGTGGTGATAAGATACGACGGTGATAGCTTTGGCTTGGGATATGGAGGAACAATTAGATCTAAAAAAATATCCTAGAAACTTGTAAAGGTATATGAAAAAGACGAGCCATCAGAGCTTGCTTAAATGTTTTTTATTATATATATATATAATTGTAATATTTATAATTATTACTTTAGCAGTATATAGTTGTAAGTATAATGTTATATTTGTTTAATTTTAATAGTTATAATATTATATATTATATATTAATTATTATTTATAATTATATCTTATTTAACATTTTATATATTTCAAAAACAACTTTAATTAAATAAGGGTAAAATTGTCCATATATAAATATTTCCCCCTCCTCTCCTGGACCAAACAAAGCAACATTAAAATCCCCCCTCATTTTCCTTTTGATAAATTCAAACAAGGTAATATTAATAAAATCCCTTATATCTCTTCTCCTCCATTAAAATCCCTTCCATCCTGTTGAACCAAACAAACCCTTAACTCAGGGGTCTATAGCTTTAATAATTTTAGACTTTAAAGTTTAAATTTTAGGTTTCATGAAATATATAATTTATTTCTTAAAATATAAGGAGTAATATTTTAAATAGTTAAATTATAGAGATTGAACTATATCGAGTTAAAATTCAATAATTGGATTATAACTCAGTCAAAACTCAAAACTATAATTGACGGAAAAAAACTCAAAATTATAAGAATTGAGTTATTCTCTAATTAAAATTTAGGAGTTGAATCGAAGTTGAGTAAAAGAAATATAAGGATGAAAAATTAATTTCTCATAAAAAATGTCGGGGGAAATCACGCAGGGAAAAAAAAAAAAAAGAGGGCCACAAAGCACAGACTCACAGTAGAGCGACTTAAATTAAATAATTATTATTTTTGCCTTCTAAATTAAATAATTAAGGGCATGTTTGGGAGAGCGTTTTGTACAGGAAAAACGCACTTATTACGCAAGCCGAGAAAAAACTCCTCTCACATACTTACCTCGTATACCGTAAATCACGAATTATAAGCACTTATTGCCTAAAAATAAGCTATCCCAAACACACACTAAATTACTAAATGAAAAGCAGCAGATCTCCATGATAGATTTGTCTGGGTCGACCCACACGGAGTTGTCGGGACTTGTGTTGTGGAACCCTTACAAGGGTGTCACTTGTGGGGGAAAGTATTTTAATTTAACCTTTTTAAGTCTTAAAAAATCTAAATACGTGGTATATTTTTTACTCCATCCATCCCAGAATAAGCGCTACGTACTTTGGAGTTTTGATTTTTTTTCTTTATCAACATATCGATCATTTAAGAATTTCAATGAAATTATGATGGAAAGCATTGTTGCGGGATACAATTAAAAATGGATTAAGATTTATAACATAATTAAATGTGTTTTTAGACAGATGAGATAATTGAAAAACATAAACGCAAATTTTGACCTCGTCCCCTCGCTCCCCAAATTCGTATAGCCCACGTTTGGTTTTTTTCGGGATGAATGGATGCATGTTGCTCGGAGATTGACTTTCTTATAGGACTCATCTTTTTTGGTAAATTGAAGCTTCCAACATCTTTTTGTGTTGACTTTGACTTCAGATGTTTTTCATGCAGTTCTGGTACATGGTCAATCATTTAAGATAAACACTTAAACATACCATTTTATTCCTTTTTGAAAGATATTTGTATTTCATTTTTGTAGCATAAAATAAAAAAATTAAATCAATATATTTTTTTATATTCACCCTTATTCATGAAGGGCATATACCTTTTCTTAGTATCATTTATTTACCTGCATTTATATCTCCCTCTACCCCTATTATTAATAAAAGATAAAATTGTCAAAAACTCATTTATTATTTTATAAGTGATTTATATTTTAAATATTTTTTAAAAAAATGATTTATAAAAAAGAACAGAATGGTAACCGATGGATTGAGTTTCCCTGTTGCCATCTGGACGAGCGCATGGTACCTATCACCGAAATGGTTCCGTAACCGATAATTAAGGCATTTAAGGGAGCCTTAATAATCCAACAAACCCACCTCTCCTTTTTCCTTATGCCCTGTGGCTCCCATGAACTTCAAAACCCAAATAAAAAAGGTCAAACCAAGTCAAAGCGTCAAGTGTTTGTATTTTGGGAAGATTGTATTTTAAGATTATAAATTCAAAAAATATGTATTCATGCGGTTTTCAAAATTATTTCTTATTCTATATTATTTGTTTAACTAAAATGGTTTATTTCCACATCTTTAAAATATTTTTTCTGTGTAATAGAGTTGGGTCTGGAGCTCATCAAGTTCAGAGTATGCCTTTGAGTTCAAAAAGCATTTAAGGAGATACTTACATATTGCATGTCAAAAGGTCCTTATATAGGTGGTATTTAAACTCACAATCTTATGATCATGAACAACTCTTTTACTAACTGGACGGATTTTTATTGGCTTTAAAATAATTTTAATTTTTTTTAAAATTCTACAATAAACATTTTTAATTTAGCATCCTAAATTCTAATTTTCTTGATGTTGGCAGGACATGTCAGGTTTAATTTTAAATACCCATGTGGATGAAATTCCGCTTCCAGCAGCATGACCCTCCAACATTGACTCCTAAGCTCTAAATTTTGCCTGGGCCTTCTTATAACAGCATTCCAAATCAGTTATACCTACAAGTCCGTATGTAAAGTTTGTAGTCGTCATTGAGGTTGCCGCCTCATTCTAAGGCCGCCGACCGAGACCATTCTCTCTGCATCTGCCGTTGACGCGTCCCTGACCCCCTCTATGGGCAATTGCAGCGGCGTCCCTTCCGCCCAAAACCAACTCAGCTCCGACGGCCCCGACCGTGGCCCACCTACCAATGGCCTCTCCGTCCTTCCTCCAAATTCTGAGCCCACACCACCTGAACCACCTCTCTCCTCGGCCCTGGGCCGCGTACTTGACCGTCCCATGGAGGACGTCCGTTCCAACTACATCTTCGGCCGCGAGCTAGGTCGTGGTCAATTTGGTGTTACCTACTTAGTCACCCACAAAGTCACTAAACAACAATTCGCCTGCAAATCCATCGCCACCCGCAAACTCATTAACCGCGACGATATCGATGACATTCGCCGCGAGGTTCAGATCATGCACCACCTCACCGGTCATCGCAACATTGTGGAGCTCAAGGGAGCTTATGAGGATCGCCACTCTGTCAATTTGGTCATGGAGCTCTGCGCTGGTGGGGAGCTCTTCGATAGGATCATAGCCAAAGGACATTACTCGGAGCGTGCGGCAGCAAATTTGTGCCGCCAGATCGTGACGGTCGTGCATAGTTGTCACTCCATGGGAGTGTTTCATAGGGATTTGAAGCCTGAGAATTTCTTGTTCCTCAGTAAAGACGATACTTCGCCTCTTAAGGCCACTGATTTTGGTCTCTCCGTGTTCTTCAAGCCAGGTATACTCACATTCTGTTCCTTTTTCGGTTACTTGCATTCGATTTGGTGGTCTCATTGTACCTTTTTGGCGAACTAATAAACTAATGATGATTCTGAACTGAACGGTTCAAATTTGTGGACAGGAGATGTATTTAGCGATCTTGTTGGGAGTGCATATTATGTTGCTCCTGAGGTGCTGCGTAGAAGTTACGGACCAGAAGCTGATATTTGGAGTGCCGGGATAATATTATACATTCTGCTTAGTGGTGTCCCGCCTTTTTGGGCTGGTAAGGCTACTGCCTATCCTTTATAAGCTTTCAGAGCTGGAAGTTTATTATTTATTTATATTAGATTGGCACATGAAAGTTCAGATGCTAATCATAGTGTGTCACATTATTGGTTGAGCTTTCTGTGTGACTTTAAGCTTCAAAAGTTGTTCATCACTGTTTCATCTTGGAAACCGGCCTTTTTGTCTAACATCTGACATATTAACTCGACTTTTTTTTAACCTTTTCTTTGCTTCTCATATTCTCTTCTAATCTTCTATGTGAAGAAAATGAACAGGGAATCTTTGATGCTATTCTTCGCGGACATATTGATTTTGTGTCAAAACCTTGGCCTTCTATATCAAGTAGCGCCAAAGATTTGGTTAGAAAGATGCTGCGAGCTGACCCCAGAGAACGGCTTTCAGCCGTTGATGTCCTTAGTAAGTTTGATCAGCTGGTGTTTGTCCTATTTAAATCTCTATATATACGTTAAAGATATCATTATATCTGTGATGGATCTCAGAGACAAATATGATTTTGCATCTTCAAGTAGACTTTTACGGGCTCTTATTGGTCCATAATGATATTGCTAACAAAATAGGGGAGTGCTCTCTCTTTCTATAGGATGGAACAAAGAATGCAATCTTTTTTCACATTGATCTAACAGATCTCTTCACATCATCCACCCCCCTCCCCACAAAACAAAAACAAAGAGAGAGGGGGGGGGGGGACAGTGGGTGGTGGGCTAAGAAAGGAAACGAGAACATAGAGGGAAGATGTGCCACAAGTTCTGTAACAAATGTGTCTCTCTGCCATATCTCTTCCTATTGTAGAGGTGATAGAAGATGTGCAACAGTTACCATAAAAAAAAGATGTGCAACAAGTTCTGGAACACAAGCATGGTTCACGTATTAGTATTAAATCCTTTTACATGTTAACATTGTGTCTACCAATTACTCAAGCTCTCATTTCCTCCTCTGGCGAAAGATAAAAATGCCCTATGATTAATCATTGCCTGATGGATGGCTTGCTCTTGTTCTGTCTCTCACCAGCTTCTACAGTAAACCTGCACTGAGACATTCAGAATTTTATCAAAAGAGTAGTGTGCATATACTTATTCACTGATTTATACTACGGTTTAGAAGTGATTGTTACCTCTGCTTTATATTGGTTAGCATGCTTGTTTAAGAAACATAGTATATTATTCAGTTTATTCACACATCATATATTACTTGAATGTTTTTTACTTTTTTTGTTGTCCTTTTCTCTTTTTCTTTTTATCTTATACATCTCTAAAGGAACGTTGGTGCTGTATTTTTCTTATCATTTTGCTTATTCAAATCATCCGGTCATAATAAGAGTTCTACATATACTCCAGATCATCCTTGGATGAGAGAAGATGGGGATGCATCTGATAAGCCTCTTGACATTGCTGTTTTGACCAGAATGAAACAATTCCGAGCAATGAACAAACTAAAGAAAGTAGCTCTGAAGGTAAATTATCTATTATCATCATTGTTGTTTGTAAATTATCTGTTATCTGAAGGTAAAATGATTTATGAAAAAGCCTATTTATTTTAGGTAATTGCAGAAAATCTTTCTGAAGAAGAGATCATTGGCTTGAAGGAGATGTTCAAATCTATGGACACAGATAACAGTGGAACTATCACTTTTGAAGAGTTGAAAGTTGGTCTCCCCAAATTGGGTAGTAAGCTTTCTGAGTCTGAAGTGAGGCAGCTGATGGAAGCGGTAAAATTTGTTTTGTTTCTGAACAATTTGGTGCTCATAAAGTCATGTTTATTCAAGTAATGATAGGCAGGATATATAGGCTAGTGTCTAGGTTAGTTGGTAACCTTAGAATTACCTAGATTACATCCGCTAGAATCAAGGAAATAATTCAAAACTTTGAAATTCAAATATGCCAAGATATTAGGATCTTTTGGCATCTACTAGAAAACCCTAATTAATAATTTAATTATGGCTAGGTTAGCCCAAGGCCCATGCAGCACCGACAGTTTCCTTGTTTAATTATACCTTAGCTTTGTCTGCTTCTAGTCCCCCCAAAACAACCCCACCCCCCACCACAAAAAAAAAAAAAAAGGCCTAAAACACCATCTAGGATTAGAACCTCAGAGCCCGGAGCGGAGGAAATTGTTAATTTGTATTAACTCATGCTCTGCTAAAAAGGATGTATGTATTATCTTTAGAGCTGCTTTATATCACCAATACCACTTGTCTTAATTTAAATGAACCTTTTCAGTTCACCGTTGTAACATTGTTTTTGGGTTCTCAGGCTGATGTAGATGGAAATGGAACCATTGATTACATTGAATTTATAACAGCCACCATGCACTTGAATAGAATGGAAAGAGAGGACCACCTATACAAAGCATTTGAATATTTTGACAAGGATAGGAGCGGGTAATTACACTAAGCTTCCTTCATAATTAGAGCGTTCTCTTCATTATTGAATCTTATATTTAACTTTTGGTTCTCTCTGCTTTTTTTTTTTTTCACTTCTGTTTTAATAGGCATATCACCAAGGAAGAGTTGGAATATGCACTGAAGAAGTATAATATGGGTGATGAAAAAACAATAAAGGAGATCATTGCTGAAGTTGATGCAGACAATGTGAGTTTGTCCTTCCAAATTTTGTGTCTAGAGCTTCCTCAAGCATGCAAGCAAACTGCAACAGTGGGAATGGCCACCACAGACCATTTTACTTCAATTTACTTATAATTGCCTCTCACTCAAGAAATTGGACAACGAATGGCCCAGTTTAGGTGCCATAGAATACAATCCTAAAACAATCAGGCGAAGAAAATTTCGTATAATGTCTGTTTGGTATCAGGAAATGTAATTGAACAGTTTCCTGTCTCTGCTTTTATTTATGCTCTGGCTGCCTGTTTTTCGTTTTCTCCTCGGGGGGTGTTTCGGGCATGATTCTTGGGATGCTGGGTCGCTGCTCATAAAATGATTTGGGAAATACATGGGCGCATATTTTGGATTATAAACATGGCCCATCTTTTTGGGCGGCTTTTACTGTCAGTATTCAAGACAATAAAAATGGAAAGAACATGCCTTGGAGTAGAGGTGAAATATGGAGAATTATGGAAGCAAACATTGTTGGTATCTGATGACTGATAATCCTTCATTCCATATCCTGTGAAGCTTTAGTTGTCTGTATATGCCTGTTAACCCGTCCTCCGCTGAAATTCTTATCTTTCTTGCAGGATGGAAGAATTAATTACGAAGAGTTCGTTGCCATGATGAGAAAAGGCAACCCTGAAACGGTGAACAACAGGCGTCGCAAGTAATCTCTTCTTGAACTACTTGTTTTTGGGTCGGAGGCTTGACACGTGCAAGTAATATTGACTGTCATTGTAATCATATTATAAAAGAATTTACTTACCTTTCATTTCAACAGAGCTGTTGCTATCAGAAAATAGAGTTTGGATGGAAATGACTCGTACAGTAAAAAGAAAAGTGATGCCAATATATGAGATGAAGAGATTTACTTCTTTCCCTTTCTATCTCTCTTTCGTGAGAGTCATTTTACAGAGAGTACTTGTTATTCGTCTTTCCCAGCTAACTTGTTGCCAGAGAGTGGCTATAAGGCTCTAGTTTGCGGGTCCTGTGGAACAATTTTGTTCCGTTGTGGAAACGAAATACTCCTCCGGTCCTTAATATAAGATTGGAGAGTTGATCTTGGTCTTAAATATAAGACATATTTTTCATATTTGTTAATATTTTCCTAATTTACCCCTATTAACGCTTTCTCAATAATAATCAAAGAGGAGAGGGAAGGGGACAATTGAGGAAGATGATTAGAGTGTTATACAAAATACGTGTTATATTAACTAACTCTAATAATTTTCTTAATCTAATCAAATTAGGTAAATATATCTTATATTAAGGATCAGTGGGAGTTATTGGGGGCAAACCTCCTCACCTGTTCAGAAAGTAAAATTTTCTTCAAGAGTTGTCCTGTAGTTTGTGTAATCTGTTCTGTAATTGCAATCAAGACATTGGAGCTTGAGGATTGATTCAGGAGGATCATGGTAAGATCTTTGATCTATGAATGCTAGCTACTACGGCAGTGTAGAGGAGCAAAGTTATCCCATCGTATTCGCTTTGAATGAGAAAGTGAGAAAGAAGTTATTTACACAACAAAATGAATACTTAAATCCAATATAATGTAATTATGGTGAAAAAGTGGCCATGTCTATTTATACATCATAGTTCTTTCATCCGGAATGTGTACGGTTTAATATCGGTTCAAACTTAAAACCTGTTTACGGGCTCTGGGATTCCCATTGCACCCATGTCCCATCCCCACTTGTCTGTGATTCTCTCTTCTTTTTTTCCTGAATTAGATGGTGATGCTAACATGAGGTTTTGGGTAATGATTGAATCACGACTTCTAATATACAAATGAATGTTCGTTTCACTGGGTTATAAAGTTAATAGCCACATTCTTAATCAACCCCCCCCCCCCAGGGTTGTGTGATTTCAAGTTTAAGAGTTTGTTTGAAAAAACGGTGGAAAAACACATTTAGGTAAGTTTAGGTAAAACTCCTTTCACAAATTTATTTTGTATACCGTAAATCAAGTTAAAAAAGTAACTTCTGCCGTTAATCTAAATTGACACTAAATGATAAAAATCTGAATTTTTCAAAATTGAGAGACAGTGAGAATCCATGTTGTGCGCTTTGTAATGCAGTTAAAAATGGCAATGCTATTTTTTATATATATGACAAAAAAGAGAACGCGTGCAATGTGAGCCCATATGCTAATGTTGCACCAGTATATGTAAATGCAGAAAACGCTATTAGGACTTAGGAGAGTTATCTCCAATTAGATCTGTAATAACGACGCAATCAAATGAACACGCAATTCTTATGCCCCTTTTTCCAAGACTTCATATATTTTTTTGTGACAATCACAGACAGACATGGCCCCTAAATTTTATATTTGGGTTAAGGGTAAAAAATATTCATGTGTTTTTACTTAAAGTGCGTCCAGCATCATATGTTTTTTAGAGGTTCAAAAGTGCCCATAAACTTTAAAAATAAGGTCAAATTTACCATTTCTGTCAAAATTGATTGACGGATATTATCAAATAGGATGTAAATCGATTTACATCATATAGGAAGTTGGAAATATTAAAAAAAAAAAAGGGTGTGCGTTTTGACCAGGCTTGCCTCCCGCCAACATCCATAGTACATCATCATCTCTCTCAACCACAGGCTTCTCTTGCATTTTTATCACTTTCAGCACCTTCTTTTTCATAACCACAGCACATCATCATCTCTCTCAACCACCACCATTATCTTCATAAGCACCATCCTCCTCCTCCTCCTTCTGCTTCACATCATCGTCACTATCATCTTCTTCAAGCTTCCTCGCCACCAACCCTTACTTCCAGCAAACAACACACCATCTTTGACCTCCCTTCTCCTTCCTCTGTCTCCACCGTCTTCATCAAACTTCTTAACCCCTTAGTCTATTGCTTTCTCCATCGTAAGTTACTATCAGTATCACCACTGACTTCCACCTTTGTTCTCACACCCATTTTCAGCGACCATCTCCCTCACCGCCACAGACAGCCACAACACATACTAGAGAGCTCCAACTGGAGAGAGGAGGAGAATAACACTACTCTGTCCTCATCTCTCCATTTCCACCACATACCACCATCACCGTCGTCTTCTTCCTCTCCTCTATTTTTCCAACTATCGACGACTAAGCTCAACTTTCCGGCCCCCATTTCCGGTGACGCATCATATCACCGTTGCACCACCTTTGATCTTCACCATCAACCTTGTTCTTCGCCTTGGTCTGTGACGGAAGACAACCATAGTTGGAGAACTGAGAAGCAGAGCACAGTGTGAAGCATGCTAGTACCTAAGGTCACCACATTCACCGTCACCATCCTCCATTGACACCAACTCACCACCACCGTTACTCTCTCAACATCGCCAGAGAAAGTTGAGATTCAGAGCACAGAGACGAGAATATTGATCTGAACACATCCTATCTCTCTGCCACTGTCCTATCCCGTCCACTGGTGACTCCATTATAGCCGGTGAGTAGGGGTGGAAACAGACCAGGCTAGGTTAGGTTTTTGCCTTAACAGGCCTGGTATGTTAAGGCACAAACTGGCTTGGGCCTGGCCTATGGCCTGTTGAAGGTCAATTTTTAGGCCTGGGTCTGGCCTGTTTACAGGCCTGGCCTGGCTTGAAGCCTGTTAAGGAGGCTTGAATTTTTAAAATTTTTTAAGCAAACCGACAATCCTACAGGCCACAGGCCGAAACCAGGCCTCCTAAACATGCCTCCTTAAACAGGCCGAAAACAAGCTAAAACTTACAGGCTCAGGCGAAATTATCCTTTAATCCTTATCTGATTTTTTAAAAAAATATTTTTACAGGCTCAGGCCGGCCTGACATGCCTAACGGCTTGTCAATAGGCCTTGACCTGGCCTATTAAGCAAAACAGACTTTTGTTTTGGCCTTGGCCTGACCTTTTAGCCTGACAGGTTAGGCCTGTCTACAGGCTCCTGACAGGTTGTCTGGCTTGTTTCCATCCCTACCCGTGAGTTTCTTAGAGTAGAGCAACATAACACCATTTTCATGCTATTACTCGATCAAGAGGGGGTGCATTGTGTGATGTCCATTAGAAGCCGTTACTACACGCCTAGAACATGCCAAAGGAAGAGGTAGTGTTGGGTGTGAAGGGTATAAATCAATTTGCAACTGGTATAAATCGATTTACATCATATTTAATAACGTCCGTTAGTTAATTTTAACAGAAATGATAAATTTGACCTTATTTTTAAAGTTCATGGCACTTTTAAACCATTAAAAAGTATATGGTGCTGGACACACTTTGAATAAAAACACATGAGTATTTTTAACCCTTAATCCTTTATATTTTATAGTATTTGCAGTTGCATGAAATGAATTAATAGAGACTTTGTTTGGCAAAAACAAAAAAGAATTAATAGGGACTTTGACCATTCACTATGTTCCATTCCTAAATCCTTAACACGTGCATCCCCTTGGCCCCACCATGCGGTGCTTATCCACTAGGCTTTGGATGTACTACAGTAATGAATAGGAGGCCTCCCACAGCTTAGAGGGATGTGCCAGTCACTCACTGGGACATCGATCCAGTTTTTCTGTTTTCTTTCTTGACCTTTATTTTCCATGTCAAGTTAGCAACACAACATCCGTACAAGTCATCCGGACCGATACAGTTGGTTTTGAGAAAGTCCATCGAAGGTGCTCCCTTTTCAAACTGAAGAGACGACGTGATCGCCGTCGCCCCCACCCTTGTGCAGAGCATGCCGCCGTCGCCCCTTCTGCCGGAGCAAATGTGAAACAAATGAGCAGTCAAAAGACCCGCGGACTGATTCAACGCTAAACGTTCCATCGCCCATCCCAATACTCTCTCCTTTGTCATTCTTGTTCGCTATGAGTTCTGACGATTCGGACAGAGAACGAGGTGTTGCTGCCATGGTACCCTTTTCCTTTGTCGAATTGGAAAGCTCTTTTTTAATATTTCAACCCTAAAGGTTTCCTTGTTTTTTTTTCCCTTTCCGCTAAAGGTGCTGCAAATGAAATGCATTCGTATCCAGCTCCGGCTTTCTGCACGTTTGCTTAAAATTGTTCTACAGATTTGATTTCCTTTGCTTGGATTTAAAATGACGTGTGTGAATATAGTTATGTTATCGGCACTATTTTGCCAGATTTTATCTCCGAAGTGAAAAATGACATCTGTCGTTTGAAAGTTGGTCATTGACATAAACATGGATTTTCAACAGTGTTAGAGGCGTTAATAAAACTGGAGATGTGTCTGATCCTTTACAGCAGAAGAAGATAGGTTTGCTGTGTTATCTATAAAAGTCTGCAGCGTATGGGAGACGAGAGAACATGTATTTTCAACCATGCTTGTGAATGAAATTCTGAAAAAATAGCTGCTGGAATTTGATTCGGCAGACTGTGAATCTGTCTTTATAAGACTATGACGTCTTTCAAATGATAATGAGCTTCTTAAGTATCGGATGCTCTCTCTATCATCATTCATCACTCTTACTCTTTCTTTTACTTGCAAATTGTATGACGTGCACTCTTGTGCAGGAAAAGAAACACAGAAGAAAAGAAGCGGCTGACTACCTCTCTCTATGCTATAGTTATTAGTGTCCTAATTTTCTGTCTTTGGTCATCCTTTTGGATCCCTCATTGTTGAATCAAAAAGGAATTTGTATTTTCTACCCGAAAAATAAAAAGAAATTTTATATACAGTCTGATTCATCTGAAAATGAAAAGTATGTCCAGTGTGTTTGATGACTCTCTTTAAACAGATGGAGTGCAGATATCAACGTAAAGCAGTTTTCTTTTTGGCAATCCAGAGTTTAGGCTTTCTGATGGGTGACCTAAGCATCTCCCCGCTTTATGTATATCAAAGTATATTTTCTGGTAGGCTGCGTCATACTCAAAATGAGGATGCAATATTTGGTGCATTCTCCCTGATGTTTTGGACTCTCTCTCTTATGTCATTGTTCAAGTATGTCGTTATGGTTCTGAATGCAGATGATAATGGAGAAGGTAAGGGCTAACGGTCATGATAATGCTGCGGGTTTATTTCCCTCCTTTTTTTCTCTTGTCCATCTCGATTCAGCATGTTACTAATACTTGCAGCTCATATGCAGGGGGAATTATTGCTTTGTATTCACTTCTTTGCAGAAATGCAAAATTTTGTCTGCTACCTAATCATCAAGCATCTGATGAGGAGCTGTCTACATATCATAAACCTGGTTGTACGATTAGAAATATACCATCCTCGCCTTTGAAAAGACTCATTGAGAGGCATAAGAATACAAAACCTGCTTTGCTTATTTTTGTTCTCCTGGGGGCATGTATGGTTGTTTGTATTGGTGCACTGACACCTGCTATTTCTGGTAAGGGAACATTGATTACATCATCTAGTTTAATGTTTCTGGTTGATTTTCCCCGTGGTGCATTTCTTTACCACTCATTACCTCCATAAGCATCTATTTTGATCAAAATCCAACTCTTGCAGTTCTTGCATCTATCAAAGGGCTGGAAATCCCGGCAAAGGTTACGAATAATAGTAAGTCAAGAAAAACTGAATCTTCTACTTAGCATTAGAATAATCTAGGCCTAAATCATATGAACAAAATAGATCTACAACTTTTTTTATTAATATGGATATACTTGTACTGTTTGTTTATTTTTTTTCATGGAAGTTGCTGCCTATGACTTACGAGTTAGAGTGTAAGGTGAAGTAATGAAATGGTGACAGCAACCGACCGGGGATTGTGATTTTTACCGTCTTTAACTTGGATGACTTCCCTCTCTTAACTCTTATTCACGAAGCTCATTATGTTATGCTAGGTTGCAACTGATAGCAAGAAACAATCATGATCTTTTGTTTAAGTTTCCAGTTGTGCCATATGGAGCCAACATTTTCCCCAGCAGAAACTATTGCAGACAATTGCCAGTTGCAATTGCTGGGGGAGGGAGTAAGTTGAGTGAAAAAGGGAAGAGTGGCGGAAGTAGAACTTACCAGGAATTTAGGTATTCTTGGTCTAAATAGGGAACGTTCAAGGGCTTTCTGACCATTTATTTCCAGAAAATGGAATAGTTTTATTCCCATTGTTCTTAAATTTTGACATTTTTATCGCAGAGCATGTATTGGTTTGGTCCTATGTCTCTTGAGAAATATTATGCAATATATGTAGTTTTACTATGAAAGCTTACATGTATACTGCTAAACAGGTATGTTGCTTGCAATTTCTTGTGTTCTATTGGTTGGAATCTTTGTACTGCAACACCGTGGTGCCCACAATGTGGCCTTCATGTTTCCTCCTATTGTGATCCTGTGGTTACTGCTTAATTTCATGGTTGGCATTTACAATGTCATCAAATGGAATCCTAGAGTATATCAGGCTCTATCCCCATATTACATATATAGGTTCTTTCAGGTCACTGGAAAAGATGGTTGGGCTAATCTTGGAGGAGTATTTTTGTGTGTTACAGGTCAGTGCATCTTCTGATGCTCAAAATTAACTTAACCTTTATGCTTACCAGATTCATTGTGTCGTCTCTTGGATAATCTCAGGGACTGAAGCAATGTTTACAGACCTAGGATACTATGGGCAAGCACCTATAAGGGTATGTATGGGCAATAATTGTTTGACTTTCAATTCAGTAGTTACCTTGTCGGTGGCATTGATCAGTCCATGAATGTCTGTTCTACATATTATAAGCCTATAATATTCAATTTATTAGCTGCTAGGTTTCTGTTAGGGGGCTGGGAGGTATCCTTGTATCTCTATGCGTGTCAGTGTGGCCCTCATTGTAATATGTTTTTAACGTTTTGATGAAACAAAATCAATTCATCCGAGGGATGAATGAATTGGTGATGTACACTAATTTATACTCCACCGAGATACAGCACTGCCGAAGTTGAACATGTATCTAAGTGTAGATAATGCTCAGATATAGTCTAAGTCTGCTAAACTATAATAATAAGCAGTGGAGGGATTGAACAGTAAGATCGTGTGTAAAAGATATTTGGAAAGGAATATTGTCTGTACTATGAAAAACTCAGACTATAGCAGAAGTTGTAAAATAAATCTTTCAATGAGTTTACTCAATAAGGAGCTTATGATACGTAGTTTTGCTTTATATATGATTATTGGCACTGCAAATATCGGCCTTGATGAGTGCTTGTTTCCTCCTTAAACATGCTATAGAAATTATCAGATTGCTTCTTTTGAAATGTTTGTTGCTGTTGTGTACTTTAAAGACTCTTTTCCATGCAGGTTGCATTTTGTTGTGTTATTTATCCATGTCTAGTCCTTCAATACATGGGGCAGGCTGCATTTCTTTCCAAGAATTTATCTTCAGTTCGTATAAGCTTTTATGCTTCCATTCCAGGTCAGAGAATCAAAATACTAATATTAACTGAGGTTTGATATACCATCTTATAAAATCCTAAAGTGCATGCATAAAGTTGTTTGCATTTGAATGGACTAATGTCTGGCAAATGCTACTGTTTGAACCCTTTGGCCATAACATTGTCACGGGGATTGTCAAATCTAGTTAAATGTCCAATTCAAGAATTAGTAATAGTCCTGACTGCTTGGTATGGATCCTCTTGGAACCTGTCTAGAGAAACAAAACCCCCCGGCCCCCACCAAAAAAAATAAATAAAATAAAAATATAGAACCAACTGGCTAGAGTAAAAAACTTGAAAACACAGAAAATATGATCAGCTAAAACCCTAGAAGAACTTTTTTTCCTTTACTAGCAAATGAGGCAAATTAGTTGGGCTAGCGACGGTATCATGCTATACCAGATTCACTACAATTTTTGGTCTCTTTATATCTTCTGACAAGAATGCATTTCATGTATTAGTTATTGTAGCATTTAGGAGTTTTACTGAATCCAATATCTTATTCCATACTGAACAGCCGTATATATAGATTACAGAGGTAGATGAATCTGTTGGGAATAGATGCGATAATCTCTCCCTGACTATAGATGCGATGATCTCTCCTAAATCAGATAACAAGATTTTGAATTTTGAATATATTGTTATCTGATAATATCTCCTATTATCTGATAATAATATCTAATAAATACAATTATTTATAATTCCTACAGTTATTAAGGCTAATTCCTCTACAACTTTGTTAATGTATTTCAGCTTTTGTTGTTTTGCAGACGTCCTTTTTTGGCCAGTGTTTGTGGTGGCTGTTTTGGCTGCAATAGTTGCAAGTCAGGCTGTTATCTCTGCAGCATTCTCAATTGTCAAACAATGCCATGCATTTGATTGTTTCCCTCGTGTTAAGTTTGTTCATTCTAGGCGGTGGATCCAAGGGCAGACATACATACCAGAGATAAATTGGATTCTTATGATTATCAGCCTGGCAGTGACTATTGGTTTTGGAGATCCAATCCATATAGGATATGCTTACGGTACGTTATGTTGAAACAACCTGCAACATCCTGATTAACATAATATCTCTGTGCAGATTTCATTGTACTTATTAGGCTGTTTATTTTCATATTTGTTCAGTTTTTAAGAGAAGTTTTCTTTCCTATGATTTTGAAATTAGATTTTGTGCATGGAGTTTATAGTATGGATGTGATAAACAGATAGCCATCGCTAATGTTAACATAATTTAAGGCAGTTTCTTAAGGTTCCCCCTGATAAGTTTGTATATATGCATGGATATCACTTTGGATGCATCAGGAGGAATGGCACATTTCATTAGTATATTTTATGCTCCAGTTGTTTTTAAATGTAGAAATATATGAAAGCCTGCCCGTCCATTAAGCCTCTTTTGATAAATCTACGTGTGGTTCTTTGGAAGTTTAGGAACTCACTTGTCAGGAACTGGAAGTTTGCATTGCTTATGCATTTATATCACGAGCTATTGCAACTTCTGAATTCATATTTGTATATACTAATTTGGTATAAAAATTGTCTTTCATCCTGGTATCGGCATTCTACCCTTTGCATTTGATCCACCAACCATTTGACTTGTCACTCCGGCTCCTCTACATATTGAGGGTATTTAGAAGCAACCATATCACATCAATTTTCTGGCATGAATGACTAATTTCAGGGGCATTCTGATTTCCAGTTTATTTTTATGTTAGAAAATACACCAAGTCGGTGTTACTATATGATGTTACTTTATAATTTATTACTTTTTCTCTGTTGATTGTTGATATGAGCGTCTGTATTGCAGGGATTGCTTGTCTAATTGTCACATATGTGACCACATGGTTGACATCGCTAGTCATCAGCATTGTGTGGCATCTAAGTATTGTAGCTGCCCTTGCTTTTCTTATATTCTTTGGTTCAATAGAGGTTCTCTTCCTTTCCTCATATTGCATGAAAATCCCAAAAGGTGGCTGGGTTCCGCTTGTACTCTCCGCAGTTTTCTTGGTGGTTATGTTTGTGTGGCATTATGGTTCTAGGAAAAAGTATTTATTTGACATGCATAACAAAGTTTCCATGAAGTGGATCCTTACACTGGGCCCTAGTCTTGGGATCGTTAGGGTCCCAGGAATGGGCCTTATCTACACTGAATTAGCTGCTGGAATACCAGCGACTTTCTCCCACTTCTTGACCAATTTGCCAGCATTTTACCAAGTGGTGGTTTTTGTCTGTGTTAAGACTGTACCTGTGCCTAGCGTACCACATAAAGAACGCTACCTCATTGGTCGAATTGGTCCCAAATCTTACCGAATGTATAGGTGCATTGTTCGAAATGGTTATAAAGATGTTTACAGCAATGAAGCTGATTTTGAGAATGACCTGGTGCTTAGCATAGCGGAATTCATCCAATTGGAAGCAGAAGGCGGTTCTAGAAACCTAGAGGGCTCTGTAGATGGCCGGATGGCGGTAGTTAAGACATCTGGAAAGTTTGGGAAAAGGTTGTTAATGTCAGAATCTGCTATTGCTGAAGAAGGCACTAGTTTGAGTCTTTCTGAAACCTTGACAGTAAGCAGCAGCAAGTCACCCACGCTGAAGAGGTTGCAGGCCATGTATGAACAGGAATCGCCTGAACTCAACAACAGGAAACGGATCCAATTTGAGTTGCTAAATACAATATATAAAGATCCACGTGTGAAGGAGGAGCTTCTGGAGCTTGTAGAAGCCAAGCGTGCAGGCGCAGCATATATAATAAGTCATTCTCACGTTAAGGCCAAGTGGAACTCATCATTCTTAAAAAGGTTTGCCATCAACCTTTACTCTTTTCTACGTAAGAATTGCCGGGCCCCTGCTGTAAGCTTGAACATTCCTCACATTTATCTGATCAAGGTAGGCATGAATTATCATGTCTAGGACTATTTTTAGGACTGAGTATGATATTATGTCGACTGGATGATTATGCAAGCAAGCCAGAACATCTATAGGCAAGTTAGTTTCTTATACAGAGTCAATCAATACACACCGTATGCTGCTATAGTATTTTTGCTTGGCATGTTCAGGGGAATAGTTTGATATGAAGACGTTTAATCTTGTGATGAATGGTGTTGGGTGCGGGGCGATGAACTCGCCAAATATATACTCCTTCGATCCTAAATGTAAGATCTGGCTTATAGTGCAATTTGCTTTACAAGCAACGTTCTATATTTATTCTATATTTTTGATCAGAGGTAGTACTTCCGCATCCTTGTCCTTGTCTTGGTTTGTCAAGTCGCAGTCACTGTTACATAGAATCACATTTGCTGCTGCTATACTTGGTTTTTCTTTTCTCCTGTGTTTTTCAGTATACAGTCTCGCACTCTTTTTGGTGTCTGTATTTATAATGAATTTTTTCTAAGGGAACTGTGAAGGAATTAATTTAAATTTTTCATTTTATATTTGTTCATTTGGATTGTTGTAACTTCTATTATCTAGTAAGGTAATAAATGAAACTTTCCATAAGCTTAAATATTGCTCTATTCTGATCCCGTTTGTGTAATTTTTTGGGCCGGACCATTTGTGTGAAATTTGTTATCTAATTTATGCTCGATGGCATCAAGTTTTGTAGTTATTTGGTTAGATATAAAAGGTACGGACTACGGAGCAATATACTCCCTTCGGTCCTAATTATAAGATAAAGTTGATTTTTTTGGAGAAATTAAGGAAGCAAATTAAATTACTTTAGAGTGTTTATATTTTTAGTATCTTTAGATTATATATTAGTTTATTAGTCAAATTAATTAGTTTGGAGAAAAAAATATAAATATAAATACTCCAAAATAATTTAATTGACTTCCTTAATTTCTCCAAAAAAGTCAAATTTATCTTATAATTAGGACTAGAGGGAGTAGATATACTAGTATACTACTCCCTCCGTTCCTAAATATAGGACATACTCCCTCTGGTCCTAATTATAAGACAGAGTTGATTTTTTTAGAGAAATTAAGGAAGTTAATTAAATTACTTTAGAGTGTTTATATTTTTAATATCTTTAAATTATATATTAGTTTATTAGTCAAATTTATTAGTTTGGAGAAAAAAAATAAAAATACAAACACTCTAAAGTAATTTAACTGGCTTCTTTAATTTCTCTAAAAAAGTCAACTTTGTTTTATAATTAGAACCGGAGGAAGTAGTATGTAATGCAATTTGTACTATAAACTATGTCCTATATTTAAGACCGGAGGTAGTACCTTGAAAGGTTAACAAAGTTTTATGTTAGGAGTAGTTCTGTACCTTGGCTCAATTCATAAATTTTTTCATGCCCGATTGAGTACGAGAAACTGAGGAAGTCATGGTTAAATAAATGTGTTGAGATGTACATCCTTGGTCTTAAATATTAATAAAGTTAATTAGATTATTTTAAAATATTTATATTTTTTCTCTAAATTATTTTGTGTAATTTATAAAATGATATATAATTTAAGGGTATATAACATATGATATGATTAAGTAACTTAATTAGTTTTTTTAATTTCTCCAAAAAAAATTAATTATGTATTATATTTAAGTTCAGAGAGTAGCAAATTATGCTTACAAGGCTTTTTGGGATGAAACAATTCCTCACTCTAATGCATAAATCTTTGAAAATAAGAATCAACATATGAATACTTTTGTTGGTATACCTTGTACCAATCACCAATGACTAGGGATTGTTGGGCTAATTTCTTATTATATATTAACCAAAGTTTATAAATAATGCAATTTGTTAACGTCAAACGCGTAAAATTCTGTAAAGGGATAATTACAGAACATACTTGCCTCTTTAGATTGCGTCATAAGATGAATTATTAAACACTATTTTACTGAGGAAAAAACTCAAGATTTCGGGAAATATTTACATCCTCAAAAAGTGTTAATATTATCTAACCTTTATCCAATCAAAATATAACAATTCAGCATTTAATTCTAATTGGCCAATAACTTATCTAAAAAAATTCAATTTTTTTTTTCAAGAAAAATAAACCTCTTTGGAACCAAATTAATAGGTTTATTTTTCTTGAGACAAAATAAAATTTGACTTTTTTGGAAAAATAACAGAAAAATAACTTTGAAATTGAAAATCTTAAATCAACTTTGTTACCAAGAATTGATAAAATAATGACGAGACTTGATAAACAATTTACAACTTATTTTATGGTAAATACCTGATTTGAAATTTCGCAATTTTAGAGTTCCTTTTTTGTCATTCTCCCAATTTCTTTTTATGAGTCATTAGCCTACTATGATTAAAATATGTTAAATTGTTGTATTTTAGTTGGACAAAGTTCAAAAGTGGCTGATATGTTTGCTAAGGAAGGCCTCAACTGCTCATTCTTACTAGATGTTTGTCCTACTATGAATAAAATATGTTAAATTGGTGGGTGTTTAGTAAGCACCAAAATTATGGTTTGCGCAACCCGAGACAAAACTTCTCTCACACACTTACCTCGTAAGTCATAAAAGCTATTAAAAAAAGCTAATCCAAACACACATAATGCTATTAGGACCTTTATTGAATGGGGTCGGTTTCTCTCCTTTGCTAGTATTGTGCGTTGCCATCCATTGCTTTAAAAAGCTCCGTTTTTTTGTGCAAAATGAGCATCGGAGCTTTAACTTGGGTGAGAGACACAATTGGAGAGATGGTGTAATGTCAAATTTCTTTTTCTATTTTTTTCCCATAATTTTTCTTAATCTAAAAACTCCAAAGGGATTTCAAGAAACTGTTAAATAAATATTTTTTTAGTCAGAAAAAAGCTGAGATAATATTAAAAAATTAAATATATGTAAGTAAGTGAATGAGATAGAATAATAATGAGAAAAATGATGAAATAAAATGCATGAAAAAAATTAATTAGAGATAAAATTGATAAAAATGCATTTAATACATATATTTAATTTTTTTAAAAATATTATCTCAGCTTTTTTCTCACTAAAAAAAGATTTATTTAACAGTCTCTTGAAATCTCTTTGGATTTTTTGGAGTTTTTTGATTAAGAAAAATTATTTTCTTTTTTTTTAACCCTAAAAAATTATTTTCTCATAAATTTTACTTTAAATAACTAAAAGTGAAAGCTCACCTCAACTTTATTCCTTTCCTTCACATGTGGCATTACATTACACCATCTCTCTCACCTAAGTTAAAGCTCCCATGCTAGGTAATTAAACCCAAACAGGTCATTGAATCGATTGAGGTACTGGGTCAAGGGTTAGTGAGTCAGACTGAAGCTAAACCGAGATCAAACCCGGTGAGAAATGAAATATTTTAGGTTTATAGTATGAAATTCTAAAGGATTTTTTTAAAAAAAATGATTTAAAAAAAATTGACCCAGACCGAGTCACCAAACCGGACCGATTTAGTACCCGGGTGGCCGGTTTCCAATACAGTTCGGCCAGTCCAGGCCGGTTTAGATAACCTGGCTCCCATGCTCATTTTGCACAAAAAAACGGAGCATTTTAAAGCAACGGATGACGGTAGATAATATTGGCAAAGGAGAAAAGTTAACCCCCTAATTGAATATGACTGAAGGGGATTAGATTCCCCACTAGACTAATTTCTCTCCTATTTTAGGGCCCTGCCCTCACTTGCACCAAAAAAAAATTTATACCATATTATTTATTCCAAAAAATATTCTTGAGAAATGAAAAGTTACCGAACTCTTATTAATTTGGTTTACTATTGAAAAATTTATACCATATTATTTAGATCGCATCATAAGATGAATTATTAAACAATATTTTACTAAGAAAAAAATTCAAGAAATATTTATATGCTCCAAAGTGTCATGTTATCTTACCTCTATCCAGTCAAAAAATAACAACTCAACATTTAATTCTAATTGGCCCATGACTTATATGAAAAATTCACATTTTATTTTGTTTCAAGAAAAATAAACCCCCTAATTTTTTAAAAACAAAATTCATAGGTTTATTTTTCTTGAGAATAAAATAAAATGTGAAATTTTTTTTTCATATGAGTCATTAGCTTACTATAATTAAAATATGTTAAATTGTTGTACTTTAATTGGACAAAGTTCCAAAGTGGCCGATATGCTTGCTTGCTAAGGAAGGCCTCAACTGCTCATTCTTACTAGATGTTTGTCCTACTTCTGTTAGGATTAGGACCCCTATTGAGCATGATTGTATGGGATTAAATTACCCACTAGATTAATTTCTCTCTTATTTTAGGGCCGTACCCTCACTTGTACCCCAAAAAAATAATTTATACCATATTATTTATTCCAAAAAATATTCTTGACAAATGAAAAATTACCCAACTCTTATGAATTTGATTTACTCTTATCAATCAAGAGGGTCAATATTATTTAATAAAGGATATATTAGGAGATATTAATTTGTATGAGTTAATTAAAAATTGTTAGAAGAAAAAAGAGTTAATTAAAAATATCTTATAATTAATTAATAAAATTACTGTGACGGCAAGAAAAAGAATAGAATTAGACCAAGAGTTCAAAATTTTAAAATAACAAAACCAAGAGTCCAAGATTCTTCCTAACGGATACCCCCGCCAAATTTCTTACAAAAACCCTTGAAAACTGCTTCTTCTGTAAGGAAAACCCATCATTTGTTGGCATTCGAATTCCTTCTTCTCTTTGAGCCTTCGACAACAAGGCTGGTTTGACGTAAAGGTTTGGAGATTTTTCAGCGTTCAATATATTCTAATTATTCTCCATGTCAACTGCCTCTTCATCTTCATCCTCCTCTTCCGTCGCTTCTTTCTTCCTCCGTCTTGTTTCTCGGCCTCTTTGGATCTTGGAATCTAAGTCACCAAAGAACGTACGTAAGCAATATGTAGAACTAGTTGAAACATCTTTCTTACTTTCATCTTTTCTATTCCCTTGTGATTTCTCCTTTGGCTTCTGTGACATATGAAATATTATTATTGACCTTTTTTACTATCCAGAAAAAGAGATGGTCGAAAAAGTTCTGGTTATTATCGAATTTAGACTGTGGCTATTATAATACTCTGTTCTATTGAGGTTCAAATTTTTTTCATCGAATACAGTAAACAGGTGCCTTTAAGTTTCGTTCCTTTTTTTCCTTTAAAAAGAAATCCTTTCTTGAGCAGTTAAGCAATGGAGTGAACCTTAAAAGATTGAAATCTCTGGTTAAAATGGCCAAACTTAGTTTTATTTTGTACCTGATATACTGTTCAGGATGCTTTTTACTTGCAGAAATTGAGTATCTTATGCTTTAGGCACGAACACAATTCTTCAGAACCCCCAGATCCTGAAGGTATAAGCCATTATCTTCTCGAGGAGTTGCTGAAATCTGAATTTAGTCATTCAAGAATCCCCAAAAGAGATTCGACCCCTCAGAAGGTAACTGTGTTGTTTTCTTTTTATACTATGCATTACTTTATTATGTGAATGGGTTCTATTGTGCTCTTAATACTGATATTCATGTCACGATATCTTTACTAATTATTGATAGTAAGACTTTGCATCATGTATTGCATGGCATTGTAAAGTGAAATTAAATTCCTCGATCTCTTCAGTTGGCCCAACTCAAATTTGTGACTTATATTACTGCAACATTAACATGTTCATGAACAAGAGCTAATGTGTAAATACTGTCAAATCTTTATACTGACCGGATGGATTGATTCTGTTTCAGTCTGCTAATACATTGATGACAATACTTGGCGAACAATGGGTTGTACCGTGGGCTGCAGGGACCATATTACAAGTAAGTATTTTTTCTACTTCAAGCTAGCATTGCTAAATGAATTCTTGCTAAACGTTAATTTCTCCATTTTTTTTCACTCTGATATATCAAGCAGACCTTAGCAGCTAAACATTGCAAGAATTGTTCATTAATCATCTAAATAATGTTGAAAAATGGATCAATGTTCTCTTCTCCTTGACCTCACTTATTAGGCAGATAACAATTTGGTTCACCAACCTTTCCTTGAATCTTCTTTGCTTAAAGTTGAGCAAATTGCAAAAACAATGTACCATGCAGGTTGTGATTTATTGGGCAACAGCATTTTGGTTAATAGGATCTTGGACCGTTCGTTGTGCGGCTTATAGATATGGTTGTAAAGTTAAATCATTCACATATGAAGGAAAGGCACTACATCGCCTTGTTACTGAGGTAACTCAAGCACTAGCTGGTATAACAATTCTTTGGCTCTGCCTATCTCAGTATTGTCCCCTTCCACCTGGTTGGTTCAGGTTTAGTCTGAAAGGGAAATGGCCGTTGGATGTCATCGTAGGATGTCTCACGTTTCCCCTGATTCCTCGACTCGCTCGGTTCAACCGGAAACTGATCAGATCACCACCGCCTTCGCCTTCAAGACATGTTATACGTCCAATTGTTGAGCAATCATTAAGGGCAAAGGGGTTACATGTGATAGAGGTATCAATATGTGCCCCTTTATGGGAAGAGATATTTTTCCGTGGTTTTCTAATGGCATCACTTACCAGATACTTGCCTGTATGGTGTGCAATACTAGTTAGTTCAATCGTCTTTGCTGTTGCGCATCTCGATTCACGGATGATACTACCACATGTATTTTTTGGCATTGTGATGGGTGCAACATTTAGCCGATCCAGGAATTTATTTCCGCCCATGCTCTTGCACAGTGTTTACAATATCTTTGTCTTCTTGGGTCTCTTGAAATAGCTTCCATTAAAGACTAGTACTAGTTTAGCAAAAGTTACGTATATTCATGCATGTGTTTTTTTCTTTCCCCCTCGTCGTCCAAAGTGCCACTGGGAGGAACTTCTGAGGACGATGCCTGACCATTGTATCTTGTTCATATTGTTGATATAAACCTGAAAATGTGAAACAATTCATCTTGGATAACTGAAACATTTTGATTTTATGGGGGCTGTTCATCCCACACTTGATCAATATAGCAAATTTCAACAATATTATATTGCTTTGTGGAATTCTTTTTTTATTTTGCAAGTGATAGTGATAGCCTTTTCACATTGATGGTTACGTTGTTTGTTGATAGGGGTAAAATATAGAGTCTCAAACTCTGCAAGTGTACGGATGGTATCAAGTAATAAAGAGTGAGTAAATTATCATTTCTGCGAGGACTTGGTATCAACAATACAGTTGAGCAATGACTTTACACGCTTGCTTAAGTTAAGTGAATACAATTTAAATCAAGATATGAATAAAAACTAACTAAAAAAAAATCAAATCTAACTACGTTTTAGGTTAAGGGTGATTCTAAATCTTAAGCGTTGACTTGGATTATTATAGCCTTATTTACTCCTTAGCGTCTAATTTATCCCCTTAATTGTATTTAAAGTTATATTTGCTAGTCTAGGTCTCTTATTTACCTAAGAGTGTCATTCGATCCTCTAAAAGGCATTTCAACTATGCTAATCCTTAATGTCTTAGGTGATTAATATTTAATTGGATTAATTTAAGTATAAACCTAACGAGACTATGTAGGGCCAATAGGTATATGTCTATCCTACAAGTAAATTAAATCCGAAAACCTAATTTTATACGATTCAATTGAAGGTTTAGTCTAAATTCCTACGTCTAGGCTCCTTTAAAACACAAAAATAATTTCAATCAGATGTCTCTTGTTTCAGGATAATCAAACACACAATTAAATCAACAAATATAATATTAAAGCAATCAATGACAAAAATTATCATCCACTAATCCATAATCAAACTAAATAATTCAAAATCAAGGTTTAGCTACATAAACTGACAATTCTCATGACTAAATTAATAGCTAACCGGAGAAAAGATAAAAAGACAAAGAAAGAAGAGAAGAGAAAGGAGAAACAAAAACTCAATGCCAAATTCCGTCCGTGTTGTCTCTCTTTTGCATCTCCAAATTTTAATCTCCCTCCATTAAAGCTCTTGCCTTACTGTCACCAACCAGGAAAATAAAACACTTTTCCTCTTGCTAGCTTAGCATATATATAGGTAAATATTGCCTCCCTGTGTCTGTCTCAATCATGATATCTTGGTTTATCTCTTTTTCTTATTATTGGTTATCGTATAATATAGATATATTATATTGATATTTTGTTCTTACTTGAATCTTATAATATCTCCTGCAAAATAAATTAGGATATGAGTAGATTTTATATTAAAATATCCTTTTATCCTATAATTAATTAAATGATAGAAAAAAATATAAAAGATAATTAAATAAGTATAAAAAATAATAAATTTAATCAAATATATCTAGAATTTACATTTATTTTATTATAAAATATATACTTATCATTTGTCAAAATTATGCTGTTATTTTTATTACTAAAAAATCAGACATTTCTTAGATTTTAAATAACCAAACGTCAATTCACAAGGTCGTCGAAAAAGTTCTGACCATCATCGCTGTTACTGTATAATATAATACTCTTCTATTGTGGGTCACATTTTTTACGCATCGAATGCAGTAAACAGGAGCCTTTAAGTTTCGTTTCTTTTTTTCTTTGAATAGAAATCCTTTCTTGAGCAGTTAAGCAATGGAGTGAACCTTAAAAGATTGTAATACAAATCTGAATTCCATATATAAGTTTTACTACTTTATGTACAATATTTCCCGTGAAAATAGTGGCAAAACTATCACCAAGAAAAGATGGTAGCCAAACTTTTTTTTTATTTTGTGTAGCTGATGCAGCGTTCACGATGCGTTTTACTTGTAGGAATTGAGTATCTTATGCTTTAGGCACGAACATAGTTCTTCAGAACCCCCAGAACATGAAGTTATAGGCCATTATCTTCCTGAAGAGTTGGTGCAATCCGAATTTAGTCATTCAAATGTCCCTAAAAGAAACTGGGATTCGACCCCTCAGAAGGTAACTATGTTATTTACTTTTTATATTATGCACTATATTTTAGTCAATCTGAAGTAGTTGGATATAGAATTCTATGTTGTAACATATAATTGTATAGATATCTTCGTATTTCATTTTTCTATGATGGTGATATCTATTTTTAGATGTCTGCGTCCAATTGATGGAAACAAGAATAAATGCATTTCCTATTTGGGTACGATGCTGTTGTTTTCCTGTACAGCATATGAAAAATTGGGTTTCCATTTCAGTTTCTCTAGACGAAAGGATACATGAATTTACCCGTCAATATATTACTGTAACATAAACATGTTCATGAACAAGAGTTAGTGTAAATACTGTCTAATCGTTATGCTGACAGGAGGGTTTGATTCTATTTCAGTCTGCTAATACATTATTGGCAATACTTGGTAAACAATGGGTTGTACTGTGGGCTGCAGGGACCATATTACAAGTATTTTTCCTACTTCAAGCTAGTCTAGATGTTGATTAATAGCATTGCTTCATGTTAACGATAAACTTCTGCTGAGTTGAAATTTATGGTACGAGTGGAAGTGAATGAAGTCTAGTAAGTAAAGTGATTCATGGTGCATCCTTGCTCTTCACTCTATCCCTTAATTTCTCCTTTGTTTTTTTTCACTCTGATCAAGTAGACCCTACGTAGCAGCCAAGCATTCCAAGAATTGTTCATTAATCGTTTAAATATTGAAAAATGGCTCAATGATCTTCTCCTTGACCTCAGTTGTTAGGCAGATGACAATTTGGTTCACCAACCTTCCCTGAATCTCGTTTGCTCAAGTTGGTTTTGGCTGAAGCCCTGTTCACAAGACTGAAACAGAATAGATATACAGAATCTTATGATTTATTTAGAGCAATATATAACATGCACGTCTTTGGAGAATCAAATGCGTCTCCAGTGATGATGTGACCTAGAAGTGTAGGAAAGTAAAACCTTAACATGTGAAGCCTAATTGCCAAAAAATGTATCACACAGGTTACGCTTCTTTGGGCAGCAGCGTTTTGGTTTATTGGATATCGTTTCATATAGCTGGTTTCAACCAGGAATCATCAACATATAGAGGAAAGGCACTACTTGGCCTTGTTACTGAAGTAACTGAAGGGCTATCTGCTATAACAATTATTCGGAGCTCCATTTCTCGGTATCGTCCCCTTCCTCCTGATTGGTTCGAGCTTAGTCTGTGTTGGAAGTCAAAGACCGTCAGGAGTATCTTCAAAGTCAACGACAATATCTCCTTCAATCAGGAATATCATTCACCGCCAAGAAGAATGTGATGAAACGTATAGGACAAGAAAATGTATAGATAGTTTCAGATTGTGTTAATTGTATATAAATATGCATTTGTACATTTCATAAATAAGAACTAAGTTTTGCTTGAATACATGGTATCAGAGCGTCTATGAGTTTTGTGTGTATCTGAGTTCTTCCCTCTTCCTTCACTTTTTCCGGCGAGAAGCTTTTATTTCGGCCAAGGGTCATTCTCAGATCTCCTTCATCTAAACACCCACTGCCAACACGCGCTAGCTCCCTTGATTCTCCATCCCCCGATCGGCAAACACACCAAACGGCATTCAGATCCACCACCGTGTTACACCGCACGCGCCACCGCCTCCTCTACCTGACTAAACCCGCGCTGGCACGTGGACCTTCTTTGGCTACCTTTTTTGACGAACTTTAGGTGCTTCTTGATTGGTTTTTCGAGCCCGTCCCATCCCCGGCAGCTGTGTGTTCCAATTTTGACTCTGGACTGACGGGTATCACTCGAAATTTGCTTCTGCCATAATCCTTTGTAGTTTCCTTTTTTGTTGGAATTATTCCATTTGGTCACAGTGTGACGTTGGCACCTTCTATTTTGTGAATTGAGTATCTTTGGCATCTTGTGACTTTGGATTGTGACTTTGGGACTTGTTTGGACACTTGTGTATCATTGGCATCTTATTTTTCAGAATCCTTTGTCACTTTCAGACTTATTCTAAGATCTATTGCTGTTGTGGTTAGTTATTCTATATAGCCGACTCTAAGAATTCTAATATGTTGCCTGTGTTTGCTAAGATTACTGCTTCACAGTTGAACCGGACAAATTATAATGATTGTAACAAAACTATTAAAGTATATATTTTGGGCATAGAGATGGAAACTCATTTAACTGAGAATCCTCCTTCTTGTGACGAAACTAAACTTTTGACCTGGCAACGAGCAGATGCTTGACTTCTGTTTCAAATTCGAAATTCTATTGAACCAGAAATTCTATCTTTTGTCAGTCATTGTAATACTGTAAAAGAAATCATGAGTTATCTTGAATTCATATTTTCTGGCAAAGGCAATATTACTCGAGTTCATGAAGTCTGTAAAGGTTTTTATCATTTCCAACACAGCAAGGCCTTTCATTGAAAAATTTCTTCTTGGATTTCAAGAGGATGTATGAAGAAATGAAGGTACTCATGTCTCCACAAGTAGATCTCTCAACTCGTATCAAGAATTTGGAACTTCAGGCTATCATAAGTTTCCTTGAAGCTCTCAATCCGTCTTATGAGACTATTCGTTCTCAGATCCTGTCTAGTCAAGAGCTTCATTCTCTCGAAGATGTTTTCTCCCGGGTTCTTCATGCTGATAGCTTGATTCACTGTTCTATTGATCCAACTGCAAGTTCTCTAGCTGGGCGTGGCCCCTTTGAGAATTGGTATTATGGGTACAAACAGCATAACAATCCTCCGACAATGACTTCTGGCAGTATTATCTGCAATTATTGCAAGGAACCTAGACACATTAAGGAAAATTGTCTCAAATTGCAAAATAAACAGCAGTGTGAACAACAACGTGGCCTTGCTCATATTGCCTAGACACCTGATCCATCTGATTCTGGATCTAGGTCTTCTTCTACAAGGGCCCTAGCCATAGGTACTCTGTCCTCTGGCCTTACTACTGCTTCAACTAAATGGGTCATTGATTTTGGTGCCACCGATCACATGACAGGTAATTATCACTTATTCTCTTCATATGCCCCCCCTATGCCAACCCGTCATCCATATTTGTCGCCAATGGTTCTCCAGTTCATGTTATTGGCTCAGGCATTATTAACCCAACTCCATCCCTCGCATTATCCACTGTTCTTAACGTTCCTAATCTCACCTTTAACCTTTTATCTCCAAGTAAACTCACTCGTCATTTAAACTGCTTTATCTCACTCTTCCCTGACTATTGTTTAATTCAGGATCTATCGATGAAGCAGATTATTGGTAAAGGCTATGAATTTGGTGGACATTACATCCTTGATGATCAAGTGCCATGTTCTGGTGGGTCGTCTTTCTTTGACATTCATTGACGTCTAGGTCATAAGTCATTATCGTCTCTCCGAAAATTGTATCCTTAGTTTTCTTCTATGTCTACTTTAGATTGTGAGTCATGTCACTTTGCCAAACACCATCGTGCTCATTTGGCACCTCGTGTCAATAAAAGGGCTGCGTCCCCCTTTGAGTTAATATATTCTGATGTTTGGGGTCTTTGTTCAGTTATTTCTAAGACTAGTTATCGTTATTTTGTCACTTTTGTTGATGATTTTTCCCGAACAACTTGGCTTTACTTAATGAAACAGCGTTCTGAATTATTTACTCATTTTCGTAATTTTTATGTTGAAATTCAAACCCAGTTTAACACTCTTGTGAAAATCTTACGAAGTGATAATGCAAAAGAATATTTTTTCGCCCCATTCACCGATTACATGCAAAGTCATGGTATTCTTCATCAATCTTCTTGTGTTGATACCCCTGCTCAAAACAGTGTTGCTGAAAGAAAAACTGACATCTTTTAGACTGCCCGAGCCCTCATGTTTCATTCCTCAATCCCTAAAATTTTTTGGGCTAATGTTGTATCTACTGCATGTTTTCTCATCAATTGCATGCCTTCGGCCATTCTTGGTAGGGATATTCCATATTTTGTTTTGTTTCCTACCACTAAGTTGTTTCCTATTGATCCTAAAATCTTTGGCTGTGTCTGTTTTGTTCGGAATGTCCGTCCTAGTGTTAGTAAACTTGATCCCAAGTCCCTAAGATGTGTTTTTTTTACTATTTTCGAGTTCAAAAAGGTTATCGGCGTTACTCTCCTGATCTCCATCGTTATCTTGTGTCCACTGATGTGTACTTTCATGAGTCTTCTCCTTTATTTGCATCTTCGACATCCTCTAGGTCTCCATTTGTCATTACCGAGTCCGATGATATCTTGGTTTATCATGTCCCACTCTCTCCAGTACAGGCTCTTGTTCCAGAACCTGATATTATCAATGATGCTGATACTACCAATGTTTTGCCATCACCATTCACAGCTTTTTTGACGGATTCCGGTCATGACTCCTTGGTTTCTGTTCCTAATTCCCCAGATCCTCCCATTGCAGTCCCTGACCCAATTACCTCTGATTCTGCTGTTGATCCATTTCCTGACCTACCTATTGCACTCCGGAAAGGTACCCGTCCTTGTTGTCCTCCCAGAAGATTTGCTGACTGTACCTATCATATATCATCATTTGTGTCTTATCAAAATTTGTCACCTACTTCCTCTTGACTTATGGCCACACTTGATTCCATCTCCACTCCAACTACCCTTCACCAAGCCTTGACTCATCCTGGTTGGTGTACAACAATGGAAGAAGAACTTTGGCCCTTGAACAAGCTGGTACTTAGTCTCTTGTTAATCTACCTCCTAAGAAGAAAGGCATTGGATGTAAATGGGTGTTCGTTGTTAAAACTAAGGCTGACGGTTCTTTAGATTGGTTAAAAGCTCAGCTTGTTGCCAAAGGGTATGCACAAACTTATGGTATTGATTATTCGGAGACTTTCTCTCCTGTGGCTAAGCTAACCTCCGTTCATCTTCTAATCTCCTTAGCTGCTACATATCATTGGGATTTGCATCAATTGGATGTTAAGAATGAATTTTTGAATGGTGATCTTCTTGAAGAAGTTTATATGGAGCAACCACCTAGATTCGTTGGTCAGGGGGCGAATAAGAAAGTGTGTTATCTCCGGAAGTCGTTATGTGATCTAAAGCAAAGCCCTCGTGCCCGGTTTGATAGATTCTGTGATGTAATCAAGAAGTTTCGATTAAGTCAAAGCAAGTGTGATCATTCTGTATTCTACCAACAATCTGATGCAGGCATGATTCTTCTAGTAGTGTACGTTGATGATATTATGATTACAGGGAGCAACATTTCTGGAATCTCAGAACTTAAAGTCTTCTTAAATTCTCATTTCCAGACAAAAGATTTGGGGTCATTAAATTATTTTCTTGGTATTGAAGTTTTGAGAAGCAAGAAAGGTATTCTTTTAACTCAAAAGAAATATATTCTTGATCTCTTAAACGAGACTGGAAAGCTTAGAGCTGCACCAAGCAACATTCCCATGATTTTGAATCCCTTCCTAGATCTTGATACTAGTATGTTTGAATAGCTTCCTGATGATTTGAAGAAGAAAATTGATCCAGAGAAATTGAAGCCATTTCCATTTCCTGAGAGATATAGAAGACTCATTAGTAAGCTAAATTATCTAACAGTAACTCGTCCTGATATAACCTTCTCAGTCAGTAGGCTCAACCAATTCATGGCATCACCAACGGTGGCACAATGGGAAGTTTTAGAACATATCTTGTATTATTTGAAAGGTTCTCCGGGTTTTGGTATTCTTTATACAGATTATGAGCACACTAAAGTTAAGTGTTTTTGTGATGCAGATCATGCAGGATCTAAGGCCATAAGACGATCCACTATGGGTTACTGTGTGTTTGTTGGTGAAAATTTGATATCTTGGAGAAGCAAGGAGTTGTCTCAAAATTAAGTGCAAAGGTAGAATACAGAGTCATGTCACAGTCAGTATAAGAAATTGTATGGGTATTTCAACTCTTGAAGGAAGTTGGTGTCACTACGAAATTACCTGCAAAATTATGATGTAACAATAAAGCAGCACTTCATATAGCATCAAACTCTGTATTCCATAAATGAACAAAACATATTGAGATTGAATATCATTTTATTCGTGATAAAATCAAAGAAAATATTGTATGTACAGGGCACATACGATTCGATAACCAACTGGCAGATCTTCTGACAAAAGCCTTAAATAGAACATGAGTTCAATATCTTTGTAACAAGTTAGGCATGATCAATATATGTGCTCCAACTTGGGGGGGAGTGTTAGAAGTCAAAGACCGTTAAGAGTATCTTCAAAGTCAACGAAAATATCTCCATCAGTTAGGAATATTGTCCACCGTCAAGAAGAACATGATGAAACATATAGGACTAGAAAATGTATAGTTGGTTTCAGATTGTGTTAATTGTATATAAATATGTATTTGTACATTTCATAAATAAGAACTAAGTTTTGCTTAAATACAGTCTGCAAGGGAACTAGCGGTTGGATGTCATCGTGGGATATCTCATGTCTCTCCTGATCAATCGACCCTCGCAGTTCAACCCGGAACCTTCGCCTTGGCCTTCGGCTTCAACGCCTGTTATAGTTATAGTGTTATCAATCAGTGCCCCAGTATGGGAAGGAATATTTTTCCGTGGTTTTCTAATGGCATCACTTACCAAATACATGCCTGCAATACTGCCTAGTCCAATTGTCTTTGCTCTTGCCCATTTCAATTCAGGGATGATGCTATACCATTTGTATTTCTTGGCTCTGCAACCTTTAGCCAATCCAGGAATTTATTACCACCCATGCTCTTGCACAGTCTTTGGTGTCCTCATGGCATCATATATTAATAGGCCTAGGCTTCCATTAAAGACATAGCAGTTGAGCAAGTGATGTATCATTTGTTCATAACTTCATATTGTTGATCTAAACCCGAAAATGTGAAACACTTCATCTTGGCTGTTCATATCCCACTTCATCAATATCGCAAATTTCAACAACATTGCTTTGCGGAATTCAACTCTATTTTGCCAGTGATAGACTTCTTGCATACATCATCACGGTACTGAAGTGAACTGCTGTATTGTGTTACTAGTACGATTTCATGCCAGAAACCACGAAACTGTTTTCAATATAAAACCAAATATATTAGATGGCTGTTTGTCAAAATTATGCTGATATTATTTAACTTAAAACTGAAAAAATAAAAACCTTCTTATATTTTTAAGGGCTAAGGGGCAAAAATACCCATAAAATTTTTTTTTAAAAGTGCATCCATCATCATAAACTTTTTTTGGTGCAAAAGTGACACTTCCATTAAAACTAACTAACGGCCGTTAACTCCAATGCAAACTTACCAAAATACCCTTATCTAAAAAAAAATATTAAGAGGCAAAAATACTCATAAACTTTTTTCAAAAGTGCAAAAATACACAGTTTTTTTTAAAAGTGAGTCCACCATCATAACCTTTTTTTTAGATTGGGATATTTTGGTACTTTTATATTGGAATTAACGGTCATTAATTAGTTTTAACGAAAGCGTCCCTTTTACCCCCTTTTAAAAGTTCATGGTTATTTTTACACACAAAAAAAGTTTATGATGGTGGATGCACTTTTAAAAAAAGTTTATGGGTATTTTACCTCTTAACCCTATTTTTAATAAGAAAGTTTGAATTAACATTATTTGTATTCCGTTTTAGCGGAATGTTTATAGGGAAAATACCAGTTAGGTCCCAAGCTACAGAATTAATCTCAAAAAAGTCCCTTTGCAAATTCCAATGTCAGAAAAGTCCCTAGGGACTTTTCTGACAGCATTTCCCTTTGATCAATTACTAAAATAGCCCCCACTTGTAAAACGAGCTTAAGGTGTTGTAAACGTAGCAACAAGTGTTGTAACATAAACCATTTAGACTTTCTTTCTCCCAAGTTGTAAACGCCGCTTATGAAGTTGTTAATATAACTGAAGATGTTGTAAATATAGCAGACCATATTGTAAACGATGATAGAAGAAAGTGGAGCCTAAGTGTTGGCTTGTTGCACAAGCTACTGCCCTGGTGTCCCTGGGGGGAGTGGTTGTAAACGTAGCTTAAACACTTGTAAAAAGAACTTCAGGTGTTGTAAACGTAGCAACAAGTGTTGTAACATAAACCATTTAGACTTTCTTTCTCCCAAGTTGTAAACGTCACTTATGACGTTGTTAATATAACTGAAGATGTTGTAAATATTGCAGAACATCTTGTAAACGATGGTAGAAGAAAGTGGTGCCTAAGTTGTGGCTTGTTGTACAAGCTACTATCCTAGTGTCCCTGGTGGGAGTGGTTGTAAACGTAGCTTAAAAACTTGTAAAAAGAGCTAAAGGTGTTGTAAACGTAGCAATAAGTGTTGTAACATAAACCATTTAGACTTTATTTCTCCCAAGTTGTAAACGACGCTTATGAAATTGTTAATATAACTGAAGATGTTGTAAATATTTACAACATCTTCAGTTATATTAACAACTTCATAAGCAGCGTTTACAACTTGGGAGAAATAAAGTCTAAATGGTTTATGTTACAACACTTATTGCTACGTTTACAACACCTTAAGCTCGTTTTACAAGTGGGGGCTATTTTAGTAATTGCTCAAAGGGAAATGCTGTCAGAAAAGTCTCTAGGGACTTTTCTGACATTGGAATTTGCAAAGGGACTTTTTTGAGATTAATTCTGTAGCTTGGGACCTAGCTGGTATTTTCCCATGTTTATATTCTATCAAGTTTTCTGATAAACAAGATAATATACGATCATAAAATAAATTAATATTTGATAATAAACCATTTCACACTCCAAACATGAAAGAGTTACTACTTATGCCTTCATTAAAAAAAATTAAAAATTAAGATACAAAACTATCCATAAACTTTTTTAAATGATGTAAAAATGCTCACCCGTTACGTTATAAATACGTCCGTTAACTTTTGGTTTTATGGGGTCCAGACCAATTTTTTTAAAAAAAAAAAATCCGCACCACCTTTCTCTCTCTTCCGCCACCCTCCCCGTCAAGACTCTCTCTCTTCCCTCCAAACCAGACATTCTTCCCTCTCTCCCTAAATTCCCACCGTAGATTTGAATCTCTCCGGCCATCCCACCTATGCCGGCGCTGGAGCATTTCTTTTGATCTGCCCAACTTGGTGCTTCGCTCTCCATTTCTTTTGATGCTTCACATGTTTAGGATTTTACAGAAACAAAATTTGGAGCATCAGTTTCATATATATACGAATTAATAGATCTCTCAATGGAAGATGAGATACTTGTAAAATATATTCAATAAACTTTTACAGGTTTAGGTAGCAACAGAATGAAGTTTTGATGATTATCACTTTCATTCATAAAGAGATCTGATCTCCCATTGGAGAATGAAATTGTTACAGATATGCAAAACCCATCTCGTAAAACTTGAAAAAGATTTCAGATTTACAGTTAAGGCAAGCCTAACGGGAAAAATGCTCACAAATTTATTTTCAAAAATATATTTACTATCATAAATTTTCTTTTGATATAAAAATAATCATGTATTCTTCAAACATGGATATTTAAAAGGGGTAAAAATAACATTTTCATTAAAATTATATGACAGCAGTTAACTTTAGTATAAAATTATTAAAATATTCCTATCTAAAAAATTTAAAAAATAAAAATACTTAAACTTTTTTTTTAAAATGCAAAAATACACAAAAAATTTTCAGAGTATTTTGATAACTTGGCACAAAAATTAACGGCCATTAACTAATTTTAACAAAAATGTCACTTTTACTCTCCTTTTAAAAGTTCATGGTTATTTTTACATCAAAAAAAAAATTTATAATACTAGACATACTTTTGAGAAAAATTTATAGATATTTTTACACCTCAACCCAGAAATTAAAATAAACATATAAATCATTCAAATATAGACTCGAAGTACAGACATGATTAAAAAGAATGTGCAACTTTCATTTCAAAACATCATTATAAAAATTCAATATAAAATATAGCATAGCCAGCCCCTTAAGATGGTAAAAGAGGATTAGGATTAAAATATTATCAAAAGTTCGACACTACGGAACAAAAATGAAATGCTCTCAAGTCCATATTATAATTTCCCGCAGAATAAAAGGCCATCATCAAACAAGGATATAGTACCTTATTAAATCAACGAGTTGTCAGGGTTCATCACAGCTTTATATTAAATGGAATGCTACGCATCGATGTACAGAAAACCCTCCCTGCCCCCACTTTCCCAAAGGGGCAAATCTTTAATATAACAAAAGAACGAGACATCCATATAACACAGAATTCCAGTGAGGTCCAAGAAAGCAGCTGAAACAACATTACGCTTGATCTTTCCCTGTACCAAGGAACCCTAGAAAAATATAAACTACTAGAAAGATAAGGCTTTGACAAATAAAGGGGTCCAATTACTAACGGTATATTGAAGAACGCTCAATTACATAGCGCATTTGTCGGCCACTTCAGTCCTTCTTTCTATCTTTCAGAGGTCCCTTGGGAATCTTACTCAAAACCTTGGCATCAAACACTGCATACTGCTTCTTAATCTCCACAGTTGCCTTCTCAGCAAATGCATCCACCTGATCTTCATACTTCTCATAGAGCACGGGCACAGTGTGCAGCAAAACAAAGGCTGTTCCACACATTAGAATATACAAATCAAAATAATATTTCAACTTTCTAAGAGTAAGCAAAGGTCTGTAATGTCAACCTCAATGGAAATAGACAAAGATCCATTACCTATATAGAACAACGTCAAGAAGTTGCACCAAGTCCCTACGATAGAGAAAACCCATAATCCAGCAATTACCTATCATATAATACAAAACAGAGCAAAACGTCAGCCAAGAAAGTATGAAGAAACAAACACAACCTACATTGGTATTTCAGGACACGTTATAACCACCCATAACTCACTGTTGAACAGCTGCTGAATTATTGGTCACCTAATCAACAAACAAGGTAGACGAGAACGATGTTATGAAAGGCATAGCACATCCCTTTTAACCCACTCATTTTCTGTAAAACCCTACACTCCAATCAGACAATCCATCATTCGATTTCTTCCCTTCAACCCCTCCCTCTCCAGAGTTAACGCTTTGACAACAATAAATTTTTTACCAGCTAGCACCACATTCATGATATGACCACAAGTATGTAAGTTATAAAAGAATATCAACATACAGAAAGAAACTTCTTGAGATCTCTTCCTGAAGCAGTATCCCTCAAAGTAGCAAACAACCAATTGATCTCAATTCTAAGAGCAGAGGCAAACTGTAGAACAGGTTCCTCCGGGATGTGAACTTCTGGGATACGCGGTTGAGTCCTGATAAAAACTAATTATTAAACCCAGGGAAGAAAAGGAATTAAATTTCATAAACTGAAGCTTTGTCTAAACACTTTACTTGTTGATAAAAGCTGAGGCATTGGACCACAAGAACAAAATTGCCAGTGCAAGTATCAGGAAGTGAGAGACTAAAGTGAGTAGATGATATTCAAGCAATTCAAACAGAACCCATATAGCCGTTGCAACACCAAGGGCAGAAGCTGATATCTTCTTATTCCTCCATAGCATAACATCTGCCGCTGTTACATGAACAAGCAAATCAGTAGACAGCAGCAAACAAGGCAAAGAACAACAGAAACCGTGGCGGGGTGCAATTCTTGGCCCTGAACGCCAAGGATGCCACAATAATGAAGAATTTGCACCAAACATTACGAATCGAGAAACCATAGCCATGGAACAGTACCTAGCCCCAAAAACCACGAGGTAACATCACAGACGAATAACTGGCCATCCGATATAACATTTTAAAGATGTTTTTTGTCACAGAATCAAGACTCTAGGGCTTCGATTGTGAGTTATGCACTACACATCTTGTATAATTTACAAATCCAACATATCTGGCTCTATATTTCTCATCATTTTAACACACAAATCAAAGCGAAATTACTTATAATTTAGTTCAAGGATGTATATACAAAATTCCATAGGAGAAAAAGGTTTAATTATGTCAAAATGTATATATGCACAAACCCTATCCCTATCTAAAGGAAAATGTATGGAAGTGAGGATGTAGTTATGATTTGACTTAAACCAAGCTTAATCACTCAAAAAAGGGCTACAAAAATCACATTGAGAACTCGATTCGCAGAGTTGAGATGAAGAAAGCTATAATTGAATCACAAGAATAACAGTACTCTAGATCAATTGGAAACCGAAGTTCTATGACAAGTAGAAATAACAGTAGAAAATGAATCTCATACGTTTTCCGCCACCGAAGACCTTATGAACTGGCTTTTCCCTTCCAAAAAGTCGGAAAATCTTGGATTTGATAGAAGGAGACGGGCTATCCTTCTTCTCGTCGTCTGAATCAGACGAAGACGAGGAGTGGTGATCGTGAACCTTCTCAGATACCTTATCTAACAACGATTCGGACTTTGGTTCCTCGTGCTCGTGGTGCTCAGCCATGATTCAGAAGCTACAAGTATCGGGTTTCCTCCAGGAGGTGATCGACAAAAACCCTAAGTAGGTTTCGACTTTCGAAACGTCTGGAAGAAGTAAGAAAGCCCTTCGAATGCAGAAGTGGCTGTGTTCTGTTTTTTAGCCTTTAAAATAATAAGGAGATTAGGAGAGCGATGACTATGGAAATGGATTGCATCTTGACCGTTCAAGCGAGCGACCCGTGTTCACATGGTTTAAGAACGGGATCCGAAATATATCATGACATAATTTTCATTTAGTAATTAATTATGTGTGGGACTAGATAATGCAGTAATTTTTTTTAGGGTTAATATAACTTTTGGTCCTTGAAGTTTGATTCAATTTTGATTTTGGTCCCTCAAGTTTAAAATCAGTGGTTTTGGTCCCTGAAGTTTGAAATCGGTAGTTTTGGTCCTTGAAATTTCACTCAATTTTGGTTTGGGTCTCTCAAGTTTGAAAAGGACTTGGTGACCGCTTATAAAACCCGACCTGACCTGGAAAAAAACCAAATCCTTTTTAAACTTGAGGACCAAAACCAAAATCGGGTGAAACTTCAGGGACCAAAACCATCTATTTCAAATTTGAGAAACCAAAACCAAAATTAGATCAAACTTCAGGGACCAAAAATTATATTAACCCTTTTTTTTAATTCCAATATGAAGGTTCAACATGATTTATTGCAATTTCAGGAAAAAAAATATGATTTATTGCAACAATTATTAATTAATGCGCATAACTAAAGCATAATTCGATATTTATATAATAAACTTTTTTATTATAATTAAATAAGGAAAAATATAATTTTTATGCTTTGATTGAAAATTACACCCAAAACTTAGGATGCTAAGTTCCCTTTAAAAGATAACTTAGGGTGTTGAATGTATCTCTTTAATTTAGAAGAATATAAGATTCAATAAATTTAGGTTGCATGCATTTTCCATCCCGAATCTATTAAAATTATTCTTGCCACTTGTAAATGATAGACTTGTGACCATTTTAATCAATGTCAAAATGCATTTAATACTCTAATTTTTTCTTTTTGTAGCTCTCAATATCCTAAATTCTTTTTCTATGCATTTAGCACCCCGTTTTTTTTTTTCAATAACACCTTATATCCTAAAGTAGTTACAAGTACAATTTTTTCCTTAAAGTATTTTTCTCAGTAACAATGTACACCAAAAACTTAAGATGCTAAGTTCTCCTAAAAAGATAACTTAGGGTGTTGAATGTATCAAAACACAATTTATAACAATGAATGATGCTGAAAAAATACTTTAAAATGGTGAATACAGGAAAATTAGTTTATAATGCTGGTTAAGTGTTTTAATTATGCAGTGATTATAGTACCTCCAATCCGGACGAGAGCTAAATACAAGATAAGAGAAGGCGAGACATGGAAAATAAAGGTAGCTAGTTATGTTACCCTACCTACCCAAAACCAAATGACTCCCAGACAATGAGCTAAGAGACGGTGAAAGTCATCCTCTGGCCTAATACCAACTTTACTCAACACAGTTGTGATTACCAAACGAGACCTGAGAAAGAAACCAACCCCATTTCTACATCCACCAATCTGTACTCAAAGGAAAGTTCACGACCCCACCACAACCAGCTTGGATAAGAGAGAAAAGAGAATCATACTAAAACGATTGTTGAACAAGAGATTGTTTGAACATTGCTCAACTACTTACTTGGACGAGAAATAAGGATTATTGTGGACAAAAAAGCAAGACAAAGCTGACTACTTTCTTAAAAAGCTGGAGTAAAAAGCCCCCACACAAAACGAGTGAGGTGTCCAAAATATTGCATGAAATTACGATTATGCAATAGAAATTAGTCGACAAACAAATCACAGTCAATCAAGTCAGGCTTCCTATCATGATCCCATCAGCCATTTTCTGGATGCACCATACAAAATCGAAGGCAAGTTTGTGTCTTGGTAATAATAATACGTGTCCTAAGTCGTAAATTCGATACCCTTAACCTCAGCAAAAACCAAAAACTTCGATTCTGGTCTTAAGGCAAGCTAAGTGGTTCGTGAAATCTCATCGTAAGAGCCCAAGTTGTAGGGGGGATTAAACCAATAATAGCAGCGTAAATCAAAAGAAAACAGAATGATCAAGAGACAGAGATGGTGGGGAAGTAATAGATTAGATTACCTCATGCGAGTGAACCATGATGAGAGGTAAGAAGCTGAGTTGCAGAAACATGTTTACGATGTTGGAGAATGGATTGGGAGAAGAGCATTAGGAACATTTGGTCGTCGGGTTCAAAAGCGAACATTCAACGAATATGCCTCTTTGACTAATGGTACTGGATTCTAATGCCCACACTTTCGCTGTCTCATTAGGAATCAAAATTCAACACTTGTCGTCTGCACAACGAATAGTAAATGATTCCCATCCAAATCATATTGGGCCTTCAGAAAATAACTGCCTTGGGTTTCGAAGCTTCTAATCTATTATCATCCTAACATGAGGACCAAAGACTCCTGGGCCCTGTAGCTAAGAACTGATGTCTACTCCTGACGAATATCTTTAATTTAAAAAAAAAAAAAAACAATGTAAACCTAAAAAATTGAAACACATCGTCTTGGATAATGAATACGTGGCAAAAGTTAGAGCTGTTGTATTGGATTGTTCCACTTTGCGGATCCAGAAAGTTGCATGAAGGCTATTTAACTTTCAATATTGCAGATACAGTCAAATAGTTAGCTATATCATTAGGAGTTCTTCTAGATTCAGTTCTCTTTTGTAAGTTTGCTTTCTAGCACACCTGTACATACTTCTACAAAAAATTCTTTTTGTAGCACAACATTTATAGCACTTAAATAAAAAAGAGTTACAAGTATGAAGGCAGAACCTATTATGGCACTCGTTCAAACTAGTGCTACAATTGATTTGATCAAGTATAGCTCTTTTTTAATAAAGCGTTACAATTGTTCATAATTTTTCTTAAAAAGAATTATAAAAAAAAATTGTAGCGATTTTTTAGGAAAAAGCTGCATAAATGTTAGTTACAATTTATTTAAATATTAGGATTTAGGTTATTGTAACGCTTAGTTTATTATGAGCTACAATAAGATATTTTCCAAAAAAATATATTTTAAACCCTAATGTTAACCCCACTTGACCCATCTATCAGATCCACTAAGGTTGAAATTTTTAAATCCTTCTCCGCACGAACAACTGTTCTTTTTTCTTCTTCATCTCTAGTGTAAAAAACTGTCAGTTTTTCTTTAACTCCAGCACCAAACTTTATTTTCCCCATTCATCTTCTTCTTCGGCTCCCCAAGCTATCTTTTCACTATTTTTCTTCTTCCTCATTTCCTTCTCCTTTTCTCCCATCGTTCTCCACCCTATTTACTCTTTTCTCAAATATGAATGCTGCAATGGCGTCGTTGGAGTTTCTCACTATCATTCAGAGCATTGATTTTGTTTGCTAGCGCTAAAGCTTGTGAAGCTTTTCTTTGAAAATTTGCCTCCATTTCTAGTAAGTTTTACTAGTGAAATTCCTTTTTCGTTTAAATGGTTTTGCCTCTTCAAGTTAGAAATTTGAAATCTATTTTATATTGTTCCTCCATATTCTAGTTAGAAATCAAGAAAGATTTCAAGGTGCCCCTTTTCCATTTGAAATTGTTGTTGACTATTCCCTGATTTGGTTTCTTCAAGGTGCGTCCTTGTTCGCCAATTTTTTTTTTATTTTACTTGGAATGAAAGATCTATCAAACAAAAGCATGCTCGGCGGGCCTAGAGTAATCAGAACTGTTGATGCTTTGCAATGTTTTCCTGATTTATTGATTAATTGGAGGGAATTGGATTTCCTAATCCATTATTTTGTTTAAATAGGTTTCATGTTAAGAGAAAGCTGTGTATGTGATTTATATTATATCATATATAGTTTTATATTTGTTTAAGATTTCTCTAAGGAAGTCCAACATACTTTATTTGGTGATCACATTTTTTATTATTTTCTATCTTCAGGATATAGAACTCTATTACTTCTAGTATTTTCTGTGTTTATGTAATTTGGTGAAGCTTAAACTTTGTATGATTTAGAAATGATTTTTCAGGTTAGGTAAAACAAAGAGAGTTTTTTCAAATATTGTGTTTAATTTCTTCTATGCTCAAATAAAATTACTTATCTTCTATTTAAGAGCTATGATATGTTGGTAAATAAAAGTTCTTTTGTTATGGGCTCTCAAAAATCGTTGAGCTATGTTATTTAGAATACTTTGTTATGATTTTGATAGATTATCTTATTAGCTTGGATTTGGATATTAGATATTTATATTGTTAGGATTTGGTTTAGATATTATTTAGTTTATTATTTAAATTAGATATGTAAGGATTTGAATTAGATATTTAGATAGGATTAGATTAGATATTTAGAGTAATATTTTCTAAAGAATTTTTTTAATAATTTTTTTGCTAAATTCGATGAACTAAATGGCATACTTAATTATGGATTGGTTAGAGCTTCAGCTATCAACATATATGAATTAGCTATCTTATTATTCTTTTTCTTTATCATGTAATTTTATTCCTATTAATTTAATTTTTTATTTTATATGAAAATAATTATATCATAGCGTGTTAAGGGACACCAAGAGAGTACAATTCTCATTTATGAGCCCACATGTAATAGGTCAACGTGAGGGGAGAAATAGCTATGGTTGGAAGAAAATCAAGGTATTTATATAAATTAAGATATTTATTCATGTTAATCTAATTGTTAAGTTGATATTCATATTAAAAGTTAATTGTATTATAGTTTTGGTATTGGCTGTCTGAAACAAGCTTGTTTGATATAATGGCCGGAGAAATTTGTCTATAAAACAATTGTCCATTTAATTTTGAAACTACTTTTTTTTTTTAAAAAATACCTTTTGTAGCGTTTTCTTGAAAAAGAGTTACAATATATGGATAATTTTTTTTAAATAATTACGCTATAATCAGGGTTCTCAGACCCGGACCGGCCCGGAACCGGTCCGGTCCGAGTCCCAATTTTCAAAAAATTTTTTTTTAACTTTTTCCTTTAGAATTTCATACTATAAGCCTAAGATCTTCAATTACTCACTGGTTTGGTCCCGATTTAGCTCTGGTTTGGTCCCGATTTAGCTCTGGTTTGACCCCGATTTGACCCACTAACCCTTAACCCAGTACCCCAACCGGTTCAATACCCGGTCCGGGTTTTAATACCTTGGCTATAATATTCATATTTTGTAGCATTACTCCAACAAAGTGCTACAAGAGATTTACTTTTAAAAAAAAAAAAAAAGAATTACCTATTATAGCGCTTTGTCAAAAAATTGCTATAAAAAGATCCATCTATTCTAGCTCTTTTTAAGTGCTAGAAAAATCTGTTGTAGCACAGGTTTTTATAGTACTCAAAAAGCGCTACAAATATGTAAAAATAAATGCTACTAATTAACTTTTTTATAGTAGTATACAGCAATTTTGAATGAATGAATTCCCTTTCACTAAAAAAAAAAAAAAACTTTCAATATTATCCTCCTTGCTTTGTTTGCTTTGTGGGTCGTGGGATGCGACTTTTTTCTCTACGTCCGGATGCGGCCATTGATTGTTGAATACTGTGGCCGTCATTTTACATTCCAATGGAAGAGGGAAAAAATCAAGGGAAAGATGACAATGCCTGCAAACTATATGTTAATTAGTAATTAATTATTATCTATAGCAGAAGGATGCCGTAAATATTGAACACAAATAAAACAAAAGGTAAAAAATATCAGCAAACATTTAGAACCCTGACATATAGTATATGCAAATAGAAGAAATATCGTGATCCCCGTCTCTTCAAACGATGATAATGAATTTAAATCACAATATAATACAAAGTTAAAATTTATAATTAATTATTACGAGTAGAATGTAATCACGATTCACTAACCACTATTCTTATTTATTTGATAACCGATTCATTTGAAAACATTGATACAAATATTCACCTATTTTCATCAGCTATAACTAAATTAGGAGCATGATATGTTAAAAGAATCTCTCCAATATCTTAAATTTATTATTCTGTAAATATATTATTAAGTGTTCTTCTTCAATGTTGTTCTTGTATCTATTGTTTCTTTACCTTTTTTTTTTTTTTATGTTGGGTTCTGCATAATCTTTTTTAACATCTTTTTTCTTTCTTTGAAAGGGTTGCTTTAAGATTTAATCGACTTGCATATTAGATTTTTTCTTTATTTTGAATCTTTAACACATTCAAGTTTTGTTGCCATAGTCTAAAAATATCTATTTTATTCTTTTCCGTTATCTTTTTCTTTTCATTGATATTTTTATTTACATTAAAATTCTTGGAATCACCTGCGGGCTGCGGCTGTATATGTTGAGTACCTCATCAATGAAAGCCGCAAAACATTATTCCCAATTATTCTATCATATTTGTATCATAACTAATAAGAGAAAACCTTACTCAGGTTTCAAAAAAGTCATTAGAGGCTTCAGTGACATAGTGTGTGTTCGAATTAGAAGTGACTTTATTTCAATATGATTATTATAAACTTAAGATTGAGTATAAATTAAATTGGGTAATGTGATTTATGTTTAGATCAACTTTTATAAAAAGTCAGTTTGATAGGCAAATTTGTTTGAGTGATTAATGAAAAGGCAAGGTTAAATATAAAATGACTGAAAAAGACAAGAGTTTTATTAAATAATATACATTTATATTTTATGCGCATAATGTGATAATTTTAAGAGAAATATTAAAATTATAAAAAGAAAATATTTAATATATTATTATAAAATTTTGAAAATGATATTCAATCAGTTTTTTTTTTTGGCCGAAAATAATGAATCAGTTTAATTTCAGGAAAATTGGGGAAATTTCTAATGGGGTTAATTTCATTAAATTTATTTTCTTTTATTTATTCCATCTTCTTATCTCTATCCGGGAAAGGGCCCGAACAAAGCTACTTGCAACATGGGGAGAGGGACACGTGTGGGGTAGGAGTGAGAAATTCATCATTTTCATCAAATGGGTTTAGAGAGGTCGGACTGTTCTTCGTTGTCTTGTTCACCTGGAAAGGGTGCAACGCAAGCTGGAAAAGAGAGTGGAGAGAGCGAGAGTTTTTGATATTCTCCTCCAGAAGGGGAGATCGATGAATTGCCCAAGAACTCTAGAGATGGGGGTTGGTTTTCATGCAACTGGACCTTCTTCAAGTGCAACAGAGAGAGAAGCCACTATTGCAACTCTGATCCTTCTTCTTCAGGTTCGGCAAGCTTGAACTCATACGGGAGAAGGGGGAGAAGGGGCAAATCGGGCTTAGTAAAAATTTGTGATTAATTGGCTTTTGCAGCTACCCAATCGTTGCCAAAAGCACTAAAAATTGGCTTATGCAATTAAGCTGCTTTTGACCCAAAATCTATATTGGGCAAAAGCTATTTGAAATGGTAATTGGAACTTAAAAAGTAACTTTTCAATCCTAATTTATAGGATACGAGAGAAATATGTGATATGAGTTTTATATTAACTTACGTGAATAAATACTTTTAAGATCTCAAACACAACCATTCATCCAAGAAGCTAAATGGAAGCAATCGTACGTTTAGTACCCTCAATCGCGCAATTTATCCCTCTAACAGTCATCCCAAACACACCCATAGATGGACTTATTGTCAACAAAAGTTGGTTTAGTTTACATAGATGAACTTCTCAATGGTTACTCTATGACTTGTCAATATAATCACATACATTTATTAACAGGAGCTTCTTTAGTTAAAATATATAAACTTGTCAATAGTCACTTTATGACTTATCAATATAATTAGAGCCGGGAAATGGGGTCAGCCCGTTTAAGCCCTGTTAAGTCTCGGGCCAGGCTTGCAAATTAGAGTCTCTAGAGGAAATCGAACCTAAAAGGGCTGGCCCTGTAGGACTAAGGGTTTAAAAGGGCCGGCCCATTAAGCTTGTTTAAATTATTATTATTATTATTTTTTTTGCCCTTGCCCCCTTCCTGCCAAGATGATGCCTGATCATCAATTTTGGTGTTCTAGTAAGAATCGAAACATTAAGTAGGGAGATATCTAACCCTTGACCAATAATGATATGACAGATTCTACCAATACTGATTTATGTCCTCTGAAAACTAATTTTAAGTTTCTAGTGGTGGTGCTTCATTTGTCATCATAGATAAGAATATCGTTATAACTTGTAGTTTAAGGTCTAGTAATTTTAAAGCTATGATCTGGTACTACATCTTTGATCCTTTTCAAGTTGCTATTTTGGGATTCCAATCTTTCTTGTCTCTGTTCTTGTATCATATCTGCTACCATTGCACTTGTTATGATCACCATAAAATTATATTGCATACTGTTCTGCCTAATTGAGTATGATTTTTTATGAAAGTTGTAATTATTTGACTACTTGAGTATGATAAGTGTATGTTCTTGTATCATTTTACTTTTGATTATGCATTAACAACTTTATTTGTTTTTGCGTGAGACGTATTTAAACTTTAATGTTGACAACATTTATGTGTTAAATTAAAACTTTGTACACCTTTCTGAAAGAAAATACGCAGAAAAAATAGTTAAATATTGTGAAAATGACTTCCCAGCCCTGCGGGCCAACCCTGACCCGCATGTTCTCAATTCGGGCCTTGAAAAACTGCAATTTTTCTGACTCCAAGCCCTTTAAGGCCAGCCCTTTTAGGCCCTGGCCCGTCAAAGGTCGGTCCTGATTCCCAACTCTAGACATAATCACATATACTTGTCAATAAAGTAAATTTACATTTAAAATCTATATCACTGAGGTTCAAAGAAATTTTTTTATAAAGAAATCTACGCTAAGATTTTTTTAATATTTTTTCTTATTCCTAAGGCCTGAGTGAAATTTTCCCAACAATTCCCACTGGGACAAGCAATTAAGGGTGAAAAAAGCCCAAGCCAGGCCAGGCTTGTTCTGTGTTAGTTTGGCCTGAGCTTGGCCTGAGACCTATTAGAGGTTTATTTTTTGGCCTAAGGCAGGCCTATCTATAGGCCTGGCTTGGCCTTACAGGCCTGAATTTGTAAAAATCTTAAACAGGCCAACATCTAAAAAATGTTGAAAATAGGCTTATTTCTGAAATAGGCCAAAAACAAGCCTACGCAAATGGAATAACAAATTAACAATAGAAACTAGCACCTACAAGGGTGCCTTATAGCAGCCATGTTGTTCAATATAATTTCTTCTTCTCCTTCAAACACCTTGAAAAAAATTGACCACATATATAGTATTAGAACAAATTGAAGATGCTAGAGCAATCAGTGGAGAGATCGGTGACAATGCTAGAGCAAATTGAATCACAACAAATAACTAGCAGAATCAAACCAATACTTCAAATAATCAGATGCTAGAGCAAATTGAAACAGGAATCAAATAGCCAGAACAGATGCAAATCGAAAGAATTAAGTTGAGAATTACATTGTAGAAGATAGATCCTCCTATACTTCAACTTAATTGGCCAATATTGCTGTGTAAGCTAGATCATATAAGCAAATCGGAAAAATAAAAAATCTGAAGAAACTTACCTGATGAACGACGGAGAGAGGAGTGCTATGGGAAGGGCCGACAGTTAAGTCTCGGCGATGGCAGTCAACACTCTCAGTCTCGGTGATCGCCGACGATCGATGGTGGTTGCCTGGAAGGAGTTAGACAAAGGAGAGTTGTGCGAGTGTGTGATGCTCTCACTCTTACTCTCAGTCTCGATCTCGAGTCTCGGCGACGACCTACGATTGATGGTGGATGCCTGGCAGGAGTCAACACTCTCACTCTCAATCTTGGGTCTCGACAACGGAATAAAGGAGAAGGATCTCGACGATGGCAAAAGGAACTTGAAGATTGAGAATGAAGAGTTAAATTTAGGTTTAGCCATTTATGAGAACTGGAGTTTGGAGGTAGTCGGGCGAATATAAGAACTGAGAAGGGACTTATGGAGTAATGGATTTTTTCGTATTGGACTACGTTTACACTCACCATATATATATTTTCCAAGGTAATTAAACCCGGACCGGTCAGTGAACCGGTCGGGGTACTGGGTCAAGGGTCAGTGGGTCAGACCGGAGTCAAACCGGAGCTAAACCGGTACCAAACCGGTGAAAAATAGAATATTTTAGGCTTATAGTATGAAATTCTAAAGGAAATTTTTTTAAAAATAAAAAATAAAAAATAAAAAAAATGAAAAAAGTTGACCCGGACCGGGTCACCGAACCGGACCGGTTTAGTGCCCGGGTCGCCGGTTTCCGGGCCGGTTCGGCCGGGCCGGTCCGGGTTAGAGAACATGGATATTTTCTAACAAAACCTTAACAAGCCCAGGCAGACTTGATAGGCCTAAAAGGCCTATCAGTTAGCCTGGACCTAGCCTATTGAGGAAATAAGGCCTTCTACTCAGCTTTGGCCTGGCCTGTTAGCCTAATAGGCCAGGCCGCAGGCCCCTGCCAAGCGGCCTGGCCTGATTCCACCGCTACACACAATGTTAAAGCTTAACTAAGCATGAGCCCGGCCAACTGTCGCCGCCCCCTATAAGAGATCAGATACAACGTACTATCATATATAATTAAAAAGGCGATGTCATAAAAGGTGGAAACATTACTGCTGTAATAATGAGAATAATTTTTTTTTTTTTTGCCCACCCGACATCCAAAGCTTCATTCTAATTAATCCGGATCCGACCCGCGTCGCACACTTGACATGGTGGGTGAGTCTCTTAAGGGGATTTTCTACATTCATCAAGTCTCAAATCTGAGACCTTGTTTAAACGATACCAAACCGCTTACCACTTAGATCAAGTCCCGTTAGTAATAATGAGAATATTTTACCCTCATAATTTGACCACAAGTGAGCCCATCAAACAACAGACAAGTGCACTTTTCATGAGATCAGTCATCGAGGCTCATCAGGCCTATAAATAAGCGGAAAGTTAAACATCAATGTACAGAAACCCCCTGAACTTAAATACAACCCAGAATAGACAAGAAATCCATATCACTTAGAATTGGAATGACGACCACGAAAGAAGCAGAAACGGAAAGAAGAATACTCATTCCTTCCACTGTACCAAGACACCCTAAAAAAAATAAACTATAAGATAGCGCGTTAACTAATGACGAGGACCAAAGCTTTTAACAGGATATTGATGTAAACCCAACTGTGCAACAATTGTTAACCACTTCAGTCCTTCTTTCTGTCTTTCAGAGGGCCCTTGGGAATCTTACTCAAAACCTTGGCGTCAATCACTGCATACTGCTTCTTCATCTCCGCGGTTGCCTTCTCAGCAAAGGCGTCTACCTGATCTTCATACTTCTCGTAGAGCACAGGAACAGTGTGGAGCAAAACAAAGGCTGTTCCTCGTTCATCAGATGAAGTATACCAACATAATATTTAATATATCAAGGCAGTAAGTTCTAATCTGCAATATAAACCTCAACAGAAATGGGAAAACTTCGTTACCTATATAGAACAACGTCAAGAAGTTGCAGCAGCTCCCCACAATAGAGAAAACCCATAATCCTGCAATTACCTAACATATAATAATACAGAACATTAAAATGAGGGCCAAGAAAGTACCAAGAAACAAGCACAACCAACATTGTTATTCCAGGAAACATGATATTAACGACCCACAATTTAGTGTTAAATGACAGTCAGGTTACAATATACAGTCAAATAACAAGCTAGATGAGAACAATAAATACCAAATTCAAACCCCTCTCACTTCTCTGTTTGGCCCATTCCCTCTTTAACCCAATAACTTCCTGGAAGACGCACACTGACAACTCTCTTTCTCTCTAAAACTCAATACCCGGCTTTTAGCCTTAAATGCAGGGGATCGTCATTCCATTTCTTCCCTAAACCCCCACCCCTACCCTCTTCTTATTTCCCGGGGCTCCATGTGATAATGACAGATGCTTTAAAAACACACACAAGGTAGGAACGCATTATGAAATGACTACGAATCTGTAAGTTATAAAAGAAAATGAACTTACAGAAAGAAATTTCTTGAGATCCCTCCCTGATGCAATCTCCCTCAAAGTAGCAATCAGCCAATTGATCTCAATTCTAAGAGCAGAAGCAAACTGTTGAACAGGCTCCTCCGGGATGTGAACTTCTGGGATCCGTGGCGGAATCCTGATAAAAATTAATTATTAAACCAAGCAACTAACACAAGTAAAAGAATTAAATAACATAAAATTACACATGGTCGGGACGCTTTACTTGTTGATAAAAGTTGAGGCATTGGACCACAGGAACAAAATTGCCAGTGCAAGTATTAGGAAGTGGCAGACCAAAGTGAGTAGATGGTATTCAAGCAATTCAAATAGAACCCAAACAACAGTTGCAACACCAAGAGCAGAAGCTGATATCTTCTTATTCCTCCATAGCATAACATCAGCCGCTGTGACATAAACAAGCAAATCAGAACACACCAACAAATAAAACAAAGACAAAGGAAACTGAAGGGGAGGAAAATCTAGGCCCTAAATGCCAAGTATGTCATTTTAATGAAGAATTTTCACCATAAATAAGAAATCGATAAACCATAATCCCGGATCAGAACCTAGCCCAAAAAGCACTCAATCCGATCTCACGCGGGGAAAAAAGTTTCATCCGATAAACATTTTAAGGATGTGGTTCTCAAATTATATAGACTCTAGAATTTTGATGATGAATTATGCGCCACATAATTATAATATCCTGAAACACGCGACCTCCGGTTGCGTATTTCTCATAATTTCAGCACACAAAATAAAGATGAAATTACCTATAATTAATTGAAGGATGCATTCACAAAATTACAACAGAGAAACACGCACAATAAAGTCTAGTTAAATGACTTCAGTAATGATTTTACCCAAATCAAGTTTAATCGCAAAAACGAGGGGTAGAGGAATCATTTTCAGACCTCGATCAAAAGATTGTAAATAAGGAAAGGTATAATTAAAGCATAAGAATGGCAGTGTTCTAAATGAATTGGAAACTGAAGTTCTGTGAGAAATAGAAATTGTCGTAAAAAATAAACTACGTACGTTTTCCACCACCAAGGACATGATGAACAGGCTTTTCCCTTCCAAAGAGTCGGAAAATCTTGGACTGGACCGAAGGAGTTGATTTATGCTTCTCGTCGTCGGAATCAGACGAAGACGACGAGGAATGGTGGTCATGAATCTTGTCAGATATCTTCTCTAGCAATGATTCAGACTTTGGCTCCTCGTGCTCGTGATGCTCAGCCATGGTTCACAGACTGAAAAGAACGCGGTTCCAATCAGTAATCACCAAAAACCCTAAAGCTAGTTTCGAAACGCCTGGAAGAAATAAGACCCTGAAATTCGAAAGCGAAAAATGGCCGAAACATGCTTTTTTCCGCCTTTAAAAACAGTCTGATAACCGATAAGTGAAACCAATGGGAATGGCAATACCCCGATTGACGGAGTTACAAGTCCCCGTGAGATCGGTGAGAGCTATCAATTGGGGTCCTAGATGCTGAGCATCCGTTAAATAGACGGCGTCAACACTCTGATCCCAGGGACGCGTGGCGCGTATATGATGATCGCCGTTTCAAAGTCACAGAATGAGAAAGCGGTAACGAAAATGACAGGTAACGCAGGGACGCGCGTTGTCGCATAAGGGCAAGACATAGATCTACAACACGTGGCGTGAGTGGGTCCCATTCCTACGATATTCTTAGCTCGCAAGCAAGTAACGACGACCGACGATACTTGATGGCGTCCGCGTACATAGATTTTTTAAATATTTTTTATCAAAAAGTAGAATGTTTTAAAAAATTATTTAATTTTTTTGGCAATTAATTTTTTACGTTACAATCAAAAAATGATTCAAAATATAATTTTTAAAATTTTCCAAGCCCCCAATTTATTTAACCGTGAATTTTTAATAAAATGACAGCTTTGGTTCTTGACTTCTTGATGGATATTAATTTACAAGCTTTTTTTTAATATAATCTTAAAAGAATGTAGGGGGCACCTCGGGAAGTTTCATATACACGATCTACAATCTCCGGATCACCTCCTTCTAAATCAAGAGAAGTTACTTTCCCACTTGGGGAATTTGTCACTGTTGTTTATTTTATTTTGGAGTGATGAAATTTCCTTCTCAGTGATCACAATGGGAGAGAGCAATTTGTGCATGGCCTAGCTAAGGAAAGAGATGGTACTGATTGGTTCTTAACCTTCGTCTATGGGAACCTGAACTTTGCTGCTCATCGAAGCTCATCGACATTAATGGACTAAACTTCGGGAACTATATTCTACTATTAATGGTCGATGGGTTGTTTCTGGAGATTTTAATGCGATACTTAGCATGGGGGATTTAATGAGTAGACACCCACATGGGTCTAAAGGCGTGGAGAAAACATTTTATGACTGGGTAGTTGACATCGAAGTTATTTATATGGGATTTAATGAGCTCAAATTTACGTGGAGTGGTAGGGGGAGCCACAACCGGATTGACAAAGTGTTTGTTAATGCTGCATGGCATGAGAGCTTTCCAAATGCTTCAGTGCTTCATTTATCGAAATTTAATTCTGACCATTGCCCAATTTTATTGAGAACTAACATGTAGGGGGCATGGAGAAATAATCAGAGACCTTTCAGGTTCTTTGCACCTTGGGTTCTCCATAATGAGTTCTCAGAGTTTGTGAAGTCTAGTTGGAGGGTGGAGCAGAATTGGAACCATGCAGTAGGTGAGTTCGTCAAAAGGTTACGAGGTGGAATAGGGATGTCTTTGGTAATATAGGGTGGAAAAAGGATAAACTGTATCGAAGACTTGAAGGAGTAAATAATACAATCACTTCAGTGGGATCCACAGCTAGACTAGAGGTATTACGTGGTAAATTGTAGAGGAAATTCTTTTGCAAAAGGAATTAATGTGGGTACAATACTCAACGGCTAAGTGGTTCGTGGATAGGGATCACACCACTAGATAATTTCACTCTGTAGCAAATGGTAGGCATAGGAGGAAGGCTCTAAAATTAAACACTGGGCAGTGGCCATATGACGAGAATGAGATCATGGAGATGGGTAGTAAGTTTTTTTAGACATTATATTCAAAGGAGGGTGCTATGTCTAACCCGTTGGTTTTTGAGTGTACATATCCGACTATGGGAGAGGCCCAGTTATAGACTCTAAGACGATCGGTGGAAGATGAAGAGATCAAATGTGCTTTGTTTGGAATGGGACCTTTGAAGGCACCTGGCTCGGATGGCTTAAATCCTTTGTTTTTTTTCAAAGCCAGTGGAACATTGTGGGGCAGTCTGTGATTAGCTTGGTAAGAGGTATTTTTGAAGAGCCTAGCAAGGTAGGATCCATCAATAATACTCAAATTGTCCTCACCCCGAAAGTGGATCCCCCACTAACCATTCGTGATTTTCGGCCCAATAGCTTGTGTAATGTGGTTTACAAGATTGTAACGAAGATTAACTCGAACTAGCTAAAACCAGTTATGCCATTGGTGGTGGCCCCAAATCAATGTAGTTTTGTACAAGGCCGTCAGAGTGCTGATAATATCATTCTGGCACAAGAAATTATTCATTCGATGCGTAGTTTGAAGAAGAAGCATGGGTTTATGGCGATTAAAATTGATCTAAAGAAAGCTTATGACCGCATTCGGTGGGACTTTATTTTTGACTGCTTGAAGGTTCTCAGGATTCTTGACTATATTCGTAAGGTGATTAAAGCTTGTGTAGAATGGGTCAGCTACTTCTAATTTCTTGCCTACCAGAGGGGTGAGACAAGGAGATCCACTTCCGCCCTACCTGTTCGTCTTAGCAATTGAACACTTGGGTCATATGGTCCAGGATGATGTTAATAATGAAGTTTGGCTTCCTTTCAAGCTTAGTCGGAGAGGTACCCCTATTTCTCATCTATTATTTTCTGATGACCTTATTTTGTTTGTCGAGGCTGATATGGATCAAGCTGCTATTATTAAGGCCACTCTCGATGACTTTTGTGAAGCTTCGGGTCAGAAAATAAATTCATCTAAATCCATGATTTATGTCAACACCCGTTTCCATTTCGATAATCAAAGAGTAATAAGACGAAATTCAATGGGCATACAGAAAAGTACAATTATACTGATAAAAATATTTGTTTACAATCCCAACGTTGTTCGTCAACGAAAAACAGAAAATACAGCGGAAACTTAATATTTACAAATTATCCAAAATATTAAGGCATAGACTAAGGCATAACCACGTTCATATCCTCGCCTCGAGACACGTGCCACTCACTTTTCGGCGTCAACGTCTTTGCCCTTTGGCCCACTAGTACTCGCTGAGGTGTTTATTTAAAAATAGGGTGAGATTCCGAAGAATCCCCGTAGAGACATAATATCGTTCATAGAAAATGCGAAAAGTAAATATGTCATGCGCCAAGGTATGCACAAATTAATGAACAATATAAACACATCATCGTCATCATGTATATATGAGTAGGGCCCAGCCCCACAATCTACACCGGTTGGTCTTCTGCAAACTCCCAATGTAAGTGCACCTCTGGCACTAACAGCATCTCTCTAGGCAAATAATGTTATTAATAAAGTGCATTTACAAAACAATGGCATCCACACAATCACATAACTTATGGCATAGTGTATGAAGGATAATGTCCCTACCTCAAAGCTTCATAATCCTCTTTTAAATGTGCCTCGAAGAACGTGTCGTATCCGGCCTCCAAATCGGTCCTAAAATATTAAATGTACCAGAAATAGGTCATAACCTATCCAAGTATCATTTTAGACTCTTCCATGGTGTTTATTGTGGTTATATTAGTCTATGGTGAAAATTTACAAAAAATGCCCTTGGAAACCCGGCCTGGCCCCGCCGTACCCGACCTGATGGCACATTTTCCCAAAATTTTGACTAAGGCTATTCTGACTAATTTTCGCCCAAGGAATCCATTTCCGGGCTCAAAATTACCAAATTCACTGTCAAATTACGAAAATACTCTTGACAGCCCTTATTTAGGGATTTCAGTGACGTTTTCGTAATTATGCTTTTTCGGCCTCTAACGAAAAAGTGCCCAACTGTAACCCCACCTATGTTTGCCCACTGAGTCCAATGGAACCATTTATTTCATGAAAATCCAACTCCTACTACCAGATCTGGTCTGGCCGAAATATTGGTCAAAAATTGGAAAAATGGAGTTTTGTGTTTTAGCTCCTAAAACTTGTACTTTTCCACTTCTAATCCTTGATTAACTCACTTAAACACTTCTTAACCATAATTCAAAGAAATTTGGGCAGCATAACCCCTTAGGATTAGCACTTTCCAATTTACAAACTCAACAAAATAACCAAATCCAACCATAATCATCAACAATAACCACATACTAGCATAATTTTAGGATTTGTGAAGTTACCTTCTTGAGTTCTTTTCCTTTCTCTAGAGGTCCTCCTCTCTCTTTCTCTTTGAGCTCAAGATTTGCTTGCTAAACATAGTGTTTCATGGAGAAGAAGAGATTAGAGAGGAGATTATACAGATTGGAAGCCTTAAAACTTGGATCCACAAGGTCTTACCTTAAGATTTCTCCTCCTTCTCTCTAGATTTCCCAAGCTCTCCCTCTCTCTCCTTTTCTTGTTGCAAGTGATGAAAATGAAGGTAAGAGAAAGATGAAACCTTGCTTCATAAATATCTCACCTAATTTCTCTTAATTAACAAATGGATAGGAAATTTCTTTATGACCTCATCTTGTACTCACCCTTATCTACTTCTAATGAGTGTCATAAAGTCCATTTAGGTTTGGACTAATCTTCCTCTCTTTTCCCTCTAGCCCAAACATCCTCTAGGTCCTTAAGAAACCAAGTGGACCTTCATTCAATTATCTTAAGGTTCTTGGTCCAACATACATTATCTTAAGGTATTAACCCATGTGCTCATATTTAAAAATCATTGTTTATTCCTCTTAGCTTAGATTAATGACACTTCATCTTATCCACTTCCAACTTGTGCTTATCTACTTCAAACTTGTGTCATAAGTCCCATTGTAATTGAACCAATTCCCTTCAATTAACAATTGGGTTTTCTACAATTATCTCATTCCTTTGGTCAACATAATATATTTTATTGCAATTTAAACATGTGCTCCAACTTTAGCCATTATAATTTAATCTCTTGGCTTTAGATGATGCCACTTGGCATATTTATCTTCCAAGTAAATATTTCCCTTCTCCTAAATATCCACCAATAAAAGAGTTTTTACTTTATTTCACAAATCTCAATTGATTCCACTAAGAATATTCAATTTATACATTTTTCTTTATTTTCCTTGATTAATTGAAATTAACTCCAATTAATTGGAAAATAATTAATCTTGGGCTAAATTGGCAAAATTATAATTTTGCTATCACCTTTGTAATCTAATTCAATTCTTGAATCCATTTACCCATTTTCTTATGAATATGAATATTTCAAAACTCATAAGATCCAAAGTTCATAAATATTCACCATTTTATTGAATTATTCAAATTATTAGAATATATTTTTGGTGAATATAAAATTTGGGGTGTTACAATTTACTTTTCTAAAAATATGAACCATGTTTGTAGTAAGGAGAAATGTGAGTTCTTGAATTTTACCCCCTGTTATAATCTTGGCAAATACTTGGGTATGCCCTTACTCCATAAAAAGGTGTCTCAGCCTACTTATAAGTTTATTCTAGACAAAATGGACCCTTGCCTCTCTAATTGGAAAGCTAATACTCTTTCCTTGGCTGGACGTCATACCTAGCTGTCTTTCGTGGTTTCGGCTATGCCTTCGTACGCCATGCAAAATGTGCCTCTACCTGTCTAGACTTGTAATGAAATTGAAAAACGGTGTCAACGCTTCCTGTGGGGAGGTAGTTCTTCCTCGCGTAAAGTTCATCTGGTGTCTAGGAATAATGTTTGCAGACGTAAAGAAGCTGGTGGTTGGGGTCTTCGTAAAGCTAGTATTCAAAATAATGCTTTTATGGTTAAACTTGGCTGGTTTTTGATTTCTCATAGGGACTTTTTGTAGGTGCGGTTCCTTCGGGAGAAATACAAGGCAAGTTCTGATATGATCTCAGTAGTGGAAAAACGTAGGGCCAAGTCTATGACTTAGAAAGGCATACGCACGAACTGGGAGGCAATTTACTCTAGAGTAGGTTAGAGGGTGCAGCATGATCTTAATACAAACTTTTGGAAGGACGTATGGGTTCCTCACTTGGATTCCCTTTAGAATTTGGCCACTAGTATTTTACCTACAAATGTTCTCAATTGGCGAGTTGCAGAATGCTTGACGTCCACAGGAGCATAGGTGTGGCATAAATTTGGTCAATATCTACCAGAGCATGTCCTCGATGCCATACGAAGACTATAGGTGGGTCGTTCGAAGGGGTGTGATGTTTCAGTTTGGAGTTGGACAACAGATGGTCCTTTCTCTGTCAAGAACATATATGGTCAACTCGCTGGCCAGAATCCATCCCAAAATGAAGCTCTGTGGCGATGTGTCTGGAAGCTGCGGCTCCCACAACGTTACTGTATGTTTTTGTGGCTTTATTGTCATGATAGGCTCCTCACCAATATGTCACGCTGTGCTCATGGGATGCAACCTACTACTTTATGTGATGTCTGTGGGTCGGAGCTAGAAACCTCATTGCATGTACTTAAGGACTGCCCCAGTGCTAGTGGAGTTTGGGAAGAGATCTTGCCGAATGATGTTCAAGGGCAATTTTTTGGTTTTGTAGAACATCGGCTTTTGATCAGCTCGTGTGTTCAACGTCAGGTCGTTACGAGGTCACAATTTTCTCCTATGGTTTGCAGTACTTTGCCATCATGTATGGCTTGGGCAGAATGATCGGGTTTTTAATAATAAGGGTTGGTGTACAGAGGAGATCTTGGCTCAGTCCCAGGCTTGTCTTTCTTGGGGTTTGCCTGAACATCTTAGACTGCAGATAGAGACTAGGTCTTCAACGATGTGGCAATCCCTTCCCAAAAGCATGTTTAAGTTTAATGTTCATTGGGTCATTCGATCCAAATACTAGAACCTGTACTTGTGGCGGGCTCGCACAGAATCATCTGGGGGTTTTCATGCATGGCTTTATGTTTAGAGTGGGATATAGTTTTGTGATTACGACTGAAGTATGGGGCATTTTGTGGGCTCTAAAGCTTGCTTGGGATAAGAACATTCAGTCGTTAGTAGTGGAGAGTGATAGTAGAGAGGTCCTAGCTCTATTACAGACTGATGTGGCTAATGAGCACCTTGATTGCTCAGTTTTATTGAAGATTCGCAGACTGCTCAATAAGAGCTAGAATGTTGATCTGGTTCACTATGATTGTGGCTCTAATGATGTGACTGATGCCCTGGCAGCTGATACTTGTGGTATGGGTGGCGACTTTTAGGAGGTCACGACCCCTTCGGAATGACTACGTCGACTTATTCAATAGGATGTGGATGCTTTGGTGTTAGAGCCTTATATGGCTGCCGGTCTTTTCTTCATAACAAAAACTTTCACTAATATTATGGATTAAATGCATTTTCCTTTTCTAAATTTTTCTATAAGGGCCCGCTTGGATCAAAGAAGAGGTAGGGATGGAATGAAAAGGAAAGGGAAAGAATGGAAAGTAAAGGAAAATATTTTGCCTCTGACATATTTGGTTTACGCTGGAAAAGAAAATGGGTTGATAGAAAAATTTTTGTTTAGTTGGAAGAAAATAAGATAAAAAATGAGATAAAAGACCAATTTACCCCTAAATGGAAAATATTAATTTAATCCTCCACGAGAGTCACGCACCCAAATCACTTTTGCTTACCCCCTATATATAACGGCCTAAAGATATGCCCCTGGTGTGAGGGAAAGTGGACGAGGGCCATCAGAAAGTGAAATAAGACAAGGAGATGGCGGAGGAGGGAATTACGAACGGTGGTTTCGACGAAGGGAATGGGTGTCGATCCCACATGCGATTCATTTGTCTGTTGTAATTCGTAGAATAAACTAGATCAAAACAGTGTTTTATAGGGACGCGGCAGTAGATGTGTGGGATGAATTTCAGCCTCATTTGGACACTATGAATCCAGTTGTGGTTGTTCAATATGTGTTGGTGAAGAGGGAAGGAGGTTCTTTTTTCTTAGGTAACTATGGTCATGCAACAAGAGTCTTCTGGCACCCAGGATGAGGGAAGTTAGAGACTAGCAGGCTTTGTCGTTACAGAGGTTGATGGGGTGGATTGCTATGTAGTAGTTCCCTCGTTTGTACAAGTTTGTGGGGAATCCCTGAAATATATGTTCGTGTTTGTGTGTTCATACTTGTGCCATAACTATTACATAACCATTATGTGCCCATCGGATGGATGGAATTAAATCAACTTCATATCAAGTCACTTATGCTTTTGGAACCATATGCACATGATGGGTATGTCATGGTTGTTGCATTTTAAAATTTACCCACTCACACATGACGTGCTCAACACATGCATGTGGCCAAATCCCCATTCAAAAATTATCTGATTAATCACAATGTAACCATGACTTACACATGGTCGCGGACAATGTAACCATATCTCCAAAAGCGTGATGTCATTATGTTAGTTTAACATTCTTCTACATGGTTCCAATAGTGAAGGGGAAAGCCGCGTTAACCGCGGCATGCCTATGGGTGTCATATATTCATCACGTTTTAATTCATGTGGCGTTAACCACGATATGCCCATGAGCTGCAAGAAGTCTTAGCAGTTGAAATAGTGTTCCATTTGCCCCTGTTTTGTATTGTTGAAACAAAGCATATTTTTAAGCAAGTGTCTTTACCATAAACATATGTCTCCCTCAATGGGGAGTTAACTTACATATATAACTATGCATTACATAATCAGATTCTCAAAAAAATGGGGAAAGGCATTTTTCTATTGTATAATTTAAGTCATGGTTACATCATGGTTACAGGACAGTTATATGACATCACTCTCAATTGTTGCCCACCCACCAACCAAATTAGGTCAAAACCACTTTTATTGTGTGGAATATCACATATTTAACAACATTCACGCCATGGATACTTCATGGTTAGGCTGTGGTCGACCATTATTTGTCGCAGGCATAGAGTTCATACCACATCTACCTGCTCTGAAACAGCTACCCCGAGCAATGACCTCTTCGCTTAGCTCAACACCAGGACCATGAGTGCATTAAATTAAACCAAAAAAAAAACCAACACACAAGCAACGTTGATGAGAAGAAGGAACCCACCCATCGTCCGTCGGGATTTGTTGGAAAGTCGCTTAGTCATGGGAAAAAGGCCCGTCGTTGCCAAAATAGTTCTCTCACTACGTTTGTTCTTCAACTCCCTCCCTTTTCCCCAACTCCGCTACTGCTAACTCACCTCCAAAAGGCCTCACCTTTATATAATATCATTATCACATTAGAGGCATTTTGGTCCTTTGTCCATTTTCCAGCATAACAAAAAATAGGTTCCATCATTTTTTGTGGGAACCCATTTTCTTTTCCATTTGAAAATTAGGGGGGTGGGGGGCGGGAAAATCATTTCCAACAGAATATTTGAACCAAACACTCGCCGCCAGTTTAAAAATCCCCATTTTTCTATTCAATCACCCCATTTGCCCTAATCCAAATGGGCCCTAAGTGAAGAGAAATTTTGGGGGTAAGTGTGGAAGATTCCCTACTATACCCCCCCTTCCCCCGTTTTTACTTATTGTCCCTTTTCCTCCCTCGTGCGCACAAAGGAAAAAATTATTCCCTCCTATTCTTTTCTCTAATCTTTTCAATCCAAACAGAGCATTGAAGATAATGAAGAGAAGTCATCTTAACATCTCATGCGTGTTGACCAGGAGAGCTAATTAGTATTTTACCTGGAGTCGTGCGAAAACGTTTCCAAAATATTTAGAACCAATGAATACTCAAGCTCGAAAGATTTGGAGCTCTATCCCAACAAGTATAGTTTAAAATTAAAGCTTAAAAAAAGGAAGCAGGAAATCAAGCTCTAGGATCGTCAACTGAGATTTTAAATTTGGGAACCAAACACGCAGCTCAAATAATGCAAAAGCACAAAACATGGCGCATGTTGGAATCATGGAGTTAATTAGCTCATAACCATATAGACCAAGCCGTGTACCCAGCCAAAAATTAATGCTTTGAGCTATATAGAAGAATTTGAAAGCTAGCAAGCAAATCCTGTGGCTGTGACCACAATCAACAAAATATCTTGGGAACATTTTGTAATGAGTAAAAGAGGAGTCCATCCCACGCAAATGAAAACTGGAAAAGAAACAGATCCAATTTCTATGTTCACAAACGAGGTCTCTGTCTTTCCAATGTTTAAAAACCCAAACATAAAAGAAATTCAGGACCCCACCTCCAGCTGAGATAGGATTCACCAATTGGGAAAAGATAAAGTTTTGACGTGGGCGAGAAATATGCGCTGTGGACAAAAAGTGAAACACCATGAGCAACCATCTTTTATTCTACAGCTCGATAACCAAAAACCCAAGCTTAATTTACCCCAGACAACATTGAAAAAACAAAACATGAGAGATCTCAAATGATGCGTCTATTTGTCCTATAGCCAGAGGGGCAAACAACAACTCGAAGAAAACTAGACAACAATACACGACACAAAATCGAAACAGGCATGAGTGGGTTTCTTTTAATGACAATTAGAACCAGATCAGTTATTTCCTTAATCGGCTTGCAAAGTCTCATAGAAAACAACCAAGTACGAATTACGATTACCTTATTTGAGTGAAGTGTGAATGTAGAAGCAGAAGAATGCAGGGGCCTAGCTTGGAGGAGCAAGAGGCTGAGTTGGTGCTGAGGCATATTTGGCTGATGAAGAAGAAGAACAACAAACTTGAAAGTGTTTGACGCAAAAACCAGAAGGATTAGTCGTTGAATTTGTTAGGTGTGATATTTGTCGATATTCGCTTCAAAAGCGAACATGGAACGAATATGCCTTTCAACTTCAGAGGGGGCATAACAAAAATTCAAATGCTCAGAGGGTTTTTGGGTGAAAATGAGTCTTTTGTCACGTGGGCCTTTCAAAAACAGAAAATGGGTCAGAACTTGTGACATTGGGCCTGTAGATTTTCGACCGTACATGAAGAGAAGATTCATACTCTCAAGATATCCACACAAATTAGATCACAGTGGTGAACTCTGGCTATATTACACAATAAGTGCACAGGAGGAATAGAAATAGTTTTGAGAGAGTTTTTCTGTATTTGAAGATTGAGAATATATCTACACTTGATAACTTATATATCTCTCGTCTGTGTCAGTTTTTCGTACTCTCCCATATTCCCATGATATGTGCAAAACCGTTATCTCCAACACACAAGGCAAAATTGTTCCCACCAAAGTGTTTAAAATAAATGGGGAATATTTTCAATAAATACTCCATAAATCCGAATATTATATTTTGGCCCTAAGACTAATAGGTTTGGACCTCATCCACGAAGGGGGATCAAACCCATTTATCAACAAGGCCTAAAGCCATTGGACAATAAATGGCATGGGTTTTGAAGGACATATAGTTCGCTTTTGGAGTAGGATTTGAATAATGCACATCCGAGTGAGTGATGGGAATAGGACGACGAATAATGATAAAGCTGAAGAGGGTAAAGTATAATAGTAATGTTGTGGTTAAAAAAGAGTATAATAGTAATGAAAAGCTGATGGTGCTGGGGCAGTTATGAGAGTGTCCATGTGCAATGAAGGCAGATCAAAATCTGAAAGCCACCCACATTTATTTAAATCCTTATAATTTACCTATTTTAATGCTCAGGGTACATGCTTGTCAAATTTCCTTTCAAACTTAGGGTCCAATTTCCACCATGTAACAGATGTTGATTTTTCTTTTTCTTTTTTTCTCATGTAATGCCATGACAAGCATCGCTTTTTACTTGGCAGGAAATACTTCCTTTACTTTTTCATTTTTCAGGTGTTAGTATCAGGATCATTTCTCATTTGTTATATTGCGTTTTCGTAGATAGCAATTCATGTTCTTTGTCTATTTATAACTTATAGACCTTGCTAATTATTTAAATATCATTTTGTCTTTTTCAAAAAAATTAAAAGCATCACTCTTTAGGCATCTATAGCTCAAATGGTATCAAAGTCAGGCCTCCTGAGACGGGGAATAATAATATGTTCCTAAAGGCGTGCAAGGGAAAGTATGTCATAAAATAAGTAAAACCACGTTTGTTTCAGCCAACCTTGTTGAAAAAATCACATTTTTTATTATATATCTTTTGAAAAATGAATATGGATATCAGAACTTTTACATTATATTATTAGTTATATATATTTATTATAATTTGTTTTAGTGCATCAAGTATAATAGAATAATAAAGCTAATGTGTACTATTATATAGGATTAAAGATTTTTTTTGGTCCTTTCACAAATGAACTATACTATCTGAAAATTTTGTTTGGCCCCGTCTTACAAGTGTTCAGAAAGAAACGATGTCATCCTAATAATTAAAAATTAACATTAACTATTAACATTTTTAATGGTTGTAACCATATTGCTTATTTTTAATTCTTTTAATAAAATATTAAACCTGAAAAAAATCTTTCAAATGCTCACACTTTCTTTATGAATATATTAAAAGCAGAAATCACTCTTTTTTGCTAGGCACGGCTATCCTCTAATTGGAGACAGTCAAACATTAAATGTTGACACTTTTAATAAATACTCACACCTTAATTCACCAAGTTGTGAGTGATTAAACCTTTCACCATACTTGACTTGAGGTTGAGAATAGGGTTCGATTGAAAACAGGATCAATCAACATACAGGAAAGTCCCCTCTTTTGATACAGTTAGCTCGACCCGCGGTATGGTTCTTAATTGCCAAATCGGTGTTAGTAGAGCCAAAAATTGCTCTTGGACCAATTATATACTTGGGAAAATTCTAAAAAATTACATTCAAAATATAAAAAGGATAAATCAGTACATTGAAATTCAAAAAAGATAAATCAGGCGGGTGTCAGAAAAAGGAGGAATCTGTCCTTTTGAAATTTCGGCCAAATTACGAAAATGCCCTTCAGCACTTCATGCACACTTCAGAATAACAACATGATCATCGCAATTTACACCTTTGGATTCGGTATTAACAACTGCAATTATTCTTTTACAATTAACAAATTTTAGGACCAATAACAACATATATCTCGCCATTAATAACTTCGGATTCGATATTAACAACTCCAATTTCTTCTTTCAACACTTAACAAGTTTCAGGGCCAATAACAACACTCACCTCGCCATTAACAACTCATGATTTGCCATTAACAACTCCTATGTTGTTATTGCGACTGAGGGCTGAAGGGCATTTTCGTAATTTGGCCGAAATTTCAAAAGGACAGATTCCTCCTTTTTCTGACACCCGCCTGATTCGTCTTTTTTGAATTTCGATGTACTGATTTGTCTTTTTTATATTTTGAGTGTAGTTTTTTGGAATTTTCCCTATATACTTCTCCGATTCTATTTATAAATAATTTTTTCTTTAATTGTGTACAACGAGTTAGTAGTTAAAAATAATAAATGTGTCAAAAATATTATATTTTTTTTCATATATGCCCCTATTTATGAAAAGAGTATAGAAGATAGAATATATAAAAAAGTATGAGAGACAATAAGTATAAGATATGAGAGAGAATGAATATTTAATAAGGGTAAAATAGGAAAAAGAAACTTACATTTTCAGACAAAAAGTAAAATTTACTTGTAAAAGGGATCAGCCATATAAGAGAAAAAGTTATTTATAAATAGGACTGGAAGAAGTAAATATTACCAATATCATTTAGCTTCACGTCATCACGTGCAAAAGAGAGCTGAGTGAGGGTTTAAAAGTTAAAACAGCAAAGATCGGAATCCTAATTACATTCATCATTTTCTAATGAGTTCGACAAAGATTCGTCAGCATCATTCTTCCAACCCAAAGCAGTTGTTGGCATTCAGATAGAAATCCCACACAATTCATTGGAAAACGCGTTGTTCGTATTATTATTATAATCTATAGCCAAATAAGTTAATAATATCACATGCGCCGTAAGGTCTCCTGTTACTTTTCAGTGATCTGAATCCTAAAACCCTACAAATGCATTCATAAGATAACTGGGAAGGAAAATACTTCAAGGACAATGGATAACAGTGGAGTTGAAAGCAATGAGACGGCGAACGAGATCGGATAAAGATGTTGTGATCGTTCCTATTCTGACAATAACATAGACAGCTACGATTCCCCCTCCAAGGCGAGACTAGGATGATTCTAAGTTTCTAACATAGTACCAAAGTTTGGTCATTTTCATGAACCGCTGTTATTGGCTTTCAATTTTTTTATTAAAAGTTTTTTTGTTAACTGTTCCCACCAAGTTGTTTCAAATAAGTGGGAATATTTCTAATAAATACTCTGTAAATCTGAATATTATATTTTAACCCCAAAACTAATAAGTTTGGACTTAATTCACTAAGAGTAGATTAAGCTTATTTTCCAACGGGGCCTGAAGCCATTGGAAAATAAATTGCATGGGTTTTGAAGCACATATGTTCGCTTTTGGAGTAGGATTTGAATAATGCACATCCAAGTGAGTGATGGGAACAGGACGACGCATAATGATAAAGCCGAAGAGGGTAAAGTATAATACTCCTTTCAGTCTTAATTATAAGATAAAATTGATTTTTTTAAAAAAATTAAAAAAGTTAATTAAATTATTTTAGAGTATTTTTATTTTTATTTTTTTCTTCAAACTAATTAGTTGAACTGATAAATTAATATACTAAAAATACATAACATATAATATGATTAAGTAACCCATTTAACTTTCTTACTCTCTCAAAAAAAAATTAACTTTATCTTATATTTAGGACCCTGTGGTTAAAAAAGAGTATACTGTTAATGAAAAGCTAATGGTGCTGATGCAGTTATGAGAGTGTCCATGTGCATTGAAGGCAGATCAAAATCTGAAAGCCACCGACCTTTATTTAAATCCTTATAGTTTACCTATTTTAATACTCAGGATACATGCTTGCCAAATTTCCTTTCAAACTTAGTGTCCAATTTGTACCATATAACAGATGTCGATTTTTCTTTTTAACTTATGTAATGCTATGACAAGCATCACTTTTTGCTTGGCAGGAAATACTTGTTCTAACTTCTTCTTTTTTTCAGGGGTTAATATTAGGATCATTCCTCATTTGTTATATTGTGTTTTTTTAGATATCAACTTATGTTCCATGTTTATTTGTGACTTATAGACCTTGTTAATTATTTAAATATCATTTTTTCTTTTCTCAGAAGAAAAAATCATCGCTCTTTAGTCGTCTATAGCTCAAATGGTATTGGAGTCAGGCCTCTTGAGATGGGGAATATATTACTAAAGGCGTGTAAGGAAAAGTATGTCCAAAAATGAGTGAAACCATATCTATGTTAGCTGACCTTGTTAAAAAAATCATATTTTTTATTACATATCTTTTAAAAAATGAATATGGATGTCAGAAATTTTATATTATATTATTAGTTATATATATTTATTATGATTTGTTTTAGTGCATCAAGTATGATAAAATAATAAAGCTAAGGGAAAAAGATAAAAAAAGAACCTTGAAATTGAGAAATTTCAAATCAGATTTAATACCAAGAATTGATAAAAGAACGACGAAATTTAATAAGAAATCTATAACTCATTTTGTAGAAAATATTTGATTTAAAATTTTACAAATTCAAAATTCTTTTCCTCTCTTTTTCCCTAAAACTAATTTATAGTGTTGTACAGGGTTGAAGATTTTTTTTTGGTCCTTTCACAAATGAACCATAGCTATCTGAAAATTTTGTTTGGCCCAGTCTTAGAACTGTTCAGAAAGAAACAATGTCATCCTAACAATTAAAAATTAACCTTAACTATTAATATTTTTAATGGTAATAGCGATATTGCTCATTTTTAATATTTTCAACAAAACATTAAATCTGAAAAAAAAAACAAATCTTTCAAATGCTCAAACTTTCTTTATGGATATATTAAAAGCAGAAATCACTTGTTTTTGCTTGGCACGACTATTCTCTAATTGAAGGCAATCAGACACTTAAATGTTGGCACTTCTAATAAGTACGACTCACACCTTAATTTATCACATTGTGAATGACTAATCCTTTTGTTATATTTGACTCGAGGTTGATAATAGGGTTCGATGGAAAACAAGATCCATCAACATGAAAGAAAGTCCCCTCTTCTGATGCAGTTAGCTCGACTCACAATATAGTTCTTAATAGGCAAATCTGGGTTAGCAGAGAGAAAAATTGCTCTTGGACCAGTTATATAAATATTACTAATATCATTAGCTTCACGTGCAAAAGAGACCTGTGTGAGGGTTCAAAAAGGCAAAGATCGGAATCCTAATTACGTTCATCACTTTCTAATGAGTTCAACAAAGATTCCTCAGCATCATTCTTCCAACCCAAAGCAGTTGTTGGCATTCAGATAGACATCCAACACAATTCGTTGAATAACGAGTTGTTCGTATTATTATTATAATCTATAGACAAATAAGTTAATAATATCACATGCGCCGTAAGGTCTCCTGTTACTTTTCAGTGATCTGAATCCTAAAACCCTACAAATGCATTCATAAGATAACTGGGAAGGAAAATACTTCAAGGACAAAGGATAACAGTGGAGTTGAAAGCAATGAGACGACGAACGAGATCGGATAAAGATGTTGTGATCGTTCCTATTCTGACAATAACATAGACAGCTACGATTCCCCCTCCAAGGCGAGACTAGGATGATTCTAAGTTTCTAACGTAGGACCAAAGTTTGGTCATTTTCATGAACCGCTGTTATTGGCTTTCAATTTTTTTATTAAAAGTTTTTTTGTTAACTGTTCCCACCAAGTTGTTTCAAATAAGTGGGAATATTTCCAATAAATACTCTGTAAATCAGAATGTTATATTTTCACCCCAAAACTAATAAGATTGGACTTAATTCACTAAGACTAGATTAAGCTTATTTTCCAACGGGGCCTGAAGCCATTGGAAAATAAATTGCATGGGGTTTGAAGCACATATGTTCGCTTTTGGAGTAGGATTTGAATAATGCACATCCAAGTGAGTGATGGGAACAGGACGACGCATAATGATAAAGCCGAAGAGGGTAAAGTATAATACTTCCTCCGGTCCTAATTATAAGATAAAATTGATTTTTTTAAAAAAATTAAGGAAGCTAATTAAATTACTTCAGAATATTTTTATTTTTATTTTTTTTCTTCAAACTAATTTTTTGAACTGATAAATTAATACATAGTCTAAGAATACATAACATATGATATGATTAAGTAACTCATTTAGCTTTCTTAATCTCTCCAAAAAAAAGTTAACTTTATCTTATATTTAGGACCATGTGGTTAAAAAAGAGTATACTGTTAATGAAAAGCTAATGGTGCTGGCACAGTTATGAGAGTGTCCATGTGCATTGAAGGCAGTTCAAAATCTGAAAGCCACCGACCTTTATTTAAATCCTTATAGTTTACCTATTTTAATACTCAGGATACATGCTTGCCAAATTTCCTTTCAAACTTAGTGTCCAATTTGTACCATATAACAGATGTCGATTTTTCTTTTTAACTTATGTAATGCTACGACAAGCATCACTTTTTACTTGGCAGGAAATACTTGTTCTCACTTCTTTTTTTTCAGTTGTTAACATTAGGATCATTCCTCATTTGTTATATTGTGTTTTCTTAGATATCAACTTATGTTCCATGTTTATTTGTAACTTAAAGACCTTGTTAATTATTTAAATATCATTTTATTCTTTTTTCAAAAGAAAAAATCATCACTCTTTAGTTGTCTATAGCTCAAATGGTATTGGAGTCAGGCCTCTTGAGGTGGGGAATATATTACTAAAGGCGTATAAGGAAAAGTATGTCCAAAAATGAGTGAAACCACATCTGTCTTAGCTGATCCTGTTAAAAAATCATATTTTTTATTATATATCTTTTAAAAAATGAATATGGATGTCAGAAATTTTATATTATATTATTAGTTATATATATTTATTATAATTTGTTTTTGTGCATCAAGTATGATAAAATAATAAAGCTAAGGGAAAAAGACAAAAAAAGAACCTTGAAATTGAGAAATTTCAAATCAGGTTTAATACCAAAAGTTGATAAAAGAATGAAGAAATTTAATAAGAAATCTATAACTCATTTTTTAGAAAATACTTGATTTAAAATTTTACAAATTCAAAATTCTTTTCCTCTCTTTTTCCCTAAAGCTAATTTATAGTGTTGTACAGGATTAAAGATTTTTTTTTTTTTTTGTCCTTTCACAAATGAACCATAGATATCTGAAAATTTTGTTTGGCCCAGTCTTAGAAGTGTTCAGAAAAAAACGATGTCATCCTAACAATTAAAAATTAATATTTTTAATGATAATAACGATATTACTCATTTTTAATACTTTCAACAAAACATTAAACCTGAAAAAAAAAAAAATCTCTCAAATGTTCAGGCTTTCTTTATGGATATATTAAAAGGAGAAATCACTATTTTTTGCTAGGCACGACTATCCTCTAATTGAAAGCAATCAAAAACTTAAATGTTGACACTTCTAATAAGTACTCATACCTTAATTTATTATATTGTGAATGATTAGTCCCTTTCGTTATATTTGACTCGAGGTTGATAATAGGGTTCAATGGAAAACAGGATCCATCAACATAAAGGAAAGTCCCCTCTTCTGATGCAGGTAGCTCGACTCACAATATAGTTCTTAATAGGCAAATCTGGGTTAGTAGAGAGAAAAATTGCTCTTGGACCAGTTATATAAATATTACTAATATCATTAGCTTCACGTGCAAAAGAGACCTGTGTGAGGGTTCAAAAAGGCATTGATCGGAATCCTAATTACGTTCATCATTTTCTAATGAGTTCAACAAAGATTCATCAGCATCATTCTTCCAACCCAAAGCAGTTGTTGGCATTCAGATAGACATCCAACACAATTCGTTGGATAACGAGTTGTTGGTATTATTATTATAATCTATAGACAAATAAGTTAATAATATCACATGCCGTAAGGTCTCCTGTTACTTTTCAGTGATCTGAACCCTAAAATCCTACAAATGCATTCATAAGATAGCTGGGAAGGAAAATCCTTATAGGACAACGGATAACAGTGGAGTTGAAAGCAACGAGACGACGAACGAGATCCGATAAAGATGTTGTGATCATTCCTATTCGGACATTAACATAGACAGCTACGATTCCCCCTCCAAGGCGAAACTAGGATGATTCTCAGTTTCTAACATAACATGGTACCAAAGTTTGGTCATTTTCATGAACCGCTATTATTGGCTTTCAACTTTTTTATTAAAAGTATTGCGTCGTTCAAGTTAAGCTCACAGGGAACACACCTATTCACATTTAGGCAGTGCTAGCGCAAGATAGGCCCTTTGACTCCCTTTCATGTCGTCCCAAAGCTAAAGCATGATGTGAATATATGAATAACCATTAAGAGAATAAATTATAGATTAAATATATAAACAAAAGAACTTTAGAGAAAGTTGGGGGACATGGCATGCAAGAGGCCAAATACTTTTTGGATATGAATGCCCAATGAAGCCTCTCTGCTTTAAACGGAAAGCAGGCGATGTGAATTTCTATGTAAAATATGTTTGTCACTTATTTTTTATTTTAATGTTTTTGTGCTGTTTATGAATAAAGCAAATCCCGATTTTGACAAAAAGTGTCTATGAAGGTGAGATGCGTCGGCCACTCATTCATAAAATCATTACCCGTCTTTTGACTCCATATTATCATTACTGATGATGCTGGGACGATGGGATTGAATGAGATGCTATTTCTACTTTCCTTAATATTTGATTTTGTCTGTTTTTTATATTTTGCAGGTTTAACCAATGGTTCTGATGTAAATAACATTAATCTAGTATTTTGTTTTTCGGATGATATTACTAGGTATCTAAATATCCGACTAATTCAGTTGCATCCAACAATTTTTCACTTAGAGTGTCGGGTTGTCTTAGTGAAAATCTTCTTCATACCTAGATTTAAGCTTGATACTAACGAGTTAAAAAGTCAATGTACCTACCATCTAGACCAATCCTTAATGATTATTGCTATATTTTTTTTAATGAACATCTATCAAGCCAAGCTTTTTACTAATGGTAAATATTGAATACACACAAACACAATTCAATATGCATTATTTTAGTTAGAAACAAATTCCTTTTTGTTTGAATTTATATTCTACCACTGAAAAATTTAGATCTTTTTTATACCTTATCATGGTAGTCCATATTTGAAGTTTTTTGAAAAGAAAAATTCACATGGTAAGCAATGATAGATTTTTTTTTTCCTGAAAGCAATAATAGAATTTAAACTATCTAAACATGAATATTATTAAAACTAAACCATAATTATTACCATGTAGCCAGCCAAAAAAGAAAAAATCTTAATCAATACCTACACCCCATCCTTCTTTGATTGAGGCTCGAGTGTCGAGTGGCACATATATATAAATAGTACCACAGGGTAACAAGGGCCATGTGTGGGATCCAATTTGTAGATTTTATCTGACACATAACTATAATTAAAAAAAGTTGATAAATCAATTATGTGTTTGTGTGAGAGGGTGATGTCATTTTCTTTGATAGAAAATTGTAAAAAGGTAGGAACTTGATTTGGGGGTTATAACAAAAATACAAAAAGAGGGGGGTGGGGCACAGGGCTTCGGATAGGAGGTGGGATCACCTGGAGATTAACTAGAAGCTAAAAACAAAAGAGCAAAATCAGGAGATGGATAAGATCCAACGGTGGATGGTGATCCATCATATCGAAAGAACATGAGGAGGCCCCACATTATCATTAGCAAGAGGGCCATCAATATCATTAGAGGGAGCATTGCTTCAAACATCACTTCCCAAACACTTCAAACCAATCGTTTTTTTTTTTGGCCTGTAAACACTTCAAAACAATCAATCACTCTTGACTTCCACTTCCCAGATAAATAAATAAATGTAATTAAGTCTATCTCATGTGGGTCTTTCTACACTTGATTGCTTTTCCTCCATCTAATAAGGTGCCTGTTTGAGTTGGTGCCGTAAAAATCAATATTATTAAATTCATATTGATTGAAAATAATGATAATTTTGATGTTAATGACTATGAATTTAGTTGTCAGAAGATTGTTTTTTGGTAGAAATATTTTGTTATTAATTATCTATCTTGATATTTTATAAGGAAGAATATTTAGTGATTACTTATTCTATTAGTATTGGATTGAATGATAGTTTAATATTATAATGTCAATATATCAAATAAATCATAAAGAATGTTGGATAAATATATAATTATTTTGTTTTTGAGTATTCAAGGTTTTGAATTAATATCTAATATTTCGATAATATGATAAGAATTTAAATTTTTTATTTTTTTATTCCCCAACAGTCAAGCTCTCAGGTTGACTTCGACCTGACCCACTGACCTTTGGCCTACTGCCTCGATTGGTTCAGTGGTTGATTTGGGTTTAATAACCTTAATAAAAATACATTCATATAAATTGGAATAAAATTTTTCTCACATACTTACCTTATACACCGTAAATCACATTAAAAAAACAATTTTTTTCATTAATCCAAGGAGGCACATAATTGACGCCTACTATTGCACCAGTTCCCCACAGCGTAACTGAAGGCCAGGGTAGCGAAAGTTGCTTCGCAGTATTGATTAGCAGCCTTAATTGAGTGCTCATTGCCTAAGAGCCCACCCTTTCTTTCTTTTTTATTGGTCAAGGTTTATCCCAAGAGCCTCGTAGTGTAAAGAATTCTTATTTCTTCTAATAAATACGATTTTTAATATTTCAATTTATATTATTCTCGTTCTGAGATAAGATCTCTTACCACCTCAATCATTGGTAAGACCTCTCACTTTCTTCATAAAATATCTATTTAATTGATGTTATGTATAATTCTTTTAAAAACTTTTTATTTAGGGAAAAAGAAAGAAAAAATACTTTAAATTTTCAAAATCTCAAATCAGGTAATTTTTAAAAGATGAGTTATGAATTACTTATCAAGTCTTGTCATTCCTTTATCAACTCTTGATAACGAACTTGATTTGATATTTTATAATTTTAAAGTTCTTGTCCTGTCTTTTTATCTCTTTTATTTAAGAAAAGCTCGTCAATGGAAGAAATTACAAGATCGATTAACTTACCCAAGCATTTTTAGGATAGAATTAGTTTTTATGTCATTTCATATTTCATATTAGAAAAAATATGATCAACCAGTATAATAAAACAAAATCCAATGTCATTGTAAAAGTACTATTCAATGCCATGCGAGCCTCACTGGTCACTTCTGTGTTTCTTCTTGTCTTTTTTGGGAGAATTATATTTAGGTCCTATGGAAGAAAAAAAATAAAAAAAATAGTCCCTATAGTTTGCAAAATAAAAAAATGGTCTCATTAACAACTCAATAAGCATATATTGACAACTCATTAACAACTCCAAGAGCATATATTGACAACTCCATGAGATTATTTTTTTCATTTTGTAATCTATAGGGGGACCATTTCTTCATTTCTCCTCTTCCTTAAGACCTTAATATAATTCTCCCTTCTTTTTTTACTTTGTTTTCTCTAAATATTGTGCATCGAATATAAGAATGGGAGGGATTTTTTTCTGATTGCTTTCTTTATGCACTTGTGGAGGTCTGATATATAAGATCAGGTTTAATCTTATATTCGATAAATTATTTAAAATTTTAAATTGAAGTTTGTTTATTAACAAAAATATAAGGGGTCAAGGAGTAAAAATATCCATAAATTTTTTTTAAAAGTGCATCCACCACCATAATTTTTTTTTTTGTCCAAAAGTAACCATGAACTTTCAGAATGGAGGGTAAAAGTGACACTTTCGTTAAAACTAACTAACGGCCGTTACCTCCGGTACAAAATTACCAAAATACCCATACCTAAAAAAAAGGTTAAGGGGCAAAAATACCTATAAACTTTTGTCAAAAGTACATCCACCACCATAACTTTTTTTTTATAGATAGGGGTATTTGCTACTTTTGCACTAGAGTTAACGGCCGTTAGTTAGTTTTAACGGAAGTGTCACTTTTTCCTCCTTTTGAAAATTCATGGTTACTTTTGCACCGAATAATAGTTTATGGTGATAAATGCACTTTTGAGAAAAGTTTATGGGTATTTTTGTCCCTTAACCCGAAATGTAAGTCTATCCCTCCAAGTATATTTTGTCGAAAATTATATTCGGATTAAACAACAACAACAAGGTCTTTATCCCACTAGGTGAGGTCGGCTATATGGATCACACGACATCATTGTGTTCTATCAACAACTAAATTTTTTGATAGGTTATTAACCAAAAGATTCCTCTTTATAATCTCATTGAGTATTTGTTTCAGTCTTCCTTGACCTATTTTTACAGGACTTAATATTGCTTGATCAACTTTAGAGTTTTACTCATATTACAATTCATATATATTCAGTTTTACTCATATTCAGATGAGAGTCCTTCAACCTTAGAGTCCTTCTCCATATCTCAAGTTTATAATTGATTCCCTCCCTGAATTTAACCAACAAAACTATATCATCAGTAAAAAGTATACAGTTAGGGATCTTCTCCTTAATATGCTCAGTAAGAATGCCTACTACTAGGTTAAACAAATAAGAGCTTAAAGTTGATCCCTAGTGTAGGTCAATCCTTGTAGGAAAATCCTTTATCTCACCTCCAAATTTTCTAACATTGGTTGTTAGCCTCTCATATATGTCTTGAATGGCTTTGATATATTCAACGCGCACCACCTCCTTCTTATCTAAGGCTATCCAAAGTATATTTCTTAGCACATAGTCAAATTCCTTTTCCAAGTCAATGAAAATCATATGCAAATCCCTTCACTTGCTCCAATACTTTTCCATTAGCCTTCTTAGTAAATAAATTGTTTCTATTGTGGACTTTCCCGACATAAATCCAAATTGGTTCTCAGAAATACCAGTCTCCAACTTCAACCTGTGTTCAATCACATTTTCCCATAATTTCATTGTATGACTGATAAGCTTAATTATTTTATAATTTGCACAATTCTAAATATCTCATCATTTATTTTTATAAATAGGGATCAAAGTATTTTTCTCTCCTCTCATCAGGCATTTTCTGGGATCGTAAAATCTCAGTAAATAACTTAGTAAGTCACAACACACCCTCTTCACCCAAACATTTCCATATTTTAGAAGGAATACCATCAGGTCCACAACTTTACGATTTTTCATTTTCTTAAGAGCTTTTTTAACCTCACTAACTCGAATCTTATGGTAAAATGACAAATTAAGCCCACATTCTCGAATTATCAAATCTTCTAAGTCACAAGTCGACCCTCCCCCTCCATCATTGAGTAACTTATAAAAGTAAACTTCTCACCTATTCTTAATATCCTCATCAGTAACTAAACCTTTACCTTCGTTGTCTTTTATACCCTCACTTGGTCCAAGTCTCTCGATTTTATCTTCCTATTCTCTGCAATCTTGTAAATCATGCGCTAGTTAGCCTTTTTCCCTAACTACTTGTAAAACTCATCACACGCTTTAGCACGAGCTTCACTCATTGTATTCTTAGTATCTTTTTTAGTCAAATAAGACCTTTTCCAATTTTCAGCATTATTACAAAAACATATGACCTTGAAAACAAATTTTCTTATTATTGATTTTATCTTGAATAGTTTTATCCGATCACTAAGTCTCCTTATCTTGGTGACCAAAACCTTTTGATTTTCCCAAAATTGCTTTAGCAACCTTTTGAGCTTTTTTATCCATACTCTCCCATATGATATTAGCATTTTCTCGTAGTTCCCACATCCCTCCTCCAACAAGTTCTCTTGAAAATCCCCCGTTTCTCCCCCTTTAAATGCCACCATTTGACCTTTGGTTTTAAAATTGGTTGGTACTTTTGTTTTATACACTTAATACACACATCAAAGACTACTACAGTATATTGGGATTAAAAATAAGATTTTTAAAATATAAAATATCAAACACCATTTTTACACTATATTAAGTTAGGAAATCAATTCAAACTTTTAAATAAAATTGAAATACTGGGTTATGAGCTTAAGAAAAAATATCACGAAATCGGTTAATATTCATAAAAAATTAAGATCATATATATACCCAAGGTCAGGCATGACCAAGTTTAACATTGGCTGAATATGACGGATATGATTTAGCCTACCAAATCATCGAATTAATTGATCACCGGACAAAAGGCATCTCAAGTAAAACCACGCCCTTGTGTAAAATTTGAAATTTTCAGTATCGGATTTTTATTTTCTGATTTTTTTCTAATGATAAGATTTATGTGCGACTTCAAAGTACTCTCCCCTTTTCTAAATGGTAATTTAACATGGCTTTCAGTTCAACCATTCACGGTGAAACCATATCGCATTACAGGTACATTTATCATTTATGTATATTTGGCAATTAAAATCGGGGCCTTAGATCCACGAAGTCAAAAGCAGTCACTGGTACACAAAAAAGCAGGGTATGGGAGTCCTCAAATGTCAAGAACACAACAAGAGTTAGGCTGTGATTGAAGACACGTTTTAGGGGTAAATAAGTTTTTATTATGCAAGTCGAGATAAAATTTATCTCATATACTTATCTCGTATACCGTGAATCACAATTTATAAGCACTTATTGCCCAAAAATAAGCTATTCCAAACGAGCACTAAAAGTGCTCGTTTCCAAACACAGCTTTAAAAGTCGAGATAAGTTTTATCTCGACTTGCGTAATAAGGACTTATTTTCTAAAAATAAGTATTTCCAAACACAGCTTTAAAATACAATCCACATGAGGTTTAGTATTTTTTGTTTGGGTAACTTATTTTTTAGCAATAAGTGCTTATAAATCATAATTTGCGATATACAAAGTAAGTATCTGAAAGGAGTGTTATATCAACTTACGTGATAAGTGTTTATTGACCCCCAATAAACAATACCAAACACACACTTAATGTGCATAATTCTGCCTTATATCTGCCACTGTACTGCGTGGGCTTCCTCGTCAATAAGCTCTGTTTGCTATCCATTTATGATTAAGTATATATGAAGGGGCTACCAGCCTACCCTCCACAAGTCTTATACAAATGTATTCCTACTTCCATCATCCCAAACGATTACACTAATGCATAGTTTCAAAATAAAAATATATGGATTTGTTTTGTATTCAATTATTTCGTTATTCAAGTGAAAAAAAAAAAAAACAGGGAAAAGGGTGAAAACTATAAGATTCGCTGAGCATTGATAGATTGGACCAAACTCCTATTTATGAGTAGGATGGATATGATAAAAACTAGTACATACGTTCTTCAAAATACATGAAATTAAAGGCAAAAGGCAAGTCTCTTGTAATTAGAGTATATTCTCTTTAATTAAGTAGAAATCTCAGCGCATGTTTGGGAATTGGGATAGTGTTAGACTGACTCAAAAGTCAATTTGGACCCAAACAAAAAAGTCAATTGGATTAAAAAATAGATATCTGGAGTGGTAACATCACAAATGAACTATTTTTTAACAGTAATGATGGAGTTGAAATAACTTTCTTTAACTTATAACGTGTGTTTGGTTTGAGGGGAGGGGAGGAGAATGGAAATCCCTCCTCTCTCCTTATTTGTCAACATAAAAATTTAAGAAGAGGAGGTAAAATTTTTTAAGATTTACCCTCCCATCCCCACTAAAATTGGGGGATTAAGAAGGGAGGGGTAATATTTTGGAATATGCTGACCATTATGCCCCATGTTATGTTTGATATTCCCAGAGTACGTATCTCCCTTTCTTGGACTTCAATCCGAGATCGTGCACTCTTCATGCACCGTCAAGATGTCGTTGCCTTTCGTCTTCATCATTGGCAGGCGAGGTCGCTGAGATTACTGGAGGCGAGAGATGAGTCTCATGGCGCAAGTGTGAAGCCATATTTTGTTGGTTTTTTTGCCAAATTTTGTTGGGGTTTGATATTCGAAATTTGAAGGAAGCAAAAGTTATGGTGTTGGAGTGGAGCGTCTCAAACAGATGGCTGACCGGAGAGGATGAAACACTCAAATTACTTGTTTAATAATTATGTTTATATTATAAGAATAGTCATAATAATTAGACATAATTATTTACATTAGTACTGTTAATCAGGGAGAATTGTTGATAAAGACCTCATTAGAAACTTATTTGCCAAATGAGACATGAGGGAACATCTTTTGCATATAAGGAAAGATTGTTCAAACATAAAGAAAGGTCACACAGGGAAGATATATTGCACACAGGGGAAGATTGTTTGAACGTAAAGGAATATCTTTTGTACAAAGGAAAGACTGTATGTACCCAAATGTCCCATTTGGTAAATAAATTTTCAATGAGGTATTTTTGGACAATTTTCCTATTAATTATGTATCATATTTATTTTTATTTAATTTTAATAATTATAAAAATATAATTTAATATATCAAATGTCTTGTGTAACTATATTATATTTTTTTATTAAACGTTCTACAAGGATTAAAAACAATTAAATAAAATAAGGTTAAAAGTGTCCATATAAATATATTTCCTCTCCCTCTCCTGAATCAAACAAGATAACATAAAATTCCTCCTTTTTGAACAATCCAAACAAGTTAATATTAAAATCCCCCCAATTCCCCTTCTCTTCTCTCACCTTTATTAAAATCCCTCATCTCCCCTCTCCTCTCCTTCAACAAACCAAACAGAGGGTTTTTGTGCATGTTCGAAGAATTTGAAACTGACCTTTTTAATATAATCATATGGTCTTATTAATTTATTAGTTACTTTCAATATGTTTCAAACATATAAATAAAAATTTTAAATTTTATTAACTTTGTCTTAAAATTTAACAGTCTTTTAATTTTACTCCTATTTAATATATCATATACCACATGAAAACAAATTCAAAATAATAATAAAATGATATATTTATATAAAAAATTTAATGATATAACTTATAAATATAATTAAAATAAAACGTTTTTCTTTACTTGATAAATAGGATTAGACAAATTTCCCTTAAACTAACTTTTCTTTTTCTTTTTTTATTTGGTGAAGGATTTCCCCTTCTCAGATTTAAAACGTAAAGGATTTTTACCTTTTTTATCAAATGTATTTCTTGATATTCAAACTTATATTCTCCTCTTTCTAAAGCTGAGGCTGCTTACCACCTCATTTTATAAAAATGTATTCAAATAGAAATGGGTTAAGGGGCAAATTTGCTTCGAAAGTTTTCGCTGAGATGCAATGTTATTCTATACTGTTAAAAAACTAACATTGACTGTTAAAAAATTAACGTTGACCGTTAATTATAAAAGGAGACATTACTTTATTTTAACACTTCCAGGATAATATTACACATAAAAAAAACTTCTAAACCAACATTACTCTCTATCGAAAAACTCTCAAAATAAATTTACACCTTGATCTAGTAGAAATTACACTAAATGCCTCCACTTTTACCCCAACTTCAATATAGAACAATCATCTGGATGGGTTCTCTTATTCACATGATTTCCTGGAGTCATGGGGCTGATATGAGATGTATAATAGTGTGTTGTTTTGTGATCGTCATTATGCAGCAGTGACTGAATAAGCACAGGGGCATTTCTTAATAGTACTGTAGGGGCTCCATTCTGCCATGCTCTGCGTTTTCCTCAGAGAGCTGCTCCATGATTGAGTGCCCTTCAGACCACTGTCCCTCTTGTGACCTAGAGGCTAGAGCATTCCCCATAGGGGTGTTCATCAATTTCCCGTCCCGATCCCGAGCAAATCGGGACGGGATTTTCCCGTCCCGAAAATTTCGGGATCGGGAATGTGATTTCGAGATCGGGAAAAATTCGGGATCGGGATCGGGAATGGGATTTCCCGATCCCGAATTTTTCCCGATCCCGAAAATATATCTATATACATATATTTTTAAAAAAAATATTTAAGAAAATAAGACTAAATGTAAAATAAAATGTGAAAATCCCTAACACCCTTAAGATAATATCTATTCTTTTAGTTTATTTAGTTAATTTAATTTATTATTTATTAAATAGTTCTAATTTTTTGTTCTTGTTTTTATTCTTTTTACAACTGAATCGACAACTTTAAGCATATATTGGACTAATTATATATTTATATTAAACTTATTTGATACAATATAATATTAAACAAATTATATATTTATACTAGACTAAAGGAAACACAACAAAAAATTTAATATAGAGATTTTAAAAAAAAAAAATAAAACAAATTCGGGATTGGGAATTTCCCGATCCCGATCCCGAAATTTCCCGATTTTCGGGATCGGGAATGAAAATCATTCCCGAACCCTTCTCGGAATCGGGATCGGGAATGGCATTTCCCGATCCCGATCCCGATCCCGAACACCCCTAATTCCCCAATTTCCCCAACTTCGGTGTCAACAGTAAAAATATCAGGTAAAGTCAGGACACCGCGGGTAATTTCATAGCCATCTAAATAAAAGGCGACGCAGCTCTGCACTGTACCCTCCCTCCACCCCCTAAGGCCCTAACATCAAAAAGGGGCCATCATCGAGAGAGAGAAACAAAGTGGCCATTTCATTTGCCCCCTTAAATAATACTCTCAATGTTGCTAAATATAGATTTTTTTAAAGAGATTAAAAAAATTAAAATAAGGTAGTTAATTATATCATATATCATATATTTTTTTATTTATATATCCGTTTATAAATTAGATAAAAAAGTTTGGAGAAAATATGATAAATATAAATATTTTAAAGTAATTTAATTAATTTTCTTAGTATATCTAAAAAAATAAACTTTGTCTAATATTTAAAATTAGAGGGAGTAATATTGTTTCCTCTCCTTGATATAAGAGTCAGACAACTTTTCTTAAACAGATTAAAAAAACTAAATAAATTAAATTAAAGTATTTATGTTTATTATTTTTCAAAACAAATTGCTTGGCTAATAAATTGATGTGCAGTTTAATAATACTCAATATATATTATGATTAAATAACTTATGTAATTTCTTTAATATAAAAAAAAGTTAAGGGGGAATAATAATAGTGAAAGAGGATTTACATATATTTATGCTATCTCTAATCCTAAATATAAGATCGAGTTAATTTTTTTGGAGAGGTTAATAAACTAAATATATTACTTAATCATAATATATATTGTGTAGTATATAATATAATTCAGTTTATAAGTTAAACTAATTAGTTTGAAGAAAAAATTATAGATATAAATAATTTATTTATCTTCCTTAATCTCTCATAAAAAAACTCTGGTCATTTTTATAAATAATTTTCTCGCTCTTATAACTGATCTTTAATATAAGCAACTTTTTTTCTTATACCTCAAAATTTAAAGTACTCTTTCCTTTATACTCCTATTAAATACATATATTTATATTAATAATCCTCCACTCACTACTAATTCTCTCTCGTTTAATAATTTGTTATCTATTCACCCTCATATATTTTAGGGGAAATTCTAGAAAAATACTTTGGAAAATACAAAAGGATAAATCAGACCTCTGAAATCCCAATTCAGTGTGCTATCAATAAGGAGGAGGAATTTGGAATTTTGAAATCTCGGAGAAAAAATGAATTTGCCCTTCAGCTGTCCCACTTTCTCAGCTCAAAACAACAACACCAGACTCTTTATTGACAACATCGCATTATACATCAACAACTCCGCCTTACTTCTTCCACAACTTTGTATATCAATATGGTGTTGTTAATGTAAAATATGATATTGTTAATAAAGAGATAGGTGTTATTATTGGTCCTGAAACTTAAATTATGAAGTTGTGAAAAAAGAAAATCGAGTTATTAATATAAAATAAGGTGTTGTTAATATAGAGACTGATGTTGTTATTGTGAAACAAGAAAGTAGAGTTATTAATATAAAATATGGTGCTGTTAATAAAGAGTCCTGTGTTGTTATTGTAAAAGAAGCAAGTGGAGTTGGTAATGTAAAATCCGGTGTTGTTAATAAAGAGAAATATGTTGTTATTAGTCCTGAAACTTAAATTATTAAGTTGCGAAAAAAGAAAGTTGAGTTGAAGGCAAAAAAAAAAAAAAAAAAAGAAAAGAAAAGAAAAATAAAGTTGAGTTGTTAATATCAAATAGGGTGTTGTTAATATAGAGACTGGTGTAGCTATTGTGAAACAAAAAAGTTGAGTTGTTAATGTAAAATATGGTGTTGTTAATAATGAGACCGGTGTTGTTATTGTAAAAGAAGAAAGTGGAGTTGTTAATATAAAATCCGGTGTTGTTAATAAAGAAAGATGCGTTGTTATTAGCCCTGAAACTTAAATTACGAAGTTGTGAAAAAGAAAGTTGAGTTGTTAATATAAAATATGGTGTTGTTAATATAGAGATCGGTGTTGTTATTGTAAAACAAGAAAGTTGAGTTGTTAATGTAAAATAAGATGTTGTTAATAAAAAGACTGATGTTGTTATTGTTAAAGAAGAAAAGGAAGTTGTTAATGTAAAATTCGATGTTATTAATAAAGAGGTTGGTGTTGTTATTTTGACTTAAGAGAGAGAGACAACTGAAGAGCAATTTTATTTTTTTACTGAGATTTTAAAATCCCAGATTCTCCATCTGTACTCAGCAGCACACTAACTTAGAATTTTAGAATTCTAGAGGTTGAATTTGTCCTTTTGTATTTTTTAAAATATTTTTCTAAAAATTTCCCTATATTTTATGAGAAAAAAAGGAGGAGGGAGTAATATGAAAAAAAGGTAGGAGGAGTTCAGGAGGTGGTAGATGCAGTAGTTATGCAGTGTATGTACAATGCTCTCTCTATATGGAAATAAAAGCTCCCCTTCCCTACCTCCATCAGTTTTACTGACTTCTCTCACATGTCCCTCCTGCAACTCAGCTCAGCCACCTGACAAATTAAAGCCAAAGCCCAAAACCCTCTCTCTCTCTGTTTACCATCTTTACTGAGTGAGTTTTGAGTATTGGAAACCTCAAAAATCTTCCCCTTTTCTCCTCCTTTTTCCCCACTTCTCACCGTCCCTTTCTCTCTTCCCTCTCCTAAAAAGCTTCCCACTGAAATCTCCTTCACTGGCTCTCCCAACCATGGAAGCTTTTAGCTTGCTCAAATACTGGCGAGCCGCTTCTTCCCTTCCTCCTGGGGCTCCTCCTCCCCCTTCTCCCGACGCCACCACCGTCGTCACCGCGGTTGACTCCGACACTGAAGACGACGACGACGACGACGACGGGCCCTTCTTCGACTTGGAGTTCACGGTACCCGACGATGCTGAGGATGGCCCTGAGAATCTGAATGTGAACAATAGTGGAAGTGACTCTCCCCTGCATAGCGAAGAGGAACAAGCTGATGACGACGGGTCTGACGACGGAGATGGTGACGGAGAGTTCAAATTTACGCTCTCTCCGTCCACCAATGATCCCGGTGATCCTAACCTCTCGCTTTCTCCTTCCGATGATCTGTTCTTTAAAGGCAAGTTGGTGGAGGTGGAACCTTCTTCTTTTGTGATTAACTCCTCTGAATCCGAACCTAATTCCAAGCCACAGTTCACAGCGTCATTGTTGAAATCCGCTACCAAGTTCCGTATTTTCATGTCTGCTCTCAAGAAATCCAAAGCCAATGCGTCGGATAAAGAGTCTAACGCGTCTGATGCTCCGAAACAGCAAGAAACTCAGCTGCTGGAATCACAGAAGAAGCCGCCGGAGCAGAACCAGCAGAAGAAGCTTTTCACTGTGAAGTTTAAAATCGAAGAAGTTCCCATTATGTCTCTGTTTACCAGAGATAACCGTTCTAGAGGGGCTTCGGCGAACAAGCCGACCCAGAAGCAGAACACTGAGGAAACACAATCACTCTCTTCTTCAGCTTCCGACGAAAAGCGTTTCTCAAAGGAAGTAATGCAAAAATATCTGAAAATGGTGAAGCCTCTGTACATTAAGGTTTCCAAAAGGTACGGTGGCAAACTGAGGTTTTCCGGGCAGCTTAATGTGAGCTCCAAAGCCAAACCAGCAGGGCCAACGCCGGCGGCCACCGTGGCACAGAAACCTGCTCCGACAAAACCAGTGGCCGCCGAGAAGACTCCGACCGAAGCGGACAGTTCTGAAACGAAGGGTCAGCTAAAACAGGGGAATCTTCCGGCAGGGTTGAAGGTAGTGTGTAAGCATTTGGGAAAGAGCCGTTCGGCTTCGTCGGCGGTGGCAGCGGCGCCGGCCGGCTCAGTTTCTTCAAGACGGCGAGATGATTCACTTCTGCAGCAACAGGATGGGATCCAAAGTGCCATTTTACACTGCAAAAGGTCTTTCAATGCCTCTCGAGGTAAAGAAAAACACAAATTTTCAATTTTTCCGAAACTTTTTGTTGTTGTGGGGGCCATTTATGAGTAATTACTGGTTAAATGAATCTATCTTAAAACTCTAAAACAATTCAAAGAATTTGATCACTTTTAATTTTTATTCGCATTTTTAAAACAGAAGGCGAGTCTTCCCAGCTGCCACGTTCTGTGAGCGATCCCCTGCAAGAGACATCGCCGGAATTATCGAGAAAATCGACAGAGAAAGGCAAAGACAAGTGCCCTTAAAACATTGTGGGGGCTGTTCCCAAGTCCAAACAATTTCAGAGAAGCAAGATTTGAGTTCTTTTCAAATGTCACCGCCCTGTCTGTAAAAATAGAAGGAAAAAAGTCAGGAGTTGGGATTATAGTGAGTCGGCGAGTACTGATAAAAACTATTGCTAGTAGATTGCAGTGATGTCCTTGGGACTGTTGATATTATGGCCCTTATTGGTTGGGTCGTTCTTTAGTTTGTTTTTTTTTCCCTCGTTAGTCGGATAAACTGTAAAGCTCTTCTTTCCTAGCAAGTGAAAGAAGATCATCATGGCTTTTCTTTTGTAATGTTATGATCATGTATCTATGTAGCTTAGAACAAACAGTTTCTTGACCCCTTCAGTGATATTAGTATTTACTACTAGATTGATTGATGGGTTCATTTTTTCCCCCTTCGTTATTTTCTTTTTGGAATGAATGATTATGAAAAATCATTAAGTAAAACTACAGACATAAATTTCTTGTTTATCAACTCCATTGAGCTCTTCAGCCAGAATGAAGGGTGAAAAAAAAATTACATCATGATCTTGAGCTGATCAATGACTCGGTGTACTTATTGACTTTTTGTGGGGTAAATGATTTAAGATAATATTTCGATCCCTAATTAGGAAATCCCCAACTACTTCAGTATGAATATTTATCACGTGTCTTGGCCTCTTTGGGTATTTTGTCCCTACTTTATGAAAATCCTCTTATGCACATCTCAGCTATAGTACTAATAGTGGGATGAAGTTTTTTTATGAACATAATCTCTTGATGCAGTTTCCATGCGAGTCTCGAATTAGACGACCCCATGAAACTTCCTCAAAATCAATAGTTTCTTCAACATCTAGATGAACCGAATTGGTTTGGAGATTCTATGAGGCTTGTTTGAGTTGATGTTTGAAAAACACATTCATATAAGTTAAGGTAAAATTTTTTTTATATGTTTATCTTATAAACTGTAAATCACGTTGTAAGAATAAAAAAGGCACTAAATAGATATCCCTGTTCTTCAAAATCTGCAAAATGAGAAACTCAGTTCACTGGTGGGGAAAAAGAAGAGTGAAGGGCATTGATTTTGATATAAAGTTGAGAACTTTAAATAATAAGGAGCATGATGGAGTGTCAAACTCGAGAGTCGAGAGAGGAGAAAAATTGCGGTCAGAGAAGTGGGAAAGATGGGGACAAGAGGCGTAAAAAAGTGAGATTTTTTCTGTTTGGGGTGGTGATGAAGAAAAAGAAAAAGAGGATTGGATTGTAGAATTAGACGCAAACACAGGTGAGTTTCATAATCATATCATAGGTGGGAATCTCATTTTTCTCGGTAAAATTCAAGAGGGTGTCCTCTTTCTCTGCTCTGTGTGTGTGTGTGTTGTTGGAGTGTTGGCCCTCAATGTGTCTGAACTCTGAAGAAGCCTGCCACATTTTGGAATTGGTGAAACTCATTGATGTTAGTGCCCCTCCCACCCCCACTATGTTCATGTTCCTCTGCTTGGTAAAATACTAAATTATTACGTTGCACATCTTCATTTGTCTTTTTGTGCCTCTCTCCATATATGATGCATCCCATGCGTTTCATGTGAGAAACTAAGTGCCTGTTTGTTTTAGCGATTCGATTGTTTATAAGTTATTTTTTAATAATGATTTATGGTATACGAAGTAAGTATGTAAGAGGGGTTGTGTCTCGATTTACGTAAAAAGCAACTTATAAGCAATCGAATCGTTAAAACAAACAGGCACTAAATTTATTGAAGTATGAAGAAAGGAGTTATTAACTTATTATACTGTTGGATTGAAATAGTTTATTTTTAGATAATAAATATTTATAAATTATAATTCACGGTATATGAGATAAGTATGTATAAGGAGTTTTATCTCAGCTTACGTAGTAAGGACTTATTTTTTAAGAAAACGCTGAACCAAACAAATTTATAAATATCTTTTAATAGTTGAAAAAAAAAGAAAAAAAAAAAAGATGACTTGCAAAGGATAGGGTGAATAATAAATAACCTCTTCTATTCATTTTGTCATTGATGCGATGTCAAGGTTATTGTTATTTGTCATCCACGAATAGTATTCCTTACGATGTAATAAAAACTTTCAAATACGGAAAGCGTCATGATATTACAAGGGAGAATTACTCACAAGTCTCGACTAAGAAAATTAAATACAGCTAGGTTGCTAAATTTCATTCTATACTAATAAGTTCAAAGGGATTTAATATTTATAAGTTTAATGCGATTTGGGCGGTTTAATTTAACATTCAAAAAATATGTTTATACCAGTTAAGATAAAATTTCTCTCACGTACTTATCTTATACATCATAAATTACGTTAAAAAAATAACTTTTACCACTAATTAAAACAAGCATTTAAGTTGTAAAAAAGTATGATTTATAAATATTAAATTGTTAGTTTTGACTTATAAATAACATAGATTGATTCTTGAATTAGTAGGCAACTCTATTAGATGGCAATGGAATTGATAACATATATAGGCAAGGAATCATTCGAAGGATCCTGAAGTCCAAAGAATGGCAAGAATGCTGTTAGGAGCCAAATGCGTGGGAATTGTGCTCAACTATGAACCTTTTGGTACGCAATTCTAATAAGTTCTTATCAATTGGTATTAGGATGTGTTTGATATCACGTTATGAGGCAAATAAGTCCGTTTTCTATGTTAAAAGTCTGAATGAGTCGGAGTTTTTTTCCCCAGCGTTTTATATTTGTATCACGGGTAGAATAAATTACTTATTAAATAAGCTCCTCACTGCAGTTTTTCTATTAAGTCACTTATTACATAAGTCGAGATAAAACTTCTCTCACATACTTACCTCGTATACCGTAAATCACGATTTATAAGCACTTATTGTCCAAAAAAGCTATCTTAAAATCGTTTATCCAAATATAAATCACATTACAAAAAATGAATTTTCTATTAATTCATTTTTAATAAATCAGAATCATAATAAGTCATTTTTCCTACCGCTATTCCAAACACATATTTAGTATGTGCGCCTTTCACCACAGACCTGATTTTCCTGCTAAGTAAATTTGGGTTGTCCAAATTTGATTTGGACAGGCTAGATTTGAGTTTTTTTTTTTAATGATGATTTTTTAATTAAAAAAGGTTATTTTTTAAAAAATATATAATACTTAAGATATCGGATTTATTTTAAAGTCTACACTTGTTAAAATATTTTTTTTAAAAAAATATAAACTTTTAAAAAATCATATATGGATTGTTAGATCAAATCTGATTGCCTAGCTGTCCGAGCTAAGCGCAAATTTTGCTTAACAGGGAGACCAATTGGTTTTAGCACACTTGAAGGCTAGTCAAACTGTTTGTTTTGGACTGAGCTATTTGCATTCGGCATTCCTGTTTAGCACCTTCGGCTTCTATCCATCACTTAAAAATTCCGGCCTTTACAGAAAACACTAAACAAAAGTGGAATATAATTACCATCATATAATTGATAATTTGCACAACTGTTTACATTATTTCTCTCGACAATTAAGCAACAGGTTTTCTTTTTCGTTTGGGGTCTTACTAGAATGTCCTAGCTCATCAGACCCACCCAAGAGCCAGAGACACATCTTTCTCTTGTGTTACGAATCTTCAACAGTAGTGAAAGCCTAGAAACCAACGCCGGTAAAACAAGCCTCACCATGGGTTGACCCACTGGTCAAATTATATCCCACACTACAGTTCATCTGCACCTCAACTCTTCTATTAAAAAGATTTAATACTTTAACGTTGCCACCTACTTTGGTTGAGCTGCTGATATTTAGAAAAGATTCAACTTTTCTAAGTTTCTCCATAATAATCTCCACCGTGACGTTCAGTCTCTTCGTCTTTCTGCCCATGGCCTTCCCCGCTGGCGTCACCCCTCCTCCGATTCCGGTTCCGTTATAGTAAAGCGTGGTGGTGCTGCTCCCAAACCTGAAGGTGAAGACGTTGGGATTCTTGACTGAGATATCAGCGATCAGTGTCATGTTCTTCAAATCGCTACTCTGAGTTGAATTTATGAGCGTTACACCGTTAAGTCTCAACTGGGGCTCTTTAACGTTGTACACAGTGAAGCCAAATATTAGGAAGGTGACCACGATGATCAATACGATGGCGGTGACGCAGCCGCAGCACTGGACGTAGTTTCGTCGTCGTCCACAAGACCTATGGCGATCGTTGATGAAAATGGGTCTATCCTCGTAGCTGCTACTAGAACTAGTGAGCGACGGTGGAGTTAAGGGCTTGACTTGTTCTCTTTCAGACATGCTTGAAAGTTTAGGGCTACCACTTGTAGGGCAAACTTTGAACGAGTGATTTGATTTTATAGATGAAGATAATTAATCGGATTGGGTAAGATTAGGATGGAGTTTAGTGCTTAATAATCTCTAACTCTTGACTTGATAAATCACGGGACAGTCCATGTTTGGTGTTAACTCATCTCACACGTTACCGTGTGGCTTGGCTTGACTTTCATTACAATAAATTCACCCGGCACCTTAATTAATAGAAGAGCCATTACTTTTTTTTCTGTTGGGAAAATAAAGAATCTAGATATTGTTAGGAATCTTCTATATTGTCTATTCTAGTTGAAGTATTGTGAATACAATCAAGCATTATTGTCAAACTCGCGAGTTGACTCTCCAAGTTTACCGTTTTTACGTTTCTAACTTATAAAATCGAGTCGAGTCATTAGTAAACTCGTGACTATTGTAAACTCGGTTAAATTCACGAGTTTATATATCAAGTTTACCGTTTTTACGTTTCTAGTTTACAAAACTATGTTAACACACCTTTAAACTCATGTTAACTTTTTCAATTTGATTATATTCAACGGCTTTATATATGAGTTTTATAGAAATTTTTTTGTTAAATGCGATAAATTATGAATGTTGATAAATTTAATTTCAATTATTTGAATTTAAAATATATTTAAATCAAATTGTTGTCAAATTTTTATATTTTAATTGTTTAATTATATACTAATAATATCAATTTAATGATAAAATTAAACTCTTACGAGTTTACGATTCGAGTTCACGATACGAATTTACATCATTATCACGAGTTTGCTTAAACTCGCGAGTTTGACAACCTTACAATCAAGTTGATGACCAGGTGAAGTTGCATATTTGGAATAATTAATTTAATTGTTGAAATTGATCAGAAGGAGAGATGGGGGACTAAACAAATTGATGTGTTAAGTGTTAACGGCCGGTTGAGATTGGCTTTTTGCTCATTGCTTGGTCAAGGAGACCCAAAAAGAAGAGAGAGAGAAGGTTATCGTGAAAGCAATTTCAATTTGTTTAGAAGTATGGCAAGAAACAGACTTGGACTTGGGCAACCAATAAAGACGAAGCTATGCTGCCAAGTTAACCTTATTCTTTTGGCATAATATCCGGTCTCCGATGATCTTTTTGAATTCAAGGTTTGACCAATTTCAACCTCGATGATTACTCCTCATGTCCCGGAAGTATATTTGGGGAGTTGATGTAAATTTTAAATATGAGATATAGTTTTATATTGTCATTTTTTTTCTTATTTATTAATATTGATATTCTCTCAACAATAATTAAGAAGGAGGAGGAAGGGGAGGAGGGAATTAAAGAATATGATAAGGGTGTTTTAAGAATACATGTCATATTAATCAACTCAACTAATTTACTCAATCTAATTTTTTTTTTTGTACATAAAATTTTAGGTGTGTTTGGCACCAATCATCCCACTAAGACTAGGGCACCCTAGGGTTTAAAGAGCATTTATAAGGGACTTATGAGATCGCCTATCAAAGGAGCTCTTACACCGGTAGCAAGAATCAAACTTGCATCATTTTGGAATTCAAATCTGTTCTGTACCATATGTGCCAACTCTCATTGGTCTTAATGTAATTAAATTAAATTAGATAAATATATTTTATATTAAAAATAAAAGAAGTATTTATATTATATCCTGCAAAGACCGGAATGCGAAAGGCCATATGGTGACATATCTTTTGATGGATTTTATCCCCAGAGGGATATATCATCTTGCATAATTTGGTGTCCATTGGGCTGCGTTAGCTATCATTGGGCTTTGTGTATAATCTGAGGCCCATCTGTTGGCTTTTTTCAAGTGGACTAGTGGAAGCGTGGCAAACAAAGTTCAAATTCACCTTGAGAGAAGTCACCACATTCCGTGCCCAAGAGGTTACCTCTCAGAGAAGATACCGATACACGGTGGGGGAAAAAAGCTTCTTTCTTTGAGAAACCAGTGGCAACAAAGAACATGAAAAAGAATATATAGGCAGTTGCAATAGTAGTTGCTTTTTATGTTAACTTTTGCTACACAAAAAAGCGTGTGCCTTATATGTAGAAAAAGGGTTAGTTTTATTCTGTTCATAATGTCATAGCAGATTCTGTGGGGATATGATTATAGACTAAGGAATATGAAGAACTGACCAAGGCATTAAGCATTGAATGCTATCTTATCATATCATATTAATTATTTTCCTCAACGTCGGATTCAGGAATTGACTACCCAACTAATACCATTTATTGGCACTTAATATGTTCAGATTCAGAATGAAGAAATCCATACGGTATTGACTATTGAGTCTATACTCTATACCATGGAGGCTTCAAGTTGATGCCACCCAACCTGACAAATTTGGCCACGTCTTGATGCAAACGATTGGGACCAGAGGCTTAGCAAAGAGAGCTAAGTATATCGGAACGGTTCTGATGTGGATGAATCACATTTTATTTTTTAAAATGACAAATTATTTTTTGAAAAAAATAATAGTTATGAGATTATTTTTAAGAAAAATTCTAGAAAATTTCGTTTAAAATAAGGAAAAGACAAATCAGGAAGTTCAATATCACAAATCTCAAGTCAGACTAGTAGGAGGAATTGTAAATATTTCCAAATGATTAATCTGCCCCTGATAGCAATTGAAGAGCTCAAATTGTCAATATGTATACTTAAGTTATTAATTACGATTCTTCAATTGTTATTCTCTATATCTAAGTAGTCAGCAACACTGCACATGTGCGGCTTTAAAATAGGGTTAAGGTGCAAAAATACCCATGAACTTTTCTCAAAAGTGCATCCAACATCATAAACTTTTTTTAGGTGCAAAAATACCCATGAACTTCTCAAAATGGGGCAAAAATGTCAAACCGTTAATTACCTATAGGGTTGTTAGAATTTTGAGGAGTTCAAGTTGAAAATATGTATATTGAAGTTGTCATTCTCTATACTTAAGTGGTCATTGATGCCTGATAACGTTTGGAGAGCTAAAGTTATCAATATGTATATTGGAGTTGTTGTTAATTATGATCCGTAAGTTGTTATTCTCTATATCAAAATAGTCCGGGGCAGACTAATCATTTAAAAACATATACAAATTCCAAACTTCTTCCACAGGTCTAACTTGACATTCATGATATTGAACCCCTAATTTATCTTTTTCCTATTTTAAACGATTTGCTTTTGAAATTTTCCCTTATTTTTATTTTAGATCATATAATAGACATTTAAGAAAATCAAATTTGAATCATTCATTATATTTAAACAGCTCAGATGTGCTTAGCCCTCCCGATTAAGCAAAGCTCTTAGGAGAAGAGCCAATTCCCAAACAATTCATGAATATTCCTTCGTCCTTGAGCCAATAAAATACTATTTAGGCAGCTCATCTAAGAGGCCAAAAATGAAAGAAACTGTGGAATATAGTCATATCTGATACATCTTATTATGAGATTTGGCTCCCATGTTAACCAAATTTTCTTTAGTTACTCTTTTGTGAATGCAGAGGATTTAAAGAACCAGCAACCGCATGGACTAATTAGCGAAAACGAAGAAAAGCAAAAAGATATAGGATTCATAGGAACTTTACTAACAAAAACAATAACATGGAGGTTTGCTCATAACGGCTCAGCGAAACGCATGAACTGAGTAAAATTGATAATCCAAAAATGATATAGCCATAATATACATACCGATAAAACATACGCAAAACTGGTTTAAAACGAAACATGATCCTGAAATGAAAGGAAAGATAAAGAACACACTCTACAAAGTATTATTATTATTATTAACACTGTAAATTCTGAACTGAATTGGAGGTGAGGTTGAGACGCATGAGGCAAGCCATTTCAGTGGATTTTTTCTTGTCGAAAAACTTGAGAAGACGGACATAGCCAGTGAGCTTTGTGTAGGCTGTTAGATTGAAAGCCCCCGAAAGGATTTCACTAGAAAGATTCGCAGAAGACAATACCGGATCCCACCTTAAATTCAACGAAACATTCATTGCTCCGTTTTCTCTGCCCTTCACTCTGCCACTCTGCAACTCTCTGTCACCAACAATGGAATCCCCGTAGAGTACTTTCACACTACTATTTCCATATTCAAACCTTCCCAAGTTTGGATTTTCGACACTGATCTGAGCAACCATTGTGAGATTAAAGGAAGGTGATGATGGTGAAGTTGTGTAACTCAAGTGATTCACAGATACCGATTCGAGCTGAAGCAGAGGCCTTTTCACACGCAACACTAAGGATGCAAAAACCAGAGCGATCGCACACAGTAACACGAAAGTGGCCAAAAGGAAGACGAAACACTTGTTGCTTCGTTTCTCGTGCTTGGCTTTGTTCATGGTTGCCTCAAATCCCAAGTCACGATCGAGTTGCTTACTAGGGGTTATACTCTTTCTATAATATAATAGAAGAAGCCGAATGAGTTTTCTGTTACAGAAATAAGAAGCTGAAGCAGTTACAACTTACAGAATTGATCTGTTTTTGGACTTCCGAGATGAACCAAAGGGTTATTTGCAAGTTACAAATTGAGTGCTCAACATGTCTTTTTAATAGGCCATGGATCGCTTTCGCAGTCTTTGAAATCACCAATTTCTTTTTTCCCCACTAAAAGTATATATAAAGGGAAATTTGAGATATTGTTATACCAAAAGTCACCACGTTTTGTTCTTGGGGCTCACGAAACATGAGTAATGCTGTAGGAATAAAAGAGGAGGGGCACATGACATGATTCCCAAATCTTGATTATTTTGTTCTCCCATTTTTATGATACAGTACGATCTAACTCAATTAATTTGCGCCAACTTTTGCCCATATTATTCCCGTATTTAAAGCCAAATGGATTAGCTGTTAAGTAATAGAGGAAACCAAAGTGAAAAGGGCCCATATGGCACAGAACTTTATAGCGGCATAAAGGATCCAGCCATTTAGTTCCTAGGCTTATTTATTTATTCGGAATATAGAAATATGAAAGTGTTTTTCTTTTCTGTTTCTTCTCTGGTTCTTGACTTTTTCCATCTAAACTAATATTGTGTTGGACATTCTATATATTTCTACCTTCCTTGATTAAAAACACATTGCACACGAGTTAACCACAAGTCAGTTATAAGCAACAGTTTCACAGAATGGTTACTTTCAAGTGGCACTTGTTCTGCTATCCACGAATCACTGCTTCGCTTGAAGGGATAAACAGTTTGGAGTCTCTGGTAGCGTAATGTTAAAACGAAAAGTTCATAAATTTTGGCACTGGAAAAAGGTCTGGACCAATTATTTACTCAATATTTCATTGAGTAATATTATCCAGCTCTTATGCAGGTACGTTACTCCTGTGAATACGCACGTGCATCTGTTTAACCAAAGAAAATAAAGGTCAGAAGAAGTTCTAGAGTTAGAATTATATATGATGATGATAATCTGAATGAAAGACGAAACATAAAGAAATAAATATAAACTAATCGACACTTTGTTGAAGTTTTGTAGATAGATAGTTCAGTTCTCCTCTGCCACTTCCAATTCATCTAGACAGAAAATCTTAAACTGGTATTGCTTAAAGCACCAAAAATTCAGTTGAACACTAGGGACCTTGGGTAAATAAGCACTTAGTTTTAAATCAAGATACAAAGTCAAATTAAAAAAAAAAAAAAAACTTAACTTCAACAGTAACTATATCAGCCAAAACAACTACCTACCAATCCCCTTTGAAGCAACTGCTGAACAATACACAAGCTTTTCACTTGTTTTTCTGCAAGGCCAAAATTGAGATTTTACATTTAAGACCAAAACAAACCTCTTTATTAGCTCTTTCATTTAGGATTGGAGGGAGTATTTTCTTTCACAACTTGCCTAGTTGAATGATACTTGGACAAGCCTCGCTTACTTTCATGGAACACAAGATTTCTAACCACTGCAACAACGTATTTGTTATCCCATAAAGTCTTGGCAGCAGATTCTTCCTTAACCTTCAAATAATTCATAATTTTTCTCATTCACAGTAGGCATGTGCGTGATGTATCTTGATAGAATGCTAGTTGCATATATAGTGGTGTCTACAGCTTTGTAACTAGTTAAAAGAAAACTTTAACAGCTCTGCTGCATAACTCTCTTGAGAAATGAAAAATGCATTTTGAAACTTGAGGAACTTCAATTCCCAAAATATAACACAACAGCACCATCAATCTCAAATATGCCCTTCATTTGCTTTCTAAATTCTTTCATATGATTTAGACTTCTTCTTTATGGGCTCACATACATCTGTATGAACCAGTTAGAGCTTCTTAGGAATTTTTTTGGAATGGTGATTAGAACCTTCAAAATTAACTTTTTAATTGTGATTTATGGTGTACAAAATAAGTATGTGAAATGAGTTTTGTCTCAACTTTCATAAATATGCTTATAATAAGCAGCTCCAAACAAATGTTTCATGCTTGGTTTAATTGATTGAAGCTTTATACGAGAAGGATCTATCATTAATTAATTTATCAAGATCTATTTCCCAAGTTAATTGAAGAATTCTCATCTAACAACAAAATAGTTTACTTGATAAGCGTTGTACTTGTGAAAACAAGACATTAAAGACAAGCTTTGTGCTTGATAGAGTTTTGACACATACAATACGTCAATACCTTTTACCTTTGCATCCACTTTGTCTTCTATCACCAAACTTCTACTTTGGAAGAGTATGTTTTGCCCAAAGTCTTAAATGTTTTACAAGTTTGATGTCATATGAAGAGTTCAACCACTGTCGGTCATTCAAATCTCTCAAGTATTTATGTTGTGAGGTGGGGCTTTCTTTCTTGTTTTCTCTCTACAAAAATCCACAAATATCAATTTTTCTCTCATATCATATGTTGGAAGAGAAAGAAAAGAAAAAGAAAATTCCCACACAGAAAATGGCAAAGCAACAGCCCAAGAATACTCTCCTGTTTTGCACGCACGCACACACACACACCAAGATAAACTATTACGAGTTAAGCAAGTAAAGATCAAAAGATTAACTACTGAACTAGAATCAAGAGCAAACTTCATAATTTCAACTTTACAGATAAAAGGGGGGGGTCCTAGTCAGAAAATCATAAAAGACATTGCCTGAAATACCAAAAATTCAGCTAAACACTAGAGACCTTTGGTTAATCAGCACTTAGCTTGAAACCAAGGTACAAAGAACAAAAACTACATAAAAGAAGCATAACTAATTAACTACAACAGCAAGTACATCAGCACAACAACTATAGTCTCAGACAGTAGGGTAACAGGGGAAAATCATCCAACTTTTTTCATAGTAATTTTATCATACTTGAATTTTGAAAATATTGGCAAGAAAAACTTGAATAATCGAAAGACGCAGCCCGAAGTGACCAAAATGTTATTGTCGTAATTTTTGTTTTACTATATATCTTGGAGAGCAAGGTAAGTTGACGGAGCAGCACCTAAAGCAGAGGCGTGAGCAGATCTGTACTATACTGCTATGCTTGATATTAAACCATATTGAAAACATTGCTCCTTTAGAATAAGAATGTCCATAGGCATAGCTACCTTCTATATGTCGAATTTACCCGCCTTGACCAGATTGTACTTATCCTTACAAGTTATCATAAACTATATTGTGAAATGAGCAGTATACATGTTCCTAAAATTGTGCACTGACGTGTCATTATTTTATAATGCATCAAAGTACCGTAAAGGCGTAAATTGTTTTGATTATTGTTTGTCGAACATGTTTGTGGCAGATCACTCTTTAACATAACGTAAACCAATTCAGTAATCACCCTTTAACAGTGAAAAAGAATGATCAAAGTGGGAAAAAAAATCTGAAAATATGAACATAACGTAAATCAATAAAGTATCAATGCACAAAGATTTGGGTTTGACGAAAATCGATGAGGCTTAGTTCAGTTTAGCAAAATTAAAGTACAACAGATAACATATGGTAGCTATAATTGCTGACAGTTAAGGGAAGTTACTGAAAAGCTGTAAGCTACCAAGTTGGGGTTAGCTGGCGGTATGTTGTCTCCATGGTATTCGTTAGTAGTTGTGAAATGTGCTGAGGAATTGAGGATACAATTGATATTCTTCCTGTTATGTTACAGTAAATCTAGAAAAGTTGGGCAAATGGAAATTGGGATGACAGGAGATAACAAGATACAGAACAAAAATTTAGTTGACCAAATTACATAATTATTACTCCCTCTTATCCTTAATACAAGACATATTTACTTAATTTGATTAGATTAAGGAAGTTATTTAAGTTAGTTAATATAACATGTATTTTCTGAAACATCCTAATCATCTTCCTTAATTCTCTCAATTCCTCTGTTCCTTAATTATTGTTGAGTGAACATCTAAGGCTAAATTAGAAAAAGATTAACAAATATGAAAACTATACCTCTTATTTAGGACTAAGATCAACTCCCCAAATGTATCTTATGTTAATACCGGAGGAGTATCACTAATTGTTCGCTGCTGAAGTCTATAACTAAAAAATTAAAAATCAAACATGGAATTGATGGTAGCTAAGGAATTAATATCTGCAGTTTTATTAAATAAAAGAAGGATGAGTCTCATTTACAAATATATGATAGCATATCCTCTAACCTGGGTAAGAAAATTCAAGCAGAATCTGACTTGAATCACCGGTTCAGCCCTCAATACTTTCTAGAAGGATTCCCGGAACCCACCGATTGGAAAAATGAGGAAATTAATTAAATTAATCTATGAATAATAATAATAAAAAGAAAAAAGAAAAGCATCCCTATCCCACTTTCTTTGACCCACTACCTCACTGATGATCTTATCCCTTGCAAAACTGTCCATGTCAAATTTACTATCAGATGTTATTCATTCCTCTTTGCAAATCTATATTATATATATGTGTTTGTGTGTGTGGCTTTTCTCTAATATCAACCAGGTCACCGTCCCAAACGCAGCTGTACCGCACTCTTTGTGACGTGCTGCTTACATCTTTTGCTAGCCACACCCACTTGTGTGATGAAAGCCAAAGCCGGCCCTTATGTACACTGCATCACTTATATGTACAAAAAACATGTTTACTTTATTGGACATTGTCGTGTATACTCTGGCAGCGTCAATTCGCTAAAATGACAGGTTTCTTTCCCAATCGTGGTGAGGCGGTGCCACTTTTACGTTCCCTTAAAAGTGTTCCTTGTGGAACTCAAATTTTGTTGAACCTTTTTCGTTGAACTCGAAGCAGAGTTGGCTCAGTTCTTTGGCCAACACTGGTGCCCCACAGTAAAATACCCCTGTTTGGAATCAAGATAGCCTTTATGTCATTAAAAGATAAAAACAAATGCTACCAACGTTATATTGTTCATGGAATTTTGACTGACCTATTCGTCCATTGCAGTGCTTCGAACATATTTTAGAGAAAACTTTCTTCCAGTTAGGCCTAGCAAAATGAGTTCTCACCTGATAGTACACATGCACAAAAAGGGGGGAAAAATACACGGTCATTGAATGGGAAAAAAAATGCATGATAAGTTGTAGTAAAGTAAATGACATCAGGGATTCAGGGCTATCATGCGGTTTGAGAACAACCAGGAAACTAACGAAGTAAAATAAAGGCTTACCCTAGTCCCAGAAACGATATCAACTCCATTTTTGGCATGGTTTAGTGCTTGTACCATGGTGATTAGGGCCGATCTTGCATCTCCTTCTTCGTATACGCTAGTCAAGTAATTGTGCATTTCAATGACACCCTGAAGTCCATAATTGGACATTGAACATTAGCAAATGCAGCTAACGTTAAGAATTCTTTCAGAGGAAATGTCGATAGTATATATAACAAACCCTTTGATCAAGGTCAGCTACTTCATTCATGACCCCTTTGAACCAATCGAAGGAACCTTGCTCTCTCGTAACCCAGTAAAAATACGCATTTGTAGTCTTCAGTGTTTTCTTCCGCTTTGGAGAAATTTTATTTAGTGAATCTGCGCCCCCCACGCTTTGGTCTGAACCTCTACTTACATCAGAGATTGAATCCTGGACATCAGTAACCACGATTGTTATCTTCATCTTACATGATTTCCAAAATGAACTCTCAAATTGTAGTTAGTAAAACAATGTCAGCGGCCAAAATTATCAGACTATGAAAAGAAGTCTGCAAGTGATTTGGACTCTGTATGTTTAAACTCTGCAGCACAAGCTACTCACCGCCATTTCCTCCATTTTGATAATGTTATTGAGAAGATCTTTCAGAATGCTGATGAAAGGTGTTGCTCCAATTCCAAGACCAACTAGTAACAGGACATCATATTTTCTATAATCTTGTGCGGGCGCCCCATAAGGTCCATCTATTTTAAGCTTCGGCAAACTGTTTTATTAGCGCCCCGAAAAAAAATAATGATAATAAGATGTTTGTATGTATGTGTTAATCGTTTGTCAGAAGAACAAAGAATTAGAAGCCAAATAATGGCAGAAGCGCACGTTCACCTTTTCTTTGTGGTTTCATCAGCCCTAAGAAGCCCACTCTTGCCAGCTACCGGAGGCTCACAGCCTTCTGAGAATATCCTTTTAAGTTCCTGTGTCCAGTCACCCAGTTGCCGAATATGAACACTCAAGTAGTCATCACCAGGGGCAGAGGTAATAGAAAACGGATGCCTGCCAAATGTTGTTGCATGTTATTACAAAGTAACTGTACTAATTGGGCAACGATTTGACTTCACCTCACTTCCCCATGCTTTCATATTCAATAGGATAGAAAGAAATTTATCACAGGTTTTCTGTTTAGTGGATATAATTCAATAAACAGAGGAAAGTTAAGTCTGCCGATTTAATTTTCTTCCTTGTATATTCCCTTGTTTCTTTTTTATCACCCCATCATCCAGCCAAGAATTCAGATCACACTATCTATGTTAAGCTTAACGTAAACTGACAACAAAAATAGAAAAACGAGCATCACTTAGGAATCAGCAAGATGCAAAACAACGCAATATAACTGATGTGGCGACTTACCACTCAAACGGAGAAACAGCAGGACATTGCACAAACATGTATTGTCCACTTTTATAACGAAACTGTGGGGGCTTAGACATTTGAAATGTGAAAACATTTCCGGGATAAATGGCAACCTGAATGTTTCCACAATGCGCAAAGAGTAAATCCAGTTAACAAGAATGTCAAATATATAGAAAGAAGGGATGGGGCCTTGCGAGAGGCCAGGTTGTGGGCAAATGCGCTTAGCTAAATGTTTCGATATGTCATACGCCAATTTAAGATTTTTCTGCTCACCTTTTTGAGATGGACAGTGTAAAAACCAGACCGTAAGAGTCTCAGTATTCTTTCTCCTGCATAAAGTAAAACTGGAACCGCAAGATACATCCACGTCTGTCAAAAGAAATCAACATCAAGCACCTGGTAAGTAATCACTTCCGGCACTATTTTGAATTAGCACTGGTAATAAATGTAACTTGAACAAAATGTATGTATACCGTTCGCTTGTACCATAGCCGTTTGTCCACGAGGTAAAGAAAATGACCGTGGATGATGAGCAAGACATAGACAATGACAAACAGATGGTGTGAATACCAGAATGCATTGAAGCCAGTCAGCCTACTAAATGGCTTGGGCAGCTTAATGAGATTTCTCCTGAACCATTTGGTGGCAAGTGTGAATGCTATAACCATAAAAATCACCATCAATATTCCAGTCACACCCTCGACCCCTCTAACCAGTTTTCCATAACTGGGCTTATGTTGTCCGAACACTCCATGCAAATACTGATCATATTTAGCCTCAGTCGAGCCTATAAGTCTTGGAAAATCACAAGCTAAATGATCGCCGGCATGGAGTATAACACCAATCACAATGGCCGCAGCTATTGCCTGAGACATCCAAAAAAAAAAAAAAAAACAGAAACTATCACTAAAATTAGAAGGGAAGGAGGGCACGTGCTCAAATTACAAAATATACAATAACAATTTAAAATTGTCATCAAATTTATTAGTTTATCCACACTGAACAATCATTTTATGAATTAAATTGATATTTTATGTATTGATTACTATGATTTATAACGATTATTAACAAAATTATATTGGTATCTCAATTAAAGAAATGAGGAAATTAGTAAATTATCAATGAGATTGGCATCTCAATTAAAGAGATTGAGGGTGGGCGTGTACCTTGTGAAAATTGATGTTGTCGTCAAAAGGAACAATGTAAGACAGCTTGGTGGACCTTAGCCAAGTTATGGTATTTCTACATACAGGAAAGAGGATAATAGCCATGTTGAGCTTCAGAGTCTCAGCTGCACCTTTGGCCGTGGTGAGACAGTAACCCATGATCTGAAAGGCATCTTTCCGCCTGTACTGAACAAATTTCCACGTAAATAGCCCAATCATTACTGAAATCCACAATGTTAAAACCCACAGTCTCTTCCAGTTCTCTTGCAAATAGTAGAGCATCATGCGGCTCATCCTTCCTATCGGACTTTTCTTCCTTAATCCTTGTAGATTCTGGCTCAAAGCTTGGCTCGTGTAGCTGAGCGCTTGGCTGTAGTTGAGGTACGTGTCCTTTTGTAGCAGAAGCGTCTCTAATTGCCATAGCTGCAGTGACAAATTGGCAACCAAAATCAATGCCCCTAAATAATTGGGGAACAAAGGTTGAATCACACAAACAGGTACATAACTACATATAACTTTGTCAAGAGACTGCCCCAAAAAATAAACATTGTCAAGAGACCGCGGCACATGGGCCTCCGTATTGCACGGTGACCAGGGCTCCTATCAAAAAGAACGGCCCACCAGGGAACTGGCGCATGATAAAATACTACATTCCGTATTTAATATAAAATCCCATTTATCTTATACTAAAAAGTAAAAACGGGGTAGTAACTATTAAAAAAGAGCTGATGGTACATAATAATGCATTCGGTGTTCTGTGGGTATATATCTACAGGGTTTATGGTACTTTCCTTTTCCTAATAAAATTACACATCAGTTTTATATTTTTTATAAATTTCAAATTTTTTATAAATCTTACAAGAGTAAAAATGTTAGGTTAATAGTAAAACCATAATGTATTTTGTAATTTAAAATGCAATTTTTTGCAATTAAATTTTTATTATCGAGGTCAAAATTTTTATTTATGATTTTTAACTAATTTTGAATTTAATTTTTTCCCGAATCATTTTCATTTGTTATCAAGAAGAATAATTCCTCCTTAATTTTGTTTCCTAGTTTCAAATGATGGCGCTGTTAGCCCCATAAGAACAAGGATACGCCCTTTTTTGCCACACGAAAAAAGGAAATCGTTTGTCAACATATTATAACATCATCTTATATAAAAAATAAAATGAAAATTATTATCCATTCACTATTCTTCTAAATTTTTGTGCAATTATTTTTTAAAATTTAATACTTTGGTACAATTTTACCCTGAGTTTTCTCTTTGTTACAGTCCAAAAGTAAACTATAACAACTAATGCAGTTCAGCCAGGACGAATGAAAGGTACATGCAATGCCGGTCAACATTTACTTAATACCGGAGAATTATTTTAGTGCCCACAAAGAATAATTTTAGTGATGTAATAATCAATCAAACAACCGGATTCATTTAAGTGTAATGTTTATCATCGACGAAATCATTTAACATGCTAAGAGGATTCATTAGAGCACCAATGAATCCTATAATGTCTATGGATATATATATATATATATGTATGTATGTATGTATTTAAATGTGTGTGCGCACAGATTCCAGAATACGTAATCCCACCTCAATGTAGCCTAGGCCTTCTGGGTCCAACTCCTCCATGATCAAAGCTGCATATTCTTCTGCTTGCTCCTTCAATCTTGATAACTTATTTGCTGAAGCGCTTAACATAATTATCTGGAAGTCAAAGTAGAATTAACAAAAAGATATATGGAACCGTTGACGCCAAATTTCTATAATCAGATATTACATGTTTCAGAAATAACTTTATATGTGGAAAATGACGATCACTCCCCCACCAACCGCACTAAAAACGTAATTATAAGTTCCAAGAATTTGATAAAGTCATCAGGAAAAATAGGGGTGCCATCTGGATGAAAGAAGCTTGAAAATTAAGACCCACTTCACTGACTCTTGAATATAAGCCAACTAATAATTGTGGGCACTGAGATGCTTCAGAACATGGGGAACGTCATGAGTGAGAACACCCAGTTTCTCCATCACCTTTTATTCTTGTTGAAATGCTTAAGCCTAAAGTACTAGTTAATAATTATAGAATTTGAGATTTAATTAAGCTCATCCAAACCTGCCTACTCTTCATCGTTAAACTCCTGTTAACACCCTGGATGCTACATTACTGGGAGGGGCACTTTTCGACCAACACCAAACTCTACGCTAAAATTTAAATTGAAATAAAAAATGGCATTTACAAGATTTTTTTTCTATAATTTATATATGTAAAAATGTAAAGTGTGAAAATAAAAAAATAATATTATTCTTAAGCCATAAATAATTTTACTAATCTTTAGCTCTATGCAGTGACCTGAATTTAGTTGCCAAGCGTTATTAATTTCCAAGAAAATGAATAGACTGATTAACAAGCAAATTTAATTAATTACAAAAAATAAGGATATGATTCCGTCTTCTGAAATAAAATATTTGCTGACCTCCTTCACTTCGTGTTCGGTGATTCTACCGTCTTCGTTCTTATCTACCCTGGGAAGATGATTAAAATTAAATAAAACACGTAAGGATATTATTTGAATTACAAGCAAAGAAAGTATCAAAGTTTTGATGATTATATAATAATTATTAAAGCAAATGTACAGTGACCGCATGCCCCATCGCGGCAATTAAGTAAAGTGTTTTGGCTGGAAGTGCAAACTTTATTCGAGAGGACAGTAGTATATTTTTAACTAATTAAATAAATAAACTAATCAAAGATGATTAATCAATGATTACATGTCGAAGAAGATCTGTAGCCGCGAATCAAAACTCTGATCGGTAATTTGCAACCAGAATTCGTAAAGATCATCTTTGCCGATTTTGTCAATCTTCATTCTTCGTCTACGACTGAGAGCGTCGAACAGTTCCAGGGCGAATTCTTTGGAATCCTTCATCCCTTCAAAAAGACAACATAAACTCATATGTTGAAGAAAAACAAAACAGGAAATTATGCGCCAGATCTAAACAACTTGCTTGTAATTTTGTTCATTCCAAAATTCTCAAAATCCAATGCGTTGGAACCCAGGGGCAACCGGAAAACTTTTTCAATTGGAACATAAATTGAAATGAACAATGCAAAAAACTTAACCGAAGATGATATGCACCTATGCATTGCGCAAAATCGGCTCGATGGAGATAACCATCCTTGGCAAGCCCATCAAAATTGCTCTGCACCTCGTTCCACGAATCGACACCATTTGATTTACTGCTGATAAATTTCAGGCCACGAAGTGCTTTGTGAGCACCTATCCGAGTTCGATCAAGTTGGGCGCGTTGCTTCCTGAGTGCCCGAGCTGCCAAAGCCGTTTCGAAACCACTCCCACCTACTCCCGCGATTCCATTCTGAGCAGAGGAAGAGGATTGAGTGCGCGACCCATGACTGTGGCTCCAGGAGAACCGCCGGAACTCCGCTTTCAGCTCCTGGGAGAATTGCCTGGCCTTGGCCACCGCCTCTGCTTTCAGCTCCTGCGAGAACTGCCGCAACCTGCTGGAAGAGGTCCTTCTGATGGTCGGAGATCTCGAGGAGGACGCCGGAGTTTCATTCCCGCTGGTGAGCATTCCATCTTCGATGTTAATGGCGGCAGTGGCCGGCTCAACGCTGCGAAGAACGATGGTATCATCATCCTGAAGATCAAGAATAACCTCAACAAACTCCTCAGCAGCCGAATTGGAGTCAGTGCCGGGCGAAGTTCCGGCACTGACGGTCGCCCCATCGGGGACCGTGTCGGACGCCCACCGGCGTTCGTGCTTAGGATTACTTTTCATTGAACAAACAGGACAAAACAAAACAGAAAATGACTGAATGTATTATTGCGTATTTCCTAATCTTGCTGTTCTCTTTCAAAAGGTAATCATGGAAAAAGAAATGTAAGGCAGAAAGCGGTGTTAATAGAATGAGAATGAAAAAGAGTGGAAGGCGTAAAGAGGAGAGAAGAAGAGAGGAAAGAAGGTTATGTAGCAGAGAGGGAGGGAGGGAGTGGGGGTAAGAGAGGTAAGGAATGAAGATTGAGGAAGTGAAAGAACAAATGTAGGTATGTGATTAAATTAATGGGGGGATTTTAAATATAAAGACGTGGTAGAATGCTGAATAGAGGAAGGAAGAGGAGGGTTTGAGAGGCCAGAGGAGTGACCACAAAAAGCAGTTTTGGTGCGTTTTGAATTGACGCGCTTAGACTGGTTTTTTAATTTTTACACAAAGCGGACGAATTGGCCCGGGGGGGGGTGTTGTGTGGCCAAGGGCGGGTTCCAGAAGAAGGGAAACGGAATATCTATTTTATTCTGCTGATGAGCCCCACCTTTCCCGCCACGCCTAGCCCAGTCAACCCCACCTACGCCTTCTTCATTAATTCTTTTTTTTTTTTAAATTTCTCCTCAATATTTAATTATTTATAGATATAAAATAGAGATGACTTTTTAAAATATGTTTAAAAAATTAATTAAGTTACTTTAAAATATTTTTATTCTTCAATTTTACTATAAACTGTTTTGCCTAACTTATAAAACTGATATATAATTTAAAAATATGCAATATATGATATGATTAAGTAACTTATTTAACTTCCTTAGTCTCTTCAAAAAATAGTCAACTCTGTCTTATTTTTAAGACCGGAGGGAGTATCACCTTATTTTTATGAGATAATGACAGAAAAATATCATTTAAATTACAAAAATCTCAAAATATGTACTAAATTGGCCAAAAGGATCAATAGGTAATTTGGTAGAAATTCAATTTTAAAATTTGGGTGTTGATAACTTAAAAATAGGAATTAAAAACTTGAGTATATAGATTAACAACTTGAGTTCCCCAAGTTGTCGCTCTATACAACTAAGTTGCTAATTATTATTAATCTCATATATCTATCAGATCATTTATTTGTTATTTTACTGATTTAGTAGATATTTTGTAGTTTTTGTAATTTTTTTTTTTTGTCAAATGTGGTTTTTATAATTCAAATAGTTTTTTTTTTGGGTCATTTTCCTTGTTTTCATTTTACAAGGATGCGATTAGAACATTTTATCACTCACACAACTTTTTTATCAAAATTATAAATAAGCCTGAAAATTAAAATGTAAGTAATTAATAATGGGCTGGACTGAGATTTCTTAATGATATTCACCGTTTTCTTAGAATATTCTATCTAGTTTTTTTTTCCCCATGTTCCTTCATGCACAATATAAAGGTTTATATCCATGAGTGAAGGAAGGAACAATAACAAATGATATCCAAAATTGTGGACGAAGCCACGTAACGAAATGGATGAACAAAGTTGCAAGCTAAACAGCGGCATGATCTTTCTTCACACAGATGAATAAATATACAAAGAGCCTCTCTGACACAAAGAAAACACGCAATATATTTCAATTTCTTTAACGAAACCACCCTTGTTATATGCAATCCTAATCTTCTCTTTGTAGCCAGTAATTTAAAGCTTCATCGTAATTTTACCCAAATTTCCTGATATGATTAATATATCTGAATAAAAGTACTAATAGTGGTAATAATAATAAACCAAGTAATTAAACCCGGCCGGTTCCCCGATTTTGGTTCGACTCGGAAACCAACGAACCGGTAGGTAAATTGGTCCAGTCTGAATATCAACCTGGTTCACCTTTTAAAAGAAAAAAGTGATTTTTTTTCTATAGAATTTTATATTAATGGCTTTGAAATCTTTATTTTTGAATTAACTCATGTTTAACTCTGGTATAACCCTTGACCCAATACCCCGATCAATTCAGTTACCAATTTGGGTTTAATATCGTTGATAACGTGGCAGCCAAATGAGGCCAAACGAGTGTCAAATCGAATCCACAGCGCGTCTCCTAAACAGTGAAGTATATAGGGACGTAACATAGCAAAATATGGACCATTTTCATGAAGCAAACAAAATTAAAAAAATGTGTGACATGATATTTTTTAAGGCAATGTCAGGGTACGGTCAAATTAACCCCTTCGTTAATCTGGCAAGCTAGAGAAGAGTGATACGAAAAAACACCTTCCCCCCTAAATTGACAGAGATATATATATTTCTTATTGACTTTGAATTTAAAATATAAAAGCCCTCCAACTAAAGTATGTGACTTGTACCATAAGCTATTTCTAGGAGTTAGGCACAGATCAGTTCCTTCGCATTATGCAAAAACAAAAACAAAAAGGAAGAGGGGAGGAGAAAAATAAAAAAGCACGTTTGACAAATATCACTCACCAACCGCTTCACTAGAATAAATGAATAATAATATTATTTATTAAAATAATATTAATAAATGAATGAATCCAACAAAACAGGTTTAAAAAGTCTGCCCAGTTGCAACTATTTGTCGACATAAAACAGATACTGTCTACCACACGAATATTGAATAACCAAATACGCACACAAAGCACACAGCACACAGTCCACTCACCACCCAATTGATTTACCACTCATCGTTCTATTCTTCCATACCATTATGATTATACGGGATTTTAATGGAAACCTCTCAAATATTCTTTCCGGTTCTAATTATAAGACATATTTATCTAACTTTGGAGAAATTAAAGATAGTGGTTAAACTAGTTAATCATATTTATTTTCCTAAAATACCTTTATTTAAAATTTAAAATGGCATTCAATTACGTTGATTCTTTGTTTTTTCTTGTACCTCTCCTGCCTCACACACGACTTCTCCAAGCTCTCACACAATCTGGTGTCGTCAATCTCTCTTAACAACTTCCGATATACTCTTATTAAATTATTTCGTGTTTAATTATTATTGAGAAAATATCAATAGGGGGTATTTTGGGAAGAAATTGACAAAAATTAGAACTTTATCATATAATTAGGACCAATATCAACTCTCAAATGTTTTCCTATAATTAAAACCGGAGGGAGTAATAAATTAAAAAATGAATTTCTTGACCGCTTAGTTGTTATATTGAACTAATGTTAAATTATACACAAAATCCTCGTCAACTTTGAGTTAGATCGGTTACATTATATATAACATCCTGATATTTTAAAGTTTAAATTGAATCTCCATAATATTTTATTTATGTATCATGGATGGAAATATATCTTCTCATTCTTCTCTTTTTCCTTCTGATCTTCTCAGTATCTCATCTTCATGCTTAAATTAAAAAAATGGGTCGTTCAGTTTTAATATTTGATAAACCTAGTATTATACTATTTTGTAAATTAAATTCTTTTTTATTTTTTATATACCACTATCATGAATTGTGTAGAACAACTTTTAACAATTTAGATTTATTTAGGCTGATAATAATAATTTTATAAAATATTAAATCCAAATTATATCGATCGTGGACCTCTTACTATAATTTTTTAAAAAGATTAAGTTAAATTTAACCTTTGAAGTAACATGGAGTATCATGGAGGTTATATATAATAATTCACTAAAGTTCAAGGGATTTGTATGATTTAACCTTGAATTAATATAAGGTAAAGTAACATTTAACACCTTGATATTATTGTTTAGTTGCATCCAGCACCCTAGTTTTATTTATGGTACAACCAGGTCTGGCATCTTGATGTTATTCTTTTATGCTTTCAGCTCCATATAATATCAACGCCTTAAATCATAGATAGGGTGAGGGTACTAAATATAACTAAAAAAATTACTAAATTATGAGGTACCGGATGCATCAGGAAAATAACATCAAAATAGTGTTGGGAAAACGGGCCGGCCCGTTTAAACCCGAGTTCAAATCCGTGCCCTTTTAGAGCGGCCCGGCCCATTTAAGGTAGGCTTGCGGGCTTTAGGCCCGTTTATGTTTTTTCCTTTTTTTTTTTTTTTGCTATTCCTTTTTTGTTTCTTATTCTCATAAAGACTTAAATGCCTAATTTAAAACATAAATATCATCAACACTAATTTAAAACATAAATATTATCCAAGTTTAATAGAATACAAACACTAAAACTTAAGTCCAAATCATAATTAATGTTCATAACCAATTAAATAAGTTCACAACCACAATCAAACAAGCCTACAAGCTTCAAATGTCAGTAATAATATAACACCTGATTTGGATTTTGGCGTATAGATGCAAAAAAAGAAAAAAGAAAATCAAAGAAGATAAGCTTCAAATGAGGTCTGAGTCAGTGTGAGAGCATTTCTGATATGAGGGTTAGGTTAGGTTAACTCTACCCTCTGACCAATGCTTGTTGCCCATTGCCTTGTGCCCATTTTTTTAAAAAAAAAAAAGTTAAACAGGCCTAAAAGGGCCAACCCTACAGGGCTTGCGGTCTTACAGGGCTGGCCCTTTTAAGCTCGCTTCCATTTTCAGCCTCTAAATCATAGAATTGGCCATTGACGGGCTCGGGCCTAAACGGGTCGATCTGACGGGCTCGGCCCGAATTCCCGACTCTACATCAGAATATTGGATATAATATAAATAAAGATTCAAGTGATGAATGTTACTTGATAAATAACATCACAATGTTAAATACGAATTACGTTACCCATTGATTAGTCTATAAAGATAAAATGGTTGGTTGGGGAAAAGCAGGGGGAAGGGAAGTTTACCCACCTGCTCTGAATTTGGATTCACATTTCTTTCTTTCTTTCTTTCTATGTTTCTCTCTGGTGACCACAGAATTGAATTCAACTGCAAGAAATAACTCCGGAAAATTGGAAATTGGTGCTCAATATACAAGTGAATTACGGGTACGTGTCGTCACTGTTTTCTGTTTTTGTGAGCTTAATCAAATCCTCTTTAATTAATTTCATGACTTGGTCTCCAACGTTGACCCCCTTTGTTATGGGATAGGATGTCACCCACTTTAGATTTTACTTTTTTTATATTTACTTGTTCTTCCTAGACTAAGAATAACATCAGCAACAAACAATACGTGAATTCAGGGGCAAAAAATATTAATATTGTATATATTTCTACTTTTTGAACAGTTATTTCCCCATCATATATGTACACGTTTATCGCGATTTGCCGTTGCGCTTTATTTTATGATTCAAGCTAAGTCTACACATTTTTTACCTTTTTCACACATAATATTAATTATACTTCTACGTACCGTGTATTTAAAATCAATTCATTTCAAAGTAGGTTCAAACCTGACTTTCTTTCAATGAGTTAATTATTGCAGCGACCGTACAATAGTTGTTTCGTCAAGTAGAAATAACTTAATTTCTTTTAAGGTCAATAATTTTAACCTTATGAATTAATGGATAATTTACCAACTGTCTCCTTTATTGGAAAAGAAAATGAAATAGGCAATATAATAGGACGCGGTCAAATGCCATATATATCCGTTCATGATGTTATCCATTGAAACTTGAAAGTCAATCGTTAGTGGAAGCGAAAAAAAAGGAAATATGGGGGAAAATTAAAAGAAGGAAAAACAATAGCGATGTTTATCTCAAAACAATCAAAAATTTTTTTTTTCTTAAAAAAAGAGAGCCAGCCACGACACAGCCCCCTATAGTGCAGGAAAGTAGCATGTGTGTGTGGGTGGTTTTTTCTCTTCTTTAATTTGTAACAACGACGTAGGTAACTTGATTCAGATTTTTAAATTATTGAGTAAAGACCTAGAAAAATAGGGTTTTTTAAAAAAAAAAATAAATCGCCGTTGAAGAAAGTTTGTGCATGCTTACTGCTTAGTAAACTATGATATGAATTGGTATGATTACTTTGTTGATTAAACAAAAGAACAAGAGAAGATGTCGCATTCTCTTGTTTGACAGAGAAATCGAGATTCAAGAAAAGCGAAAGACATTTATATAAATTGACAAATTAAATCCCCTCACCATTAATCCTAAAAAAATAAAAAAATCTTAAATGTTTTTCTTTTCCTTTCAGCACGTTAATAACTAAGAATTTAAACAATTCTCTTTTGGCCTGAATCAAGAATTCAAACTCAATGTTTTTGTTTTCTGCCAACGCTAGTGAACTTGATCTTAAGTTCTTAACTAGCAAAAGTCGCCTGTTCACCTATATAATAAGAAGTTTTATCTCGTTTATTACGTGAGGTCAGTTACATGAATTCTGTTATGTCATTAATCTCTGCCAACAATTAAACTTTTGAATAAATTATTAAACAAAGTGCCCACTCAATAATCTTATCAAGTATTCTCTTTTATTTTTCTCTGTACTTTTTGTAAAAGCTAAAGTCCATAATTTATAAGGTTTATGACATGTTGACTCAAATACCAATTATAAAAAAATAGAACTCAAAACGTAGAATAAATTCATAAGAATCAACTCACTCACGACTCACCTACCATCAGTTATATTGGTTCAATTTGATTTATTAATAATAATTTTAATAAATATCTTTACTTATTTATTTTTTTTGGGAGTGTTTGGAATTTGGATCCATGGAAGGAAGAGGAAGAGAGGATGGAGATGGGTCTAGGGATTTATGAATAGGTGGGCTTCTAGAAGAACGTTACGTATAAAGCCCAGAGATGCCTGGGGCCCACCACAAACTTCCAAGTCAAACGCTCACCAACTCCTATCCCTTAGAAGAATTTTTTATTGGCACACAAATAATGACTGATACAACTTTTTTTTTTTTTGTCAAATTTTTATGTGTTGTCATTGTTTTTGCCATTAATCATGTATTATGAAAATCGCACGGTGATAATACAGCAAACAAAACAAAGACACAAAAATAATGGGAACGGGTTTCGTGTTCTCTGTTCTGTAAAGTTGAAGAGGTTTGGATGGATTGGCACCCACTACTATATCCCTCCAGCATCCTCAGTGGTCCTCGTGTCGTTTTTTCGTTACTTCCCATTTGTCGTTTACATTTCTCCATTCTCTTGTTAGCACGTGCCTCTAACAATTTAAGGCTACGAAAATTTTCATTCCATAAATATTTTTTTGAAAAAATTAATTGATAAGTTCATTTCGTTTAACATGATTTTTAATCATGTCTCTATAATTTTTTTTGTTAGGTCATTTGATTTTAACTATGTCCCGCTCTTTTTTTTTTTCCTTTTTTTATTAGGTCATTATAATTTCACATGATTTTTAATCATGTCTTTGCAGATTTTTCCTCTTTATCAGAAACTGCATAGACTTGATTAATATTAGATAAAGTTAGAAGGATCTAATGGGGTGCATGAGCCTGAAAAATCTGGTAAAATTATTAGGATTTGAAAATTAATTTTTCAAATATATCTTATATTAAAGATAGAAATGGTTAGTTTATAAATTTAAGGGCCCTCCCACCTAATAAGTTAATCTTTTAATATCATATTGGATTCTTCCTTTAAACCTTGTACATTGTACTCCTAACATTTTCATTGAGAGGATAACCTTCAAGGAAGGTTCAAGATCAAGACGTTCACTTTAAATTTTATACAAATTAAAACATCGACCTATGTTAAATTGATTTCATAAAACCATGAAATCCGCTTGAATAATGAATGTGTAAGGCAAAGTGATTGTTCTATCACAATAACGCGGAGAATCCTAGGGATTCCGAAAAATGTACTAATTTGTACATGTTTGAAAGTGAAACCATGCATAATTAATGAGACACAAAGACCGGCAATACCATCGTATATATTGGGGCCAAAAGAGGGGGGGAAAAGAACAAGAAAGAAAGGAACAGAGGTTGAGTAGTCTTAAGTTATAGGCATAGCCAAATATTTTAGATTTAATAAAACCATTGTTTGTTAGGAGAGGTGGCTGTGTTCCTACTTGAAAAAAAAAAAAAACCTATATTTGAATTGTTCGGATTTGCCGTATTTTTTATTTTATGTTTTTCTTGTTTTATGAAAAGAAAAGAAAGAAAAGGAAAGTAAAAATAGGAAAGAAGGAAAAGAAAGAGAATGAGAAAAAAATGAAAGTTTTCTTATTATTGTTTATTAAAAACAATATTCTCTCAGAGTTTTCTAATTTAAGGTTGTGTCTCACTTATTTAAATACAAAGAGGGCTGATTAGGTTTTTCACTGAGGCAAGATAGGCTGATGAGGTTGGGGCAGATCGTATGGTTGAGGAGGTCTAATTATATAGCCATGTAAGAAAAAAGAAGAGAGAAAGCGAAAAACGCATGTTCATAAGGCAATCGGTGTTTGTACACTCCTTAACGATTGGATCGGGCTAGAATTTGGTTAGTTGGTTTGACGAATATGGTTCGTCATTTTCAATGATGGGATCATCGTTTGGAGGCGTGATGTAAGAGAAATAGTATTCATGGTTAGGGACATCTTTCTCGATATTTTCAACTTCTTTGTTTTCTATTGTAAGCTTGTAGCTTGGGTTGTTTGGCGGAGTGGTTGCATGTGTTTATGCATTTGGTTGAGACACTCCTTTTGATCATAATGGATCATATTTTCATTGATCTAGACGATTTGTGATTTTTACCCTTGAATTGAGGAATTTTCTATATTAGTAATCATGGTGTCTCTTGTGCCATTTTATTTCTGTCATATATTGTTTATTTGTTTCCTTATAAACTCTTACAGATGATGAAAGTCTTACGGTGTGTTCGGATTAGCTTTTGGAGAATAACTTCTGGAGAAAAGTGGAGAATAATTTTTGGAGAATAGATTCTTAGCAGAATAGATCATAAAAAAAAAAACGATTTTGATTAAATGAGAGTGTTTAGGCATTGTGGTCAGAATAATTTTTTTTCATGGTGTAGGACCCACATGATAAGAAAGCATCAATGAAAGAAAGAGGGTGGAGCTCACGTAAGAAAAAGAATTAATAAGAGAGGGGGGCGGGCCTTACACACAAAAAATAACTTTTTACAAAACCTAGATTTTGATTTTTTGAGCGTTCGGCAACCAAAGGTTTTAAAAAATTAGCCGATCACACTGTTCACATCCGCTGCGTTTTTCCGGGCACAACGTGGGAACGCAAAAGAGAGGGGCTAGACAATAATATTGTGGTCTGAACAGGAACATTGTATGAAGTATATTGGACGAGTTGACCTTGACTGCTTGCGGCTGTGAAAGAAAGAAAGAAGATGAATGAACATCGTAGTACAGAAAAAATTGGCCCTGCTTTATTAAATTCTAAGACAGACACCTTAGTCCACACGTTCTGAGAGATTCTCTTTTCTCATCAATTCATGTACAGCAAGATTAATTATCTTTATTCTAAGGTAAAAAAAGTCTCTGTCAAAAGTCTCAGGGTCTCCACTTCTATTATTTCTTTGGATGCACAAGGACTTTTGTGATATGGGGTCGGCTAAGAGAAAGAAATGTGTGTGTGTGTGTGTGTGAAAGAAATTAATTAAATAGCAAATGAAGAGAAGGTTTGGTAAATAATGGCCTTTTGAGGATTGCAAGTAACAAATACTGATGAAGAGAGTGAATAGAAGTGGCTAAACGTGCATGATGAGTCAGAAAATAGTTATAGTTCTTGACCTTAATGAGCAACATATCTCTATCGAAACAGGACTTGGGTACAGTACTGGCTGGTTTGTGATTTGAATTTCAACGTTCTTGAAACACGCCTTATTACTTTTTTTTTTTTTTTTTTTTTTTCAAACACGCCTTATTACTTTGATTACATTGCATTCTTTCAAAGTGATAAGGGTCAATACACTACTATAAAAAGGAATTTTAATGTTTTTATTTTGGCACTTTTAATTTTCAAAAATTGGGAGACGTCTATGTAGGGGGCGTAATATGTTTTAAGAAAAGACCTCCCAAAAAAATGAGACATCTAAAGTCAGGTCTTTAGACATCCCAATTCTCAATTTGGGAAGTCTAAAGTCCTCCACGGGGGGACTTTAGACGTCCCAAAATTCTTAATTTGGGACATTAAAAGGTTTTATTTTTTTTAAAATGATTATTTATATTCTTCATTACCCAGCAAATTAAAATTGCAGAAACAGAATTGAAGATGGATTCATAAACCACAAAATGTCCCTTATAAAATGGTAAGGACATCTAGTACTGCAATCTTTTTACTATATATATATATATATATGTATAATAACAACAACTTATACAACCTAATATTATATATGTATAACAACAACCAGAAAATGTCAAAATGTTTGTCACCACACAACTACAAACTAATTGTTGTTCATTTCATCAAAATAAATATACATATGAATTTCCCTTGATTTCCAAGCTCCAAACGTATAAAACAAAAACATTATTAGTATTGCATAACTACTAACAACTAGTTTATGATTCTGGCAAAAAAAAAAACAATCAAGGGAAAAACACTCTAATAACTAGAATCATGTAAATAAATTGAAAGCATTCTAATAATTTCACATTGCAGGTTTAACTTAATTCTTCATGTAAATTTATATTTAAAAAAAACAAACCTAGTGAAGGCATGGGAGAGGGCAGCCAACGGTATCTATATGCTTCCAAAGTGGAGAGAAGACGTTGGAGGAGTTGTGTGTGCACAGTGGAGAGGAGAGGTACGCCGAAAGCTGAAAGCAACGAAAAAAGTGGGAGGTCTACGCCGTAGGGTGGAGGGGGCAAAAAAGATGGAGGAGGTGTACGTCGGAGGGTGAGAGCAAAGAAGGTGCTATGAGAATGGAAGGAGGTGGAGGAAAAGGGAATGAAGAAAAGGAAGAGAGGAAGAAGAAGTGTAATGAAGAAAAAAGAATAATGAAAAAGTTTACCCATGGTGTAGAGAAGACGAAGTCACGGAAATGAAAGAAAAAAAGAAATGCAGAAAAAAGGGAAGAGAAGTCATGGGGGATGGGAAAAATGGAAAATAAGGGATGAGTTTCTGACATGGGAATGAAAAATAGGGAAGAAAAGTTTCACGCATGTCAAAATTTCTGACATGACTTTAGGAGTCCCAAAAAAATTTGGGCCTCCTAAAGTAAGACTTTAGGCGTCCCAAAACCATTTGGGACACCTAAAGTCTTACTTTAGGCGTCTCAAATCTCATTTGTGATGCCTAAAGTTTTTAATTTATTTTTTTGGCACCAGTGAAAATCTTTAGGCCTCCCAAATAAAATTTGGGATGTCTAAACTCTACTTTAGGTGTCCCAAATTCAAATTTGGGATGTTTAAAGGTTTCCCTACGTACACATAATTACGAAAATGTCACCGCCTTCCTTTTTAACCACACAATTTTAAAATTGGGACGTCCATTGGGGTGATTATATCATAATTATGTAGTAGTGAAAATATCAATTTTTTTTAAAGTGCATATACTATTATAAAATTTTTTTTATGTAAAAGTAATCATGAATTTTTAAAAAGGAGGCAAAAGTAACACTTACGTTAAAACTAACCAACGGCTGTTAACTCCAATGTAAAAATACCAAAATACCTCTATTTAAAATAAAGTTTAAGGGGCAAAAATATCTATAAACTTTTTTCAAAAGTGAAAAATATCCAAAAACTTTTTTCAGAAGTGCGTCGATCACTATAACTTTTTTTAGATAGAGGTATTTTGGTATTTTTGCACTGAAGTTAACGCCATTACTTAGTTTTAACAGAAGTGTTACTTTTACTCTCTTTTGAAAGTTCATAATTATTTTTACACCTAAAAAAAATTTATGGTGGTGGATGCACTTTTAAGAAAAATTTATGAATATTTTTGTTTTTTAACCCTTCTTTTAATTTAACTTCTTGGTTGGTTTGTTAATGTTTGCTAAGTTGTGCTACCTGCTAATGAGACTTTTTTTTCATATGTATATATCAGAATTCTCTACCTTTCATGGTTTTAAATTTTAAAATACTTTGAGCGAAGCATTTAATTCTCAGGCACATAAAATCTTGAGATTAGGTGTGGACTTTGTATAGTACACGCAGACAAGTTTGATCAAATAACGATATTTTTTAATTCTTGTGTTTCGATTCAGTAATGCACTAGATATTTTTCCTTCTCATTCAAAACCGATCCCACGCATACATTTTTCCTTTGTTAGTTCTAACTAATCATGGTTTGCGTTGCAAATATGAATCTTCAATATGCTAAAAAGCTCATATTTATTATTCCTTCTGCCACCTGATAAATTGTCCTCTTTGAGATATAAGGGTGATACATACATACATATATATAGAGACAGACAGAGAGTATAAATCATATAAAAATCGGTCAACATATGAAGAACAGGTTAATTTGGGGTGGTCTTATATTAACGAAGCGACGTTTTTGTCGTTAAGCAAGCTTTTCCCTTGATGAAACATCTTATCGATGATTAGTTTTACAGCTTGTTCATGGGTAGCATTTAAGAAATGAGCTTGGGTCAATGACGGACGTTGCTATATTGAACACTGTTTAACCATTTTGTTTTTTCCCCCATTTTTTCAACTCATAGTACAAGCGCGTGTATAAGCTAAATCTAATGAGCGGTTTCTGAGTTAACGAGGGGGGGGGGGGGTGTTATTATAATATGACCCTACAAAGAAACAAGGGGAGAAGAATGTAATCATTGAGAGGGGTTTGTTTGATCGATGTCACAGTGTGTGTTTGTGTGCGTGGAAAAAATGTCAATGAATTTAATAATTGAATCCCACCTCACATATGGGGCAGTACGCAAAGAATTAAACATGATAATATTGGATATGTGCGGGCAATGGATGTGTGTATTTTGAGAGGAGATGCATAAATTCATGAATTAATTATAGGATCCAACAAATTATTGCGAGGTTAACAGCATCAAGTTCAGCAGTTGGCCTAAAAATGGGCTTAGTAGCCTCCAATACATTATGCAATATTCATTACACCATAACAATGACATCTCCTTATATTGACGATAATCTCGATTGTTGGTGGCGGCTTTAATTTATTTGATGCGAGGGATTCAGAGAGGAGGAGGAAATGAAAAAGTTTTATGAATTGAATTTAAAAACAAATTGCCCGTTCACTTTTTCTCCCTCCCTTCATACCAAACAAGCCTTAAGAAACAGAGAGCGTGGTGTAAAAAGAAAAAGGGAGAGGAGAAGAGATGGAAGAAAGAAGACCGAAAAGGGGGGAGCAGAGTAAGCTGAGGAAAGACGATAATTGTAATCTAATTCAATTTTCAAAATTCTAATATAAACATAAAACCCTAAAGCTACTTTAACAAATAATCACAACAACAACAATACCTATTCCAAATTCCATATATCATGAGAATGTGGTTTGTTTTAGGAGCTGAACATGCAGGGAAATAGTTGTCAAGAACAACGTTATTACTGTATTTATTTGGACATGATTCGACTATCTTTTTTAACCGGAGTTTGTCAACAGAGAATGGCGGAGGGAGAGACATGTGGCCGAACACCGCCACCTTGTGAAATAGGGATTATATATATATACTATTCTAATCTTATTTATAAATTTGTTTTGATAAAAAAATTTGATCCATATTATAAGTCTTTTTTTAAAATAAAAAATGCGTTTTGTATTTTTTTATTCCCATTTTTTATAATAATAAAAATAATTTATTCATGTTAATTTTTAGAATCAATCATAGATAAAAATAAATTTAAAAATTTAGCTTATAATCAATGAATCAACTAACTTTCATTGATATCTTATTGATCTGTGAAAATTAATTAATTTAGATTTACAAATAGGATGATTGGCATATGAGAAATGACAGACACGAATATGGAGGAGAGGCTATCCAAATCCTGAATCATAAGCCTTTTTAGGTAAATAATTTATTTTGGGGAGTCACATGTCCCATTTTATTGATATAAAATAAAGGGTTAAACTGTAAAAATATATATGTGATTTTTCTCAAAGTGCACCTAACATCAAATATTTTTTTTAACAGTAACAGTGACTATGTGGTTACAAAATAGATGCAAAATTATTTTTTGACCGTTAGTTTGACTTTTTGACCCTGAAAGTGATGACGTGTACGATGATATGAACTTTGAAGTGACATTCTGAAAAAAAAAAAAAAACTTATTGACTGGTGAAGCTTTGCAATTAATATTACCTATATTTCAGTATTTCAATACCACTTTCACTGAAGCAGATTCAAATCTAAATACAAAGTGCTTAACTCACTCAGCAGAGCTGTTGTTCCAAAAAACATATTGATTGCTCAATTTTTTCCCAACCCTTCATTCCCAATATTATTAAATTAAAATCATTATAATACATATATTATATTACTAATTTTTATTAAATTATATGATTTATTAGGAAATTTTGATTTTCAGTAAGTTTTTTTTTTCAGAATGTCACTCCAGCGTCTATATCATTGTACACGTCATCATTTTCAGGATAAAAAAGTCAAACTAACAGTCAAATAGTAGTTTTGCACATATTTTGTAACCACATAATCATTGTTACACCTAAAAAATATATTTGGTGTTGGGTGTAACTTAAAAAAAATCATATATATATTTTTACACCTTAATCCTAAGGGCAAATTCTGCAGCAGACAGCAACGGCCAATGAATATTGACTAGGAGGGGTGTCCGTACTCTGGAGAATAAATGGGGGCCCCTCCTGGGCCTCTTCTCATTAATTTTGTTTACACACACTAACCATGATTTGGTGGCTGAGAGTGAGGCCACAGCCTAGGGGACTGATTATATATATATATATATATATAGAGTCACGTTATAAATTTGTTTCAGAAATTTTTGCTCAAAAATAATATCATTTTGAAAATTTTTTTAAGTTCAATGTCACCCAAAAAATATAAAAAAAGAGTAATGTTGTCACTCACTGTTAAAGATTTAATGGCTAATGTCAATATTTTATTGTTCAACTTTAGTTTTTTTAATGATATGGGGTAACATTGCTATGTTTTAAAACTTTTGGGATAACATTGAATTCAAAAAAACTTTTGCAGTAATATTACTCCTCAACAATAACTTTAGGATAAATTTACTCCTTAATCCTGTGTGTGTGGGCTCGCTAGGCTTGGCTTCTTGAGTTATTTTGTTTCACAACGTAAAGTTTGAATCCCTACAGAGAGAAGTACTCATGTTTAATACCGAACAACGCTGAGAATAAGATCATCAATAGTAAGAAGATAGATAGGTGCAGTTGAGAGAGAGAGAGAGAGTAGATGGGCTTAAAAGAGAGTTTAGGGGGCTCAGCTGGGCATTTTGGTGTTGCGTTTATCTCGATGGCTCCAATCTTGTTTTGCCTGTATTAAATCATAACTAGGCTTCTGCTTTACGATTTTTTTTTTTTTAAGAAAACGGGTTCTTAGAGATGGCAGGCCCGTTTTAATGATTGGTCCAGTCTAAGTTGTATTTTATTTTGGTCCAATAGACACTGCATTACTTCGTATCTTTAAACTTGCAAGTCAGAGGAAACGGATAGACAAGCTTAGCTTTCCATCACACCAATCTTATTAACTGGATTGCAAGAACAATAATACCTATATCAGTAGCTTAATTTTTTTTTTTTTAAAATAATGGAATCTTTCTGCTCTCTTTTATTTTTTTTATAGCCTTCTCGCAGCATGGTCGTTTCGACCATCCCAGTGCTGCCTTTTGTACAATTCTTTGAGTTAAGATTTAAAAAAAATAAAGGAATCTTAGAGAAAGAGCAAGCCAAAATAAATATCATTTAATTTAATTCTTTTTTTTTTTTGCCAACAACCAAACTAATAGAATTAAACGCAGCAAAGATACAATGTCACATAAGTAAAATTACAGCAACCAAACACACTAAATGAAAAAGTAAGCCCCAAAAACAAAAATATTAGAGCCGAGACATCATCCACACCATTTGATACATAAGCCTGCAACTCGGATGAAGGTTGAAATGGCCGAACACAAGAGTAAGACCCTGCCAATGAAGCTCTGACAATCCTCCCGATTACCAACTCTACTTCCATGGGAACACATATGCAAGAGAGGTTCCTAACCAAATTCCTTGACATAAAAGTGTACTCAAGGAGAAAAACATTCAAAATAATATCAGAGAACGCACAATCAAAAAGACAATAGGAAAAAGAAATCCAACTCCAAACTAAGGATGAGTAGTAATGGCATACATATTGAACAGCCCTATGTCGAATCCTATAATGAACAGTGTTGATCAACACACTGAACAGGCACATGTTGATCCAAAAATGAACAGCGCATATAGTCATACTGAACAACCTCATAATAATGTTTGCCAATTATCTATCTGTTGCACATTTCTTAGTCATAAAACCCACCAAATTCTTGACCTCCCTACCACAAACAACTACCTTCAACCAAACATAACTAAAACTTGAAGGGTGTCTGAAGAACTTTGATTTTGGGGCTTAGAGTGGTCGATCCGACTCCTTTCCACCAATAATCCTTCCACACTAGTTCACAAAGGGCAGCAACAATTTAGGTAAGACATATTAACTTATAATACACACAAACCAGTGAAAATAGATAATAAACCACCCAATCATATAAAACTAAGCCAGCCACATCAGGTGTCAAATTTTCTAAATAATCATTAGAACTAAGTATAGAGAAACCAACACCTAAAGAGGCTATCCTACCAATAGCAAATCTCAAACTCAATAATTCATCAGTGGGAAAGGGTCGAAATTTTAGCGAGCCACTACCCTCAGGAACCAGAGACCATAAAATTAGTACCTTTAACTGCATTTGTTCTGGTGCCTTTGGTTTCCTCAGGGCGATTGACGAACCACAACTCCCACTAATCCATCAAGTCATCATAACCTAACCTTCACTTGAGAATCCACTGGCAGAGAAGCCATCTGACTCTATGGCTCTCACTTGTGTACTCATTGTGCTTCGATATCATGTGCGCCTTATCTTCACTGCAGATCTGCCCCCAGCTGTTGGAAAAAATCCTCCCCTTCCCCTCAACCCTCAAGTTCTCAATCAGTAACATTTATGCACTAGAAGAGAAAGAGAGTCGTCGCTTCAAAACGCTCAATTATCTTGACAGCCACGGGAGCACCTATCAGAGGTCGTCGACGGATGTCGTCAAAGGGGTTTGAGGTAGGGATGGAAATAGGCCAGGCCCCTAACAGGGGCCTACGGCCTAGCCTACATAAAGCCTATCCTGGTCTATTTAGTAAATAGGCCAGCCTCAGGCTCAGGCATATTGCTAGGCCTATTTAGATAAACAGGACAGACCTATTTTTATAAGGCCTAGCCTACAGGCCTAGCCTATTTAATTTTTTACTTTAAAAAATATATTATTATATAAGTATATATAATATCATCTAAATAATTTTATAAATTTACCAACTTAATCTTAATTCTAAGTTTCATATTTCATTATCATTATGCTCATCCCTTATTTTCGCATAAATCATTCACCTCTACATCTCTTCTCTTCGATCGCTTGAGATGGCAATACTAACTCACTCTCTCCCCTAATTTTTGCCCTCCACTAAAGCATAAAAAATGTTATGAGTTTATTTTAGTGTCAAATGAAATATTATAATCTTAACAAGAGGAGTTTGTCCCAATTTTCGTGGAAAGAATAAAATAGGTAAAAGTCTAGTTTTACATGTTATTTGTTATGCTTAGTCGATTTTTAAAAATATATCTCATTAGTCAATAGTCGATTAGTTTTTCTTATTTCTATTTGCTCGAACAAGTGTTGTCACTAAACATTATTTTCTTTTCCTTACTAAGCCTTAATATTACTACAAGAACAGATGTTAGGCTTTTAAGACATAATGTAAGATTGTATATAAGCATGAAGGGTTATATATGAATTTGGCAACATAGGCTTTAAAGGCTATTTAAAGTCCTACATTTTAAGTAGGCTTTTAAACAGGCTTCAGGCCTTGTTAGGCCTTCTGAAGGCCCAGGCTCAGGCTTAAAAAAAGCCTACATACAGGCTTAGGCTTTGAATCTTTGTTACAGGCCCAGGCCTATTTAGGCAAAGCCTAGCCTAGCCTAGCCTATTTCCACCCCTAGTTTGAGGTTTGAACACCTCCTCATCTCCATCCACCCTCCAATCCCGCACATCACAGTCACAAGGCTCGGGTCCAACCAAAACAATCTCCATCCTCAACAGAGAGAGTCTGCTTGTAAACTCCACCTGAAAGGGAGAGAAGACCTTACAAACATGGAGGAGCAGTCGACACTCAATCATCGTTAGGCTTCATCTTGTCGGCTCGCTCGTCTTGTCGGAGGGAGAGAAACCCTAGCGATAGGAAATTTTCGCACTCCGTGAACTTTTGGATGAAATTAATATATCACCCATTTAATATAATTCATATATAATAGATGAACCCCTGTTCAATATGGGAAGATTAAATTGAAGTAGCAGCAACACAATGAATAAGCTGCTTGCATTATGCCTCAAATTCAACAAAAAACAGTAGCAAAGTTCAAAATCCCTTTGGACTCTGGACCCCTCCAAGCAAAATTATTACTCTCTTCCTATCCTAAATATAAAACCCAGTCGATATTTTAGAGATAGTAATGAAGCTAAATAAGTTACTTAATCATATTATATGTTAAGATCTAGTTTCCCTGCTCATCATTTTGATGAGCAGGGAAAACTAACTAGATCTGGACCGTCCATATCTGATCTGGACGATCTAGATTTCATTTTTTTAATTATGATTTTTAAATATAAAAAATCATTTTTTGAAAAAAAAAATTAGTTAAGAGATTATTTTTATTTTAGATTCTCTACCTATTAAGATAATTTTTTTTTTGAAAAAAAAAAGAAAAGAAATCTAGACAGTCTAGATCTAATATGGATGGTTCATATTAGGCTAGCTTTCCCTACTCATCATTTTGATGAGTAAGGAGACTAAATCCTTATATGTTGTATGTCATTATATTATATATCAGTTTATGAGTAATGCAAAATAGTTTAGAGAACAATAATGAGTATAAATATTTTAAAATAATTTAATTAATTTCCTTAATCTCCCTAAAAAATTAATTAGATCTTATATTTAAGACAAGAAGTGATATATATTCCGGCAGAAACCGTGAGACAGCCCAACATGCTGAGGCTACATGCTCCCAACACTTGACCTCCTTGGGATTTAACGTAACAGCATGTTGGAAAGCATGCGGAAGATTATTGCAATTGAAAAGGATTTATTAATTGAAAATTGCATATATGTATGAACAAATGGTACGACAAGGCTTACCTCTATCAGAAGGACTTGTTTCCCACGACATTGTGAATTAAGATTCGAAAACCACTCTAGTCATATTTATATATTTAAATTACCTAACTCTCACATACTAAAAAGAATTAGCTAATTCATTACTTATAGGCCAAATTTCTAATTTTGTCATCATTTATGAATGATATTTTAAGAGTTAACATGAATAATTTTTTATATATTACAATTAATAGGGCCAAATTGTGACAATCTCATCCATTACTCTAACTAAAATTTATTGTTAAAATGGACTTATAAATATAATCAGAATGCTGGTCACAAAAAAGGATAACCACATTTAATATCTAATACTGTTAGAATTGCCTGTAACATGAGAATGTACTTGTGATTGGGGGGAGGGGGGAGAGAGAGAGACCAAACTAGCTAGCAAGCAAAATTTAGTCAGGGAAAAGCCTCAGTATTAGAGACAAAAAAGGCTAATGATGGATGAGAAATTACATTACAGAAATAAAGTTATAACAAGCGTCTTCTTCTTACAAGGATGGAAGGGCTATATATCTAAAGGTTAAAGACAAGATAAAAAATAGTAACTTGGCTGGTAAGTGATACATCCTAAAACATCAACGAATAAAAATATTACCATAGGAAATAAAGGTGTAGTCTCAACGCAACATAACACCTATTGTATGCTTATAGGATTTGAAAGCAATCCTATTCGGCTAAATTGTTAGCATATAAAAAAAGTGATTTATATTTAAACATAATTTCATCAACACTATAAGTTCTAATTATAAGCCAGAAAAAGTTGTTTTAATTTTAAAATGAAGTTTGATAAAAAATTCAACCACCTCAAAACCCATACCAAACATCACGTTAGATCTAAATTAAAACCAAACATCATGTGGGATCTAAATTAACTTTTTAATTTTTTTTTTAAAAAAAGTAACTTTTGACATGACAAAAGCCGTGCCAAACACACCCTACAGTGGCTGTTCTACGAATAGCATGTTCCATGAATATATGTCAAAAACTCCAAATCAGGTCTCTTCAAGTTTCAAAATAAAGCCTGTTTGTTACTCGAACCGGAACCATGTGCTTACCGGCCGAAGCTGATTTGCTTTGTAGGTCTGGCTGAAAAGATATCTATATCCTTCTTTATATATATGTGTGTGTATATATATATTTCCAAATTAGTGATTACAGGTTATTACGGCAAAAAAAAAAAAAAAAAAGATTACAGGTTATTGTTTAGAAGACATCTATTAATCTATACATCTATTTATGATATTCATATCATAGATGTTCATTGTTTTGGATTGAGAGGAATTAGTGGCGACTTTTGGAAAGTAATAATAATGATAATAGTAATAAATGGTAGAATTATGGGAAACTTTTTGATGAACAAGGCTTTAGCTTAAAGGAAACTGTAATGGACTTGAGAGCATGCGAATATACAAGTGCGTGCGTGTGTCGTGTAACAATGTGTAGAGAACGTGTGGTCGAAGGGAAGCTTGTCTGCCATGGAATGTTTACTTTCGGTCTTAAATATAAGATAGAGTTGATTTATTTAGAGATATTAAAAAAACTAATTAAATTATTTTAAAATATTTATATTTATCGTTTTTTCTATAAACTTACAAACTAAAGTATAATCTAAAGATATATAAGATATGATATGATTAAATAATTTATTTAATTTCTTTAATCTCTTAAAAAAATAAACTTTATCTTATATTTAATACGAGTATTTTTTCCTCATACTTTGAGGGAGGGACCCACTGAGCTTGAAATTCCGCCGACCGCCTTTGTGGTGCGGCCAAGCCTTGGCCGTCTTTTCATACTCCAATGTCTCCTGTGCCTTATTGCGCCATGTTTGGTTTATTTTCTAGAATTGGCTTGAATTTATGAATAAATAATTTTCTTGGCTTATGTTTGTAGTAGATATGCTCAACCCAACAATTTTATATTTCTATTCTAATAAGGCCCTCAAATATTATTTATTTTGGGAGTAGTGGCCTGGCTTTCAGCATAGGGAGGAATTAGATGGAAGAACAATGAGAAGAAGGGGCCAAGTATAGACCGCGATACCAAGTGGATAAAATGGATGGAAAATGATTAATATTCAGGTTAATATAAATGGGTTTGATTGATGAATTTTGGTTTTGATATATTTTGTCTCAAATCTTGGTTTTTATTCTTATAGTTTAGTACGTCCCAGACATTAGTTCATGAAATTTCATATGGATTTGATTTATGTTTAATGGTGTTAAATTTAGCTAACGCAGTTAAGTAGTAATATGAACAAAAACCAAAATTTATTAAAAAATATATGAATTTAAATCATCACAACTCATCAAGGCCACAACTGAAACTCATGAAAAATACATATCATAATAAAAGAAATTTGCTAAATGGGGATACTTTTCCCCAATTTTTCCTAAAAAATGGAAATTTTTTATTCATCTTTAAACTTAAACCAAATTTTCATGAAACTATATGGACTAAGCATGTTCAGGTTTTTTGTTCATTAATGGAACGTGTGGTTTCATGATTGCATGGTTTCAAATATCGAAGGTAATTATCATTTTTATTTGCTTATGCTTTTGTTGGCTTGTAAGTCTATAATGAGGTGGCAATGGTGGAAGATGAGGAAAGTTCATGAAGGTGAGAGAGAATTCCAACGATATTATATACCATCTTAAATATAAGATAAATTTAATTTTTTAAATGGATTAATGAAACTAATTAAATTATTTTAGAGTATTTATATTTTTTTCCCATCAAACTAATTAATCCGACTAGTAAATTAATATATAATCTAAGAATACACAATATATGATATGATTAAATAACTTATTTAGCTTCTTTTATCTCTATAAAAAAATTAACTCTGTCTTATATTTAGAATCATAGGGAATATTATGTTTTAAAAATAAAATATTTAATTTTTTTAATTGCCTGCTCTTTTTATCCATAATTTCTGAAGAAAAAACCAGATCAAATTTCGTTTATTTTTTCTGATACATCGAACATACGTACGATGACTCAGCTTGTGATCTTAAACTTTGTTAGTAAATTTTTGAAAATAGATCGATGGGGATGAATCAGTGTCGGGCAATATGGGAGAGGAGATATTTTACACATTTTTTTAGAAAAGGCACGTGGCAATTATGTGAGAAAATTAATGAAGCGCGAAAAGCATAATGGTTAATGAGTGGAGAGGATGAATGAGTGTGGACCCCAGGGATAGAGGTGGCACCGTGGCACCATTTCGCGGAGATGAGAGATTCTTTCAGGGGTCAATTCACAGCAGCAATGTAACAAGTCTCCACTAGGTTCCAGTCTTTCAATGATAAGGACGGTGTTCAACTCTTTCAATTCATTAGATTTGGACGGTTAGATCTCATGTTCTCTAACCCGGATCGAATTGGCTGAACCGAATCAGAAATCAGGCAACCGATTAGTAAACAAATCCAGTTTGGGTTAAGTTTTTCTTTTTTTTTTTAAAATCATTTTTTATTATTTTTTTAAATTTTCATATTATAAGTCTAAAATCTTCCATCTCTTATTGGTTTGGTTCTGGTTTAACTCCAATCTGACTTACTGACCTTGACCCAATACCCCGACAGGTTTATTGACCGATCCGTGATTAATTACCTTGGTTAGATATGATTCAAACAGTATAGATCTAAATTTTTAAAAATCTATATTTTTTAATAAAAAATATTTTAATGGATATAAAATATAAAATAAAGATAATTTCTTAATTATTATTATTTTTTAAAAAAAAAACTTTTTTAAAAAATTATCATTATAAAAAAACTCAAATATAAACAATCCAAGATCATATCTGACCGATCGAGATACGATGAATTGAAACAGCTAAGAATCCTATTTAGCCTGAAACTAAGTCCCAGTAAGTCTTGGGAACTACTCCAATAATTCAACCACTTGGAATTTGGAAACACTATTCTCTTACCCACCCTCATGATATTTTCCCATGAGACGCAACTGCCGCTGAGATATTTTATAATTTTACCCCGTGCCAAAATGCATCATTAAGAAGCCACGATTTATGGCCACATAAATCTAACTTCATAAATTCTAATGTTTTTCTATTTGTTAATTTTTTTTAATTTATTTTTATAGATACTCAGATAATAATAGTCAAATAGAAGATAGGTGAAGGAATTAAGGAAGATAACTAAAATATTTTAGAAAATACATATATATTAGTTAACTTAACCATGGTATCCTAATTAACTTAACTATTTTTTTTAATTTAATATAATTAAATAATTATATCTTATATTAAGGATTGAGTACTTCTTAATTTCACGAGTTGAAAAAAAAAAGGGTACATTTGTGAATATAGTTTGGATCAATTTCAATAATTTTTAATTTAAATTAATTTTATGGTGAGGCCCGATTTAAGACCTAACTTTAGTTAGGATAGAGAGTAATTTTTGTTTGTTTTTGTATCAGTTATAATTTTTCGAATTTTTCAAATCCAATGACAATAAACACCTCTTTTAAATCTTTTTTAAGTGTTAGGTCATAAGTTCAATTTGAGGTTTTTGCCCCCATGAATAAACAGTAAGCCACTTTAGACGTTTATGTCCAAACAAAAATCATATTATAATAACTAATTTTTAAGCCTAATTTCGAGTTGCCAATTGTAATTTGAGGAATCTAATGGAGGACAAAACTAGATGGACATGTAGAGGAACAGAGAGGGGAGTGTGGGGTAAGGTGGACTAATTGCCGCAGGGGTCGGTTTGAATATTGAAAAACTTTAATATGCGATTGGTTGATGTAATCCCTTCGCCTCCCCTTCCAATTTGCACCTCAAAAAGCAAAAGCCGTGTTCCATCCTCTTCCTTCCTTCCTTCCTCCCTCTAACTTCAACACTAAAAACTATGCTTCCTACTTCACTTCTTTTCTTCTCATCTCCTCAATAATCTTTCCTACTCTCTCAACTTAATTTCCACCATCTTTAATCTACATACAATCTTTTGATTAATATTTGATCGAATTTTAGTGTTAATTCCTATAGCTTTAAATTATTGATTTTGATCAATGTAATCTCATAATGATTTATTTAGTTTAAATTTAAATATAAAGATTAAAATCAAAATTCGTTAAAAATATAAGAATGAATTGTTAAACTCAAACTAAATTTTTATAAAATTATAAGATCAATAGTTCAATACTAATAATTTAAAATGATAGGAACCAAAACTATCATCAATCAAACTATAAAAACTAATAATGATATTGACTCGGTTCTTTTTAACTTTTCATAATAAGCATCACACACACACACACATGCATGCATATGCCTCATTCCTATAGTTGTGATGTAATTCTAAACAAAGCATTGTTGTATTTTCTTCTAAAAAAATATCTCTAAAGTTTTTCTTCCCACAGTTTACATTCTATGTTTAATGAGTAACCATGCAAGACAAAAATTACAACGTGTAATGACCAAGTGATTTTAAAATAAGAAATATTTTGCTACTTTAGACTAATTTTAAGAATAAATATAATTAGTATAACATTTTTTATCAACTTGTTTGAATCACACTTTAGAGAGCATATATTTTAATATATAGAATAAATAGTATGTGTGACTCCTAGGCCTAGCCTATGCTCATATGGCGCCCATTGTACTTGCTAACGCGGGAAGGTTATGGCAATGTTCTGTAACTTGGACCGGATCAGTCGGTTTGGTCCAGAGAACTGGCCGGTAAATCGGTCCGGTCCGGGTCACACTATTTTTTTTTTTTTTTACATTTTTTCTTTAGAATTTTATATTATAAGTCTAAAATTTTTAATTTCTCATCAGTTTAGTCTTGATTTAGCTCCGGTTTAGCCTCGGTCTGACCCACTGACCCTTAACCCAATACTCCAATCAGTTTAATATCCGGTCCAGATTTTAATACCTTGGTTATGGTTATCACTCGTTCTCAGTGATTACCAAAACCAAAACCTTCTTTTTACCTGCATCTGCTATTCCTTTCTGATTGCTGCGGTAAGGGGGAAAAAAAATCCTTTTCTAATAATAGGTTAAAATTAGTTCCACTGTGAATACTAAAATACTCAGTAAAATGCAACTTGACATTTCCACCCATTCATTGATTTTCTTTATATGTTTATTCTTGTCATAGGTTTACCTTTACTTTTCATTATTTTAAATCCATGTTGGAGATCAGTCCACCAAATCAATATGCATGTTGGATTCTATTTGACTACCCTTGCTGTCCTCTTTTGGCACTTCTCGTTTGTTGGATTAGGATGAATTATTCTCCCTTCCATCTGTCTTCCCAATGACCCAATGAAGCCTAAGGCTGTGTTTGATTTGAGGTGAGGTGAGGTTAGGTGAGAGAGGGTGGGGAAATTACCTTTTTGGGTTAAAGGAATTTAAATTTTGAGCGGGAATTCAAAATTTTGAAAAGAATAAGAAAGTAAATTTTGGGCGGGAATCTAAAATTTTAAAAAATGAGAGGGTAAATTTTGGATTTCTTTTGTCCAAAAAGGTAATTTCCCCACCCTCTCTCACCTAACCTCACCTCAAACCAAACACAACCTAAAATTATATTTTTCTCGTACAATTTTTTTTTGACTTAAAACTGGATATCATTAATCTAGATGAAGATTAATACAGAGGAACGTCTGAAACAGACACAACCGAAATACTCTCATCCACCACCACCTACCACAAGCGGAGGTGGTGGTTGATCAAAGAAGACAAAACTCTCTGAACCATTATGCGACAACTTAGCCAAATAGTCAGCCTGAGCATTGTGCTCTCTAGGAACATGCCTAAGAAGCACATTCCACTCTCTAGATAGCCAAAATCTAGCCTCTTCAATGACCTCTTTAAACGGGTGATTATGATCACAACCCATAATAAGAAAGTTTACAGCTTCAATACAATCTGTACACAGAATAAGAGCTCTAACATCCCTGTTCTAGCATATTTGGAGTCCCTGGATGATCGCTATAATTTCTGCAACCACTGGCGGAACTTGAGTCAACTTGCTCGTGTAGCCACATACCCATCCTCCATCCTCTGCTCTAATGACTCCCGCACTTCCTTTCTGGCCCGACTGGAGGACTGAACCATCTGTCTCCAGCGTGTAGAATCCCAGCCTTCCCCCTGGTATGACCTCGCTTCCTTTAGCCTCCTGTGTATAAAAACTGCAATGCTCGCTCAAATCTTTGTCCCAGCTCACCCGAAAGAAGCTAGAGTATACATTCTGATATTCAATGCCGCCTTCCTCTCCAAAGAGCTTCCTGCATCTATCTACCCAAATATCCCAGCACACATAGCCGAACAGAGTTGCCCATCTGATCTTTTTAGTGAAGTCCCTACCAGCTTCATGTTTAAGGTTCCATTCTATCCACTCCGAGCCCTGCAAATTAATAAAATTATTCTACATGACAGGTTTAACTATAGAAATCCATCTTTTATGAGCATTAGAGCAGTCTCTCAATAGGTGCATCAAGTCTTCCTCCTGAACGCATTGGAAAGGACAAGTTGCAGATTCAGATAATCCCCTCAAAGTTCTGAGGTGAACTGTATGCACCCTTCCATGTGCTGCAAGCCATATGAAAGATCTAATCTTCTCAGGGACATCCCATCTCCATAGTAGCCTCCACAATATTTCTCGTACAATTTTAAATAACTATAAATCATACACACACTAAATTATAATATAAAAAATTAATTTGCAAGTTTCTATAATTTCACTTGATTCTTAATCACATTTATATATGTTTTAAATTTTTTATTATATTTTTATAGTTTCACCCAATTTTAAAATCAGGGCGTTTGATAATTTTTTAGCTTTTGTTAGTTGATTGTAGTTTCGTTTGAAGGGTTGAGGTATCATGAATGAAAAAAAAAAAAAAAATTACATCAAGAGAGATACTTCCAATTAATATGATAATACCAAATTATATAAGATGACTCATTTTTATAAAATTTTATGGAAATAAGAAATCACATTAGTTTTAATAAGGAAAAATGATAGGAAAATACTGTCAAAATATATAAAAGACAAATAAGGGTGGTGAATTTCAATAATTCCAAATTAACTGATTTACAATTTTGAAATGCCGATAAATGTGTGAAATTACATAAGTGCCCCTATTTTTATTTTTTTAAAATCCATAAAACCCCTTCTGGCACCAGCGTCGGCCAATGGCAGCTCGTCACCAAAGTTTCAGTGTCCATACTGGCGATTGGCTGCCGAAGCTTTGGCGCCGACGGCCTAATATATTTTTTTAAATTTCTAAAGTAAAAGCTATCAATATAGATACTTGAGTTGTTAATAGTATACTAAAGCTGTAAACGACAACCTAATATATATATATATATATATATTTCTCATATAAAAGTTGTCAATATGGATATTTGAATTGTCAATAGTGATATTAAAGTTGTAAATGAGTTATTTGTTGAATATTTCTTAATAGCTTTCACTAGAGCTTTGGCAGTCTAATATTTTTTTGCATCTCTCAAGCAAAAACTGTCAATATTGATAGTTGAGTTGTTAATAGTTATGCTAAAATTGTAAATGAGATATTTGTTGAATATTTTCTAATAACTTTCACTAGAGCTCCGGCGGTCTAATATTTGTTTTTTGAATTTCTCAAGCAAACGTTATCAATATATATACTTGATTTGTTAATAGGAATGCTAAAGTTGTACATAGGGGTAATTATTGAATATTTCCTGATAACTTACTTCGGTTGGGTAATTTTTTTTTTTTTGAATTTCTTAGGTAAAAGCTGTCAATATATATAGCTGAGTTGTTAATGACAATGTTAAAGTTGTAAACGAGATATTTGTTAACTTTAGCATCGCTATTAGCAAATCAGGTATTTATATAGACAACTTTTGCCCTAAAAAAAATATATTAGGACGTCGTTTACAACTTTAGTACCGTTATTTGTTTGTTTGGAATAGTGGTAGGAGCCTTTAAAAGTAGCTTTTCAATCGTGTTTTACAGTATATAAGAAAAGTATGTGAGAAGAATTTTGCCTCGATTAACTTAAATAAGTACTTTCAGAGGTCCCAAACGTGATCCCAAATAAGCACATTAACAACTCATGTATCTATAGTGACAAGTTTTGTTTGAAAAATTTTAAAAAATATATTAGGCCGTCGTTTATAACTTTAGTATCAATATTAACAACTTAAGTATATATAGTGACAACTTTAGGCCTTTGAAGCTTTGGTCACTGGCATGGACATTGGAGTTTCGGTGACAGACTGCCGCCGCCACCCCCCCAATGGTCGACGGCCAGCAAGGGGTTTTAGGGATTTTTTTAAAAAATAAAAAGGAAGGGCACTTATGTAATTTCACACGCTTGTTAAAATTTCAAAATTTCAAATTAGTCAATTTAGAAATATTGAAATTCAATAGCCTTATTTGAATTTTACATATTTTGACGGTATTTTTCTATAGTTTTTCTTTTTAATAATAATAATAATATACAAATCACAATTTTTTTTTTTTCATCAAACCGCATAAATGCAACATCCCACATGCAGCAAGTGGTGGAAACAACACAGAAGTCAGGACAACAGCCGGGTTAGGTCAGTCTCCTCTCTGAAACCAAGAAAGCATTCCTGCCTCCTCCAATTTTGTCACAGTTGAATGGTGGCACATTGTGAATGGAAAACAGCAAATTAATTTTTTTTAAAATGCCAGTTCTCCCTCTTGAGTCTTGACTGGGTCTTAAACTCTGATTTGCGTCTCTTTCTTGAGAAAAATTTTCCCTATAGATATACTCAAAGACCGTACACTCAACTCGAATGGTAGTACCAGATAAGAATTCTGGAATCTTAAGACCCCTTATATTCAACGACCTAGGGCACACACGCGTCGTCTTTCTTCAGCACTTGTTAATTGCTCATAAATTTCCCCAATCCTTATAGTCTAATTATAACATCGTCGCGTACTTCAACCTTGCCCCCAAAAAGTCCCTTTCACACGGATAAAAAAAATCAAAAAGAAAGAGGAAGAAAGAAGGAACAAGGCACCGGCTGACCAGCCCTTAGTAACTGTAGAACAGTTTAGAGAGGAGCATCAGCATTGTCGCCATACACAATATTCCAAAAGACATTGTGTGCGTTGAAAGGTGTAAACCAATATGTCATGTTTTCATTTGCTTACCTCATCACCATCGCCACAATTTTTAACCAAAAGCCCAATATCTTTTCTACTCAAGAGAATAAATAAATAATCAATTAAACGTGTGCGCTTGGGGTCTCTATATATATGTCGAAGCTCGAGAACTATATAACTATTTAACAGACAAGAAGGTATACTGATACAGAGCATCAGAGAGAAGGAAGCAGAAGATGAGGATGTTTCCAAAGTTCAGATCGCTTTCTAGAGCGGTTCATGAGGAACGAGACAGTGAGCAGGAGAAGAAGGCGTACCCGAGAACCGAAGGATCTCCGAGCGAATCGCTAACAGTTTGGAGGAAATCACTTGTAATTAGTTGCGAAGGATTCACGGTGATCGATTCTGATGGAAACTTGGTGTATCGCGTCGATAACTACATCGAACGCCCAGAAGAAGTCGTTCTCATGGACGGCGCTGGGAAATCCGTCCTCACCATGCGCCGCCGAAGGGTATTTATCACCTCTCAGTCTCATTTTCCAGTAGTTTCGGAACACTCTGTTATAATTTGGATTCATGTTATTCACGATATATAATTGTGATTGCAGAAACTTGGACTTGGAGATTGCTGGTTAGTATTCGACGGCGAAGTGGGTAACGGATCAGCGGAGAGTCCAATTTTGTGTGTGAGGAAGCATGTGAATATTTTACAAGGAAATACCAGCAACGTTCAGGCGCACGTATACCGTGGGACTTCAGATAAACGACATGCGTTTTCGGTTGAAGGTTCTTACGCTCATAGGATGTGTAAGGTGTTGGATGAGTCGAAGGAGGTGGTTGCTGAGATTAAGAGAAAGGAAGCCAATCACAAAGGCGTGTCTTTTGGAATAGATGTTTTTCAGTTGATTGTACAGCCGGGTTTTGATGCCGGGTTTGCTATGGCCCTCGTTTTACTCCTTGATCAAATGTTTTGTTGACACTTTGATTATTTTTTCCCTAGTAGCCACGAATCATACTGTGTATGAATATTTTGAGAAGAAGTAATACTGATACAATTCCAGTTTTGGTTTCTCATCATGACACCTTGTTCAAAAGGCAGAATGCTATTTACATTTTTCTATTAATACTCAGCCAAATGATTCTGCTATTTTATATACAACTGGAAGCTCAAAATTACATCACTTGAATCACTGAAACTTGCAACAATCTAGCTACTGCCATGATATACATACAATAAAGAAAAAGCAGCCTTTTTCACTAACAATTTAAAATTGATCATGTCTGATCAATCTGACTTGTCCTTTCTCTTTTCCAATCCATCATATACGCTTCACACTTCAGATCACCAGGTCAGATTCAACCTCTGAACATGATCTTGGGTTAAGGTCTTCCTCACTTTGCAACCTCATATTACCATCTGGGTTTTGCTTAAGCTAGTAAGTTGGAATGTCAAGTAGAGATTATGCAGCAGCAAATAATCTTGGACAGTGCCCATCAACAAGACAAAAATGTAAAGCAGTGATCGAGAGGGATAACAAGAAAGGTATTGCCCTGATTGCAAGTTCAGAATATTACTTGACGTTCCTTGAAGGAACAGAAACATTGATAATCCGAAGGGTATAACCATCAGGGTCAACATCTTAAAACTATTGAAGTCCATGGTCACCGAATTTTAAGAGCCTAGAATACGATTTACACATAACTACTCTGTGGTAATGAGCAGCTGGGACACATCCGAGAGCAAAGACTCAAAATCCTCGTATGTAGGGAGTGCAATGCGTTCAAGACCTGCTTCAGTTGATACAATGGAGAGTGAAGTGAACAAGAGGGAGTTTCAGTTTCAGTACAAGAATCCTAGATGTCAAATGAATACAATAACAAATGAAAAACCTTATTAGCACTTTATACAGTCTTAAGCCAAGAACGATGACACACTTGAATCCATTGGTACTCACTTTTGAAGGGAATACGCATCTGCTGCGCAATAGTGCCATTTAATTCCCAATCCCACGACTTTCTACAACACAGTCTACTCTCAAATGGCAAATAGATATTTTTGGTTGGAGGAGAGCTATCCATCTTGACCATATCAGGGACAGACTTGGGCAACTGAAGAATAAAGCAATTCTATCTTACTGGGTTTACAAAAATTTCACTAATATGTAATGCTTTTCCCCCTTTAGCTTTGCACAAACTTCAACCGACCATCACATCTTCTAAAAAGGGACAATAGAAAGAAAAGGAATGCCGATATCTAGTGTTAAACGATAAAGAAATCTTTCAATATAGAACCTCAAGAAAATTATTAGTTTCTATGAAAAGATATTCATACACGCGCACATGTACAATTGTTGCTTGTGGGTCGGTAACATAAGTGAAATATTCTATGGGTTGGTAGATCAGAATATGCATCACTTTATTGATGCATGTTTGCATGATTGGTTGGATGCGAACTATTAGATATTATGGAAAACATGACAAGATCATATTACTAGGAAGCCGATTTTTTGACATACAGAGTTAATTAGCTAACCCACTCATGGTAATCGCAATTTTAAAGAAACAGAAATTATGATACTCTGAAGATCCGCAATCACAAAGCCTGGATAGTGAATACTAATCCCACTGATAATCACTGTGATAATAAATTTAATAGGGTGAAATGCATGGCGACAAATATGCAATCCTAAAACATGCTTGTGGTTCAAAAGCATCAGTTTAAACAAAGAGGCAATATCAACAAAATAAGTAAAAAATGTAACCTGAAGTCAATCACATAGAGCAGAAAGTTTAGCTGCTTTTAGATCAGCACAAACTCCAGAACAAATTGTTGTTTATGGCCTTACTAGCATTAAAGCTGGAGTGAACAAAGCAAAACTTCAAATGCATTACGTATTTAATTAATCATGGCACAGAGGTACATACCGCAATTAGTCTACAAAACAATTTTACATTTTAAAAAGTAATTTTCTCACCCCGCCTGCTGGCATTGCTCTTTTGATTTGGCGATAGATTTTATTGAAACCAAAAGGGAAACAATAAATAGACGGTTAGGAGCAAACTATCTATGCAGATTTACTTCTCAGAAAGAACAAAATCAAGTACAAATTACAGAATCAAGAGCTATACCAGGAGAATTAGACTTTACATGATTTGTCTCTCAGCAAATATTCTTTGACCCCCCAGTTCCCTTCAGGTTTGCAGAATCTTCTGCCCGGCTAATCACTATTTCTGCTTTTCGTTTTAACAGCATACCTTTAAGTCTGGAAGAAATTTCAGGACCATTTTTTTTCCCTTCCTATGCACGTTGTTGGACATTTCATCACTCTCAAAAGAGGCCAGCCGACTAGAATTCTTACATAGCCCAGTCTCTGAAAAATTAATCCAAGGAGAGAAACTAAGCGGCTCTCATCAGATTTGCAGCATCAGGTACAATAATAGTCCTGGATAGGTTTATACTACTCCCTCCGGTCCTTATATCACAACACACACACACCCCCCTCCAAAAAAAGAAAAGAAAAAAAAAAAAAAAAAGCCACCATTTAGAACCAGGCAACGGTGAATATAAGGAGAGAGATAAAATGTATGCGAAAACTTGAGACAAATGACAGCAATAGACTTCCCTGAAGAGGGGACAAGTCTATGATATGTTGTTCTCGGTACCATTTACAGAACTTCTATTCCGGTTTGCAAAAACCTAAGAAAATTAAATACTAATCACAATTTAAACAAACCATGTAGTATTTACTTCACCGAGTGGACGTTGCAACGCACCGTAGACAAGTTCAGTATGTTCAAAGGAGGCCTTGCCGGCAGTCAGCCAATGTTCTGGCAGAGATAATACTGCTGGTGTGAGGTGTACATGTGTTCTCCAAAGTTGAAACTAGTAAGCTAATTAATGATAAACAAACCAAAAGATAGCCTGGAATGCCTACATAAGTGTTCAATGGAAGTTATAAGACCATTTAACGGCTTGAACAATAGAGCAATCTCCGATACAGGGGCCTGTACTCTTTAGCATTAAAACTGCGTAAGAAATCATGGACACCACAGAAAACAATCTCTCTTATAATAGTGGCAGGGATATACCAAGGTTAAACCCATCATGAGCCTTGTGGATGACTTGAACCTAGGTCTTAAACGAGGAGATGAGCATCACTGCCACTAATTCATGTTGCTCGATGGTAATCCCCAAAATGCACGATTAACGTACTGCAATTGATTCGGGGTCCGACCCGCGACCCTCTGCCTCTTCGACCGAAGCACCAGACCTAAGAAAACCCTCCGATGCATCAGTTTTGGTGCTGCTGTGAGGTCTACTGGGAAGGGTAATTCCCCAGCATCCATTGCTGAAAGAGAAAGCCCTTTTATCACAACATGAGTGAGCGATTGAGAAGAGACAGCAAATATCTTCGCATGCTCAAAACCGAAGCGAATAATTCACGAAATGAGAAACAACGATATCTCCATGCACGCTTGTGGATTGAGGCCAAAAATTAAAAAAACGCTCGTGGACACCGAGACTCAGTTTGAATAAATCATGGAAAATAGCTTATGAAGGGAATAGATTATGGGAAAAAAGTGATTTTGATAAAATGAGAGTGTTTGGATGATTTTTAAATGTGTGTTTGGCAACATCCCAAACCATGGTTTCAAACCATCGTTTACGCAACCCGAGACAAAACTCCTCTCACACACTTACCTCGTAAGTCGTAAAAGCTATTAAAAAAAGCTAATCCAAACACACATATCAGAATAGCTTTTTTCATGATCGAATGAAAACTTTTATGATAATTACATATAAAGGATAAGATTATATTTTAAGTATTATTTCACATTAAAATGCATAATAAATACAAAAAATGAAATAAATTTGTCAAAAAATTTTAAAATTATAACATTTGTCAATTATGTAATATAATAAAATAGTTGGAAAAATTTTATAATTATAACATTAGTCAATTATGTAGTAAATTACAAAATTTAATCGAACATACATACTGAAGGCGTACACTATATTAATTTTTATCTTCTTTCATAACCTGGGTTATCTTTTGCCAAACCCACTATATTTTTCTTCATTAAATTCTTTGGAATAGTTTTGATTTTTGCAAGTGTGTCCGTGTCTTTAATTTCTGTTTTGTTTTTTTTCCACTCCTGCCTAGTCTCTGAAGAGATATATATATATATATATATATATTAAAAACTTGTTAAAATAAAAAATCTTTTAGCAAAACTAGAAGTATAAACTCGCATTCATGACCTCCATTTCAATTCAATATATTGCAAAGTGCGTATTTTAACATTCTGAAATGCCCTCCTTTATTCATAAAACCACCCCACCCAGAGAAGAAAAGATAACTCTGTTTCTTATTACACATAGCCAAAGGAAAAACTGTTAATGAAAAAGTTTTAAACCCTGCAAATAAACAAGACAGGACCCTGATAACATCGACATTCCAAGCACTACTGTCAAATATGCAAGATAATCGGCCAACAAAAAAACAACAAAATCAATATTGCTAACTGCTTCAACATTGAGTGGATGATAAGAAAATGGATGATAAGAGAACAAAGCCAAAGGCAGAGAAACAAAGTTGCAATGAATATGCAAAGAATGGAGCACCAAACGCAGAGAACACGCCTGACACTATTCGGCCAACAACACAGACTTTCACTTACGATAGCACAAGAAACAGAGCACCAAACGCAGAGAAATAGAATTCATGAAAATGCAAAGAATGGAGCACTACCACCGAAACTTACAACCACTTCAGCCTTCTTCAATCTGCCTTCTCCGGTCCATTCATCGCTTCCTATCGCCGAGTAAACACCACCACCGACCACCTAGCTGCTGAATCGGTCGAAATCAACTCGAGGAAAAGGCCAACAATAGGCTCAAACCCACGCTCAAATATCGGCCAAAATCAGGCCAATAATTTCGGATCTGGACGAAAATGGGAACCAGCAGGGGAAGAGGGGATCTTTGAAGAGAATGGGAACGAGAACGCGACAGAAAAGGGAAAGGGAAATGGTTCAGGGAAGAGGCCGAAAGAGGGAAGACGGGACACAGGGAAGACGGCTCTGCAGTGTGTGTTTCAAAAGAAAAAGGGAAGGCGCAAGTAAAGGGAAAGCGAAAATGGAAAGAGAAAAAAGAGAATCTCTGACAGGTTCATAATTACCCCCAACGGTCACTTTTTGGGCTGAATAATCTGATAAAAATAGCTTACAGGCCCAAAACCATGGTTTCCTATAAAAAATTGGATTGTCAGTAAAATAGGAGTGTTCGGCAGCTTTCACCCCAAAACCAAGGTTTTGGCAAAAAAAACACTTTTTCACTTGTTACCCGAACACACACTAATAATAGTATGGACGTTGGCCCCCACTTTTTTACCAAAAAAAAAATCGTGGACAAATTTTGAATACAATTTCAATGAGAAACATATTCACGGGCCGAAGTAAAGAAACAGTGGGCTGATGTGACGGTGCCATGGTGGTCGGCAAAGTCCTTTGAGAAATGTGGTCAAACATACCAATAGTTTTTGGAAGTGGTGCATCGAGAATTTTCCTTGATTTGAACATGAAGTAATGAACTGTTTTGTTGATCAAGGAGGTGTTTGGATAAGCCCAAACTGCGGTTTCAAAAGTTATTTTTTGTAAATCAAAATAAAACTCCTCTTATATACTTACCTCGTAAGTCGTAAAAACTATTTTCCAAAATCTAATCCAAACACACACCAAACCAAAAAGGAAAGAATATAAATTGTTTTGGTGAATTTGGATCTCTCTAACTTTGTCTCGGTCTATCTTAATTTTAATTTTGGAAAAAATAATATAAAAATATTTTTAAAATTGTAAAATTCTAAATTAGGTATTTCTCATATATGAGTTGTAAATTGTTTATTAAGTCTCATCATTGCCTTATCAATTCTTGATAACAAATCTGATTTAAGATTTATAATTTTTTTTAATGAAAGATTTTTTTTTACAATTTTATCGGAGTTCTCTTTCGGTCATTTTTTTTAAAATTTTTAACATTTAGATTTCTTTTATTTTTTTCAGCCAAAGATAGTGATTAAATTGCTCATAACATGTATACCAACCTTTTTTTAAAATTAGCTATATTGATATTCTCTCGAGTTTCAACAATAATTAGGCATGAGAGATAAGATAATTAAGAATAATGATTAGAATTTTGTTAAGAAATATATATCATATTAATTAACTGAGCTAATATATTTAATCTACTCAAATTTGTTAATTAGATTTCATATTACAAACCTCAAGAGTAAAGAGTAATATAAAACCTTAACAAAATGTGCCATCAATTATGGTAAAGAACCTTTGACTTAGGGGCACTAGATGTGCCCTTTGTGGCATTAGATTTGGGGTTCGATCCCCACACTCTTCAGGCGTTATGCCTACCATCCAAATTAAAAAATAATAATGATGTGTCCCTTAAGTCAACCAACATTAACCATTTTGAAGGGAAAAAAACCAATGTTAACCATTTAACAAACAGTCCCCACATGCGTTTTATAGTGTTTTTACTCCCAACAGTCCTATTTGCCGTTGTGGGGTCTTTTACAAGACGCAATGGCTGCTAGATTCTCCTCGGTGTCGAAGTCGCCCCTCCCCCAGCCACCTCACCCGACCATCATTTTCTTTAGTTTCTTCATCATCAGTGGCTTTGTATTAGAACTAACGAGTTGCAAATTAGGGGCACAGGACATTGTTATTATAAATTAGTCAGGTGCTGGAAAGAGATGTAGAAAAGGATGACAAAGAGGAGATTGCCGATGACTTGTCCATTGTAATGGAAATCAACATATCTAAAAATCCTTCAATAAAATTCATTGTTGACAATGAAGAAACTAAAGAAAAATGAGAGGGCTGTGTAATCAGTGTGTTTTGGAGAAGACCCTATAGTGGTAGGCAGAGCCACTGGCAGTGAAAACACTATGCAACACTTTGTGGGAATGTTTATTAAACGGCCAATGTTGGCTGACATAACGGTCTTGATATTTTTGCATCATTTTAGAAACTTCATATGTATTTTTGGGGTGTTTTCTTGACTAACATATTTATTAAACAATCAATGTTAGTTGACTTAATAGCTATGACATTTTTGCACGATTTTGAAAACTTTATATATACTTTTGCACAAAAAAATTAAAGTGTTATGTAGTGACAATGAAATACTTCATTGATGGATTTACACTTCAACCTTTTTTTAGGGTGAATGTGCAATTCTACCCATAAACATTTTTCCAAAGAGCAATGGGTACAATAAACATTGTTTGGGTGCAAAAGTACTCACGAACATTAAAAAGTGGAGCAATAATGTCAATTCCGTGAAGTTGCTGGACGTTGACCGTCAAAATGTAACTTTTGACCTTTGTGTGACACGTGTCATAAGATGGCATATACGTGGACGTCCTGTTTGACTGAAAACCTAATCCTGTTTTTTCCCTTAAATATTTGACCAACCACTTCTTGTCCATTAATCCGGTGACTTGCCTTCTCCTTTGTCATTTAAGTTGTCCGGTCTGTGATCAGAGATGGAGAAAGCCCCCTCTTGAGATGTCGTCGTATTCATCATCAATAACAGGAAGAAGCAGAAGAAGAGTGGCAATGCTTAGACAACTGAGTCGCGAGGATAACTATGAAGGTCCGCAGAGGTACTATCATTACAGATTAAAGGCTCCACGGTGGATGGCATGGACAGAAGGCAACCCTGGGAGGAGATTTTATGGCTGTTCTAACTACTATAAGGTGTGTATGTTTAGTTATTGGAAGATGATTGTTGAAGTCATGATGATCGATCGATACTGGATTTATTTTGACAGGAAGGGGGTTGTGGCTTCTTTGCTTGGCACGATGAAGAGTTTGGAGAGAGGGCGAACAAAGTGATAAAGGAACTACTTGATCATGTTGACAAATTGTATGATGAGAATACTTTCCTGAAATCAGGACCCGAGAGGAGGATTGTCTCTGAACAGCTAGGTGAAATTGAAGTTGAAATGTGGAAGCTGAGATACAGAGATGAGATAAGGGAAAGTGAAGCTAGGAAGGGCGCAAGGAAGTTCAAATATGTGATAGCTACATTGATAATGACATGGGTGTGGATGTTTTATATGTATTTCTATAGATGATTATATGGATGAACCTATATAAATAGTTATTTGAACTGGGTATCTGTAGAAGTTGTAAGGTTTAATGCAGTAGCGATAAAATCAAAATTTCAATGTCCAATATTTCTAGTTTACCATCTACAAATGGAACAAGCAATATTATTTAACTAAAGTTTTGATCTCAAGTTGAGGGTTAATGTAGAAGGTAAATATATTAGATGATTAGGAATTACAATGTTCAAAAGCATGGGAATTTCAAAAGGATTAAGTTGATTTAAGAGGTCTGTACTTGACTTACAAAAGGGTAGCATAAATATGACGTACAAAGCATGCCCAATACACAAAAAAAACCCATACAATAAGATATTAAACAGACCACAAAATGTGCCAATTATGGCATAAAGAAGTCCATAGAATATACAGGTTACCCATACTAATATTGTCCTAGGCCTAACAAACTTTATAATACTAAATCTTAGTAATCACATGTTTTGGCCCTAGAACTCGCAATCTTGGCCTGACAATTCGCAAGGAGCTGAGAAGTTGTCACACTAGGATTGCCTTTTCACTGTAGACCTGAAGGCTTGAATGGATAATCAGTTGGTGACGCCAATCCATCTTGTGGTTTGAAATTGATCTACCTAGTATCCTTTGCACCAACACTTGAAGACGTAGGCTTTGTCATTCTAATTTGCTTCAAGTTTGGTATTGAGAACTTACTTTGTGGATCAGCGTAATGTGTCATATATTCCTAAGAAGTCCCCTCTTGTATGACAACTTGTAAAGTCATCCCTGACTATAATGAAAATGACAATATTCACATTAAATTAATTCAACAACCTAAGCATGAAAACACACTTATAAAAGTATAACTCATATCCAAGATAGTTCTCCCTGTCTGTTCATCATATTGGATGCCAAATTCATACTCATCTTATGGCTTATACACATTTTTTTCTTGTTGTTTTGTTTTTAAGAGGGTACAAATGGCAAAGTGGAAGTCTGTGATAGTTGAGGTGGAAAAGTGGCAGACTCTGAATCATTTAGTGTAAAGGAGGCTGATTGTGAGAGCTATTCTAGCATACTGACACTCTTTGACATATTTTGTGATTCTTGTGTTCTCTTCTTCTTCCTTGGACGAGGAGGAGGTCTGCTTGATGATGGAATCTACAAAACTGAAAATTAGTTAGTAAGATCATTATTCAAGCTGTCTTGTAGTGTCCTTCTTCCTTGCCTAATAAAAATTACTCAAAACTATGATTGAGAAATTACCTCTTTACATATTGTTCTATAATGTCCTTCTTTCTTGTAGTAGCTATATATAACCTTCCCATCTTTCCTACTTTTTTGTCAAGTTGATTCCCTCCTTTTTCTGAGTGAAAAACTTAGACATCTTTGCCCTTTTTCACCCTTCTTTGTGCCTCTTCAGTTCTGACTTTGGTTTTCTTAAGTCTACCAGGTAATATAGTAACGGGTGGTGGAAGCATTGGAGGGAAATGGACAGTGTCCCAAAACTGTCTCCCTTAACTGGCAAAAACTTTGTCTTATAACTTGCTAAATATGTGTCCTTGTGGTAGTAGTCAGAGATTTGTGTTATGGGATATATCTTTGCATGGTACATGACACAAATTAAATGTTGGCATGAGATTCCAGTGAGATTCCATGCCCTGCGTGAGCACATGCCCTTGTTAAGATAAACACCATGTCTATCTTGTCCCTTTACAATCTCATAATCATGATTTCCATAAAAGTACACCTTATAATTATAGCTAAATCCATATTTGCTTCAAATAATTCTGTGCACTTAAGGCTGTACGCATACTTCCAATCTTAACATTATGTTCACTATCAGCCCACTTGGCCAACACCTTTAGCCTAATACCTTCAAACATTCTAATCACTTGATAATATCTATATTCATCAATCCATGAATTTAAGCTCTCGCTAATGTTATTGTCCATTATCGAGGATTTACAAGTAGGCTTGAAGAAAGCTCTTACCCAAGCATTTTGAGGATATGACAATGCTGTCTTAGCTGCGCGATCACTTATTTTGGTAATAGACTTCATGTTGTCAATGAACTATTCCTTGTAGGTATTCTATGCACATGAAAAAAATTTATTCTTCAACTCATTCCCCTTCTATGCCTTGCTCCAATTAGCATATATATGTCGAGCACAAAGTCTGTGCTCTGCATCAGTCAAAACGTTGCTCACAGCTTGCAATAGACCCTGTCATCATTCAAACAGGTAGTTAATAACTAAGTTTTCATAACTTTCAACAATTTATAAAAAATTTTGTGTAAATTACAACCTTTCCTTCATCAAACTTTTATCACTATTGGCCACTTTGAGATTAACAACCTTCGCGATTGCATACCTATCTATGGCTCTTTTTAGCTCATCCTTATCCTCAAACGGCATGCCTACCATCAAGATAGGATATGACCCACCTTCCCCTCTCATTTCTTCTAGACTTCCATCATTGTCTTGGTCATCCTCCTCTTTAGCCTTACTTCCCCCATTGTTTACAAATTCATAATCTGATACAACACTCTCATCGGTATCAAAGCTTCCATCTCAACAAAATAGCCCTCATTATCATCGTCACTATCAGAAATTACACTAAGAACTTCCTTTCCCTGTCTCTGCCATATAGCTCTTACACTATCTACAATGGAGTTATTTCCCACCTTACTTTTCTCCTTTGATTCGCGAACCCCAACTTTCCTAATGTTCTTAACCAACCTCGCCTGCCTCTGCTTGATGGTTTCCCTAGTATTTTCTGACCCCAGATTGACCTTCCCCTTTCTCTTTAACGCCATTAACTATGTGACCAATATAAATCACAAATCAAACAAGAGCTTAGATGCCTTTTTACTGTACAAAGAACAAAAAATATTATCGGGACCACTTTAAAGCTTACCTCTATATGTCCTTTTTGTCTTGTCACTTCTCTCCAACTTCGAATCAGGATCTCACCACATGTAATGCACCTTGAAGCCTTCCATCTCTACACATTCATTCATAACCTTGATCGCAATTTCTTAGTTTTCCCTCTTACGGGGAAGATTAATTTGTAACCCTAATCCCAATAACAACTCTTTAACCCATCCACAATCCTGCCTTTTCTTGTCTTCTATTCCTTGTTTTCACCCCCTCCTTTTCACCTTTCGCATAGTACAGGCTATTACCATAAGATGTCCACGCATACGCAATCTCATGACATGTGTCACACAAACGGTCAAAAGTTACATTTTGACAGTCAACGTCCAGCAACTTCACAGAATTAGCATTATTGCCCTACTTTTTAATGTTCGTGAGTACTTTTGAACAAAAAAAAATGTTTATTGTGCCCAATTTGTTTGGGAAAATATTTATGGATAGAATTACACCCTCGCCCCTTTTTTATGTGGTGAAGGGATGAAGATTGTGTGGGCGGGCCATTGACTACTATTGCCATTTTATGTGCTGAATCATGCCCCCTTGTATCAAAATGGAATATTTTGCCAAAGCACACCGTGCAAAAACTAATGCATCGATCGGTCAGTCACAATATTCATCATAGTGTCATCTTCTAATATAATTTCAATAATTTTTTTCCATTTGAAGGATACAAAAAATGAACCAACGCAACGGAAGAAGAAGCATGCAGATTCCATATGATCCCGGTTCATGCATGGATCTTAATTACTTTTCAATGGCAAAAATGGAACGAGTCAAAACAATTGATTCATTCTTATTAATACCCATAAGGTGTTGTTATTTATGACAGTATTATTTTCAACTTATTTTAATGTCTGGCCGACAAAAAAATTATGCACACCTATTTTCAGAGAAAATCGATGACAATCACGACAGGCTTATTTTCTTTCGTTCTTTTTTTGGCCAACAAGAAACGATCACAATTACAAAAACTGACAAGCATTGGTGCTTGGCGGCAGCAAATGCGAAAATTTATTCTAAATCTTTTAATTTTAATTGCTCAAATATCTTTTTACTGTATGCAGTTATACCGTGAAATGTAAGTCACCACGTCTATTCAAATTAAGAATTTTGAATATTGGGACTAACTATTTGGAAAAGGCTCATCGTTAAAAAAACCCCAAACACCTTATTTAGAGTTTAGGATTTAGGACCTACAACCCTTTTTTTTTTTAAATCAAGAACAACTCAAATCACTTTGAACTTAAACTTTACTATCTATCGAGTTAGAAGTATTGATGTTAAAACTCTCACAACAAGTGTAATTTTTAGGATTTGGGATTGTATTCTTCTTTTTATGAAGTGAGACCGCTTAATTATCATTTTAATTAATAACTTATTGATTATTCTTGCAACGCCATCATTACCAACCAATTACAAAGATATTTACAAGCAGCTATCAACATATGGCCACTATTTGTGGATAAAACGCTTATTTCTTCACAACAATTGGATAAGTTCTTCTTAACACACAGTCACGGATCGCACGTGCCATAACGCTATCCACAAATATTTAGATTCCAATTGGGCTTCAGTCTAACCATGTTTCCTTCTTTTATTATACATGTATATTCGAGTGCGTGTGTATGCGTCCGATATTAAATAATTTCTTTAATTAGACCTGTCATATTTAACGAAGAATAAAGGTTTTGCATCCAATTTGATCGGCCCCAAAGATGTTTAACATATTTTAAATAATATTAATTTATTTACATATGTATTATCTTAGGTGTTAATTTTCTAAACCACCCGGTATGTTTTGTTTGAGGGGAGGGGAATGGTGATAAATTACAATTTTGGATGGGAGAAGCCCAAAATTTATCCGCTCATTCTTTTAAATTTTGGATTCCCACATAAAATTTACCCTTTCATTCTTTTTAAATTTTGAATTTCCGCCTAAAATTTAAATACCTTAAACCTAAAAAGGTAATTTAAACCCCCTCTCCCTCCCCTCCCCTCCCCTCCCATCACCTCAAACCAAACACACAGAAAAAGCAAAACTTGTTCCATGACTCTACAAGAAATGCCATGTTATTTATAGTCTAACAAATTAAAATACAATAATTTATGCATTGATTTGACACATCCTAAATATTAATTGACATATTAATAAAATAAAAAGATTTCACAACATTTACTTTTTTATTATATGCGAAAGCTCAATTAAGGAATTTATTTTTTTTTTAAATAAAAATATAAATTACATGAATAACCAACTAGAATTAATATTGGTTAAGCTAGTATTTTAATTGGTTAGATCATAAAGAACATGACAAACAATGTTCATACAAGAATTTTTCTAACTATATCCATGATAAGAGTTGTATTTTTCTTTTATTTTCCTAACAATTTTTTAAGGAAAAATGACATAAAAATGCCATTTGAATTACAAAAACCTCAAAATATTTACTAAATTTGTAAAAAAGACGAACAGATAATTTGATAGGAATTTGTGATTTTGAAGTTTGGATATTGATAACTTGAGTATATAAATTAACAACTTGAACTTCACCTATTGTTACAATGCATATCCAAATTACTAATTGCTATTCTTAAGTTATTATTGCCTATATTTAAGTTTTCAATACCCAAATTTCAAAATATCATATTAACCATATTACCTATCTATCATTTTACTAATTTAATAGACATCTTGAGGTTTTTATAATTTAAACGTTTTTTTCTGTCATTTTTCCGTTTTTCAAACTATGTTCATTCAGTAATTTTTGAAATTGAAGGGGTATGTTAATGTTATAAACATTTAAAAACTGTAATTTATTTAAGCCTAGAAATTCAATGAGGAAATTGGTACTGGGCTCTGGCAATTTGGTGGAGGGCGCGGATAACACCATTGGTCTAGTGTAGCCGGCGAGCGGGAATCGGCGGCCACGCTTCTCTCCTGTAGTCGCTGTCTACCCCAGTTATTCTCCATTTAAACATCATATATCACATATATGTGGGTGTATATGTATTTATATGTATATTTATACAGCAAGTGGTGTGATTCTCTTGTTGGCTAAAAAAGAGTGGTGTGGTTCTCTTGGAGTTCGCTTCTTTGACATAAAGCTTTCTCTCTCAGAATCCCAACTCTCTGTGCTCTAACTGCTTTTTGTTTTTTCTCCGTATAAAGAGGATTATCGTAACGTAGGGTTTCAGTTTTCTCTGACAGATTGAATCTCTGGGTTTCCTTTCCTTTTTGATGGACGAGAACTTGCTCGACGATATTATCCGGAGGCTTATCTCGGCTAAGAACGGCAGAACGACGAAGCAGGTTCAGCTTACGGAGTCCGAAATCCGCCAGCTCTGTGTCTCTTCCAAGGAGGTCTTTCTCAGCCAGCCTAATCTTCTCGAACTCGAAGCACCGATTAAGATTTGTGGTAATTACGGCCATTCTAATTCATTTGGCTAGACCCGTCAGTATTAATTTGTTGGGCCTGATTCCATTTCATGGGTCTTTGATTAGTTTGAATAAAGCATTGATAATGTTCACAAACAATTAACTTTAGGGGGTTGTATCTGCTTCTTGTTCCCTTCACATTGGCCTTCCTTTGATCGCCCCATGTCCAATTCGTAATTGATAAATTGTTATTGAGTCTCATGCCCAGCTCTTGGCAATGATACGGGACTTTTGCATTAAATGAAAAGAATCAACTTTACAATATTGCTGCAATTTAGGTTAGATAGCTGTTAATGATGTTTTACGAGAAAATTGTTTAAACCCAATGAATTTTATAAGTTATGCAGAGATTGACTCAATATAGGTCATGATCATGAGTTCAGGACTACTGAAATGGTAGAGTCTTTATCTTCAATACATCACTGGCCTTTCAACACTGACACAATTTTATATATGATATTATGATGTCAGGATTCAGGTTATCTCTAGGTATCTAAGGTCTATGCAAGACTGTATCATATTGGTTTTTATAATATATTTTGTGGATATAATGCAATGATCAGATGTTTTAAAGTTTAAGCCTTCTCAAGGCTTGTTATGTCATATAGAAGCGTTTTAAAGGTCTCTCTTCCTGTCTGTGAATGCTATAAAGTTTCTGCTCTCTCAATAATTGCTTGTGAAAGGAACCAAGTTTGCAGGAAGCACTTAGAGATATTTAACTAGTTTCTGCAAATTCTGCTCTTACAAGAAGTAGAAGGTGCAGATACTTACATTGGTTTCCCTAGAATTCTTCTATAGCTAATGATCCACACTGGATTGTGCACAATCAACGGATGGCTCCTTCATTAATCACAGTCATTCCTTCCTTGTCCATGACTGCTTGGTGGTGCCTAATCTATACCTAAATGTGTCTGCATATATGCATTAAGGCATCTTACTTGCTAATAGTTTACCGACCTTTCTCATTTTCTAACTAGTTTCTTTTTCTATCTAAGGAAAAGCATTTATATATGTTGGCTCAAAAAATTTAAAACAGAATCTAGGGGGCTGAAAAGGAGAACAATGAAAAGAGATTTATGTATTGATTCTGTTGCATACGGTAAGAATAAGAACACAGGTTCACATAAAACAGGGAACTTAAATGGTGAAATGTTGGTTCCTTTAGCTAGACTTGGTTAGAAGACAGAGAGAATATGACAGGGAATATAGTAAATTATCTAAATCTTTGTCAAGGGGATGCTCTTTCTTCTCGAAAAAATAATTGAATTTTTTTAATGAAAGACTATCAGTAATAAGAAAAACTATATACAAAAGAAACCAACCTCGATTAACCTATCCTCTCATCATCTACCACCTCACTAATGTTAGGGGTGGATGATCAAAGGTGCTAGAAACCTCATTTCTAATATTACCCTGCCTAGCTAAGAAGTCAGCTTGAATATTGTCCTCTCTATGGAGTGTACACAAACATTATAGTAATTACCCTGTCCCTAGCAAGCATCTCTTTGGTTTCCTTAATTACATCTTTATTTGGATGAAATTCCCCATTTTCCTTCAGAATCAGATTGTAACCATGCGCAGAATCTGTAAACACTTTCAGATTCTCCACCCCTTTAACCCAGCACATCTTGAGCCCCGTTATTATTGCTTCAAGTTCAGCAACAGTTGGTGGCGCTTTCTCCAATTTTCTGCTAAAACCAATTACCCATTCTCCTCTGTTGTTTCGCACAACACCTCCACACACACTATCTCTGTTATGCAGAGCAGACCCATCAACTTCCAACTTGCATTTGTTTACTGTCATCTCTATCTGATGAAGCGTAATTGTTTAATCTTCTTCCCTTGATATTGACATTGGTTGACCTGCTTTTGAGTCTCTGATACTGCTTTATTATTGTTCATGCTGTGTAATTTGACAAATAGAAAGTCTAAACATCCTCTCATGAATTAAACACAAATAAATCAAATTAATTTTACAGGAGAGATTCCTCGCATATAATCATGTCCAGTTTCAATGGTAGTTTGTAATAACTTGTTTATCCTTGTATCTGTAAATGTTGAACATTGGGTGACTATAATCTATCTTGCACATATCATTTTCAGGAGATGTTCATGGTCAGTTTTCAGATCTTTTAAGGTTGTTTGAGTATGGAGGATACCCACCAGAAGCCAATTATTTGTTTCTTGGTGATTATGTTGATCGTGGTAAGCAGAGCATAGAGACAATCTGTTTACTTCTTGCATACAAGATCAAGTACAAGGAGAACTTCTTTCTTCTCAGGGGAAACCATGAATGTGCTTCCATAAATCGTATATATGGATTTTATGATGAGTGCAAGAGGAGGTTTAATATTCGCCTCTGGAAGACATTTACAGACTGCTTTAATTGTTTGCCTGTTGCTGCTCTTATAGACGAGAAGATCCTTTGCATGCATGGTGGGCTATCTCCTGATCTTAAAAATTTGGATCAGATAAGAAATATTAGTCGCCCTACTGATGTGCCTGATCAGGGTCTTCTCTGTGACCTGCTGTGGTCTGATCCTGATAAAGAGCTTGATGGCTGGGGAGAAAATGACCGGGGTGTCTCATTTACATTTGGAGCTGACAAAGTTGTTGAATTTCTCGAAAAACATGATCTTGATCTGATTTGCAGAGCTCATCAGGTAACAAAACATGAGTTTTGGACTGAATTTCCTTTGGATTGACCATCTTTTGCTATATTATGTAATTTGGTCATAAAAAAGGTGGTTGTTGATGCTGAGAAATTTTAATGTAACATATAGCTACTCAATGGGATTTTCAGCTTCAAAACTTTGCATTTAACATGCATTTGCTTGAACTTGGAATTTGTTTGCATGAGATTTTGCAAAAAATGAAGTGGCCTGCAGAGGAGGAAATGCCCACAGCCTTGTACAAGCAAAGGTCTTCATTATTTATTTTTATTTTAATGGTGACTAATGAGCTTAACTAGTAGTGTTCATGATCATTTATTTACCTTTCATGTTCAGTTGTTTGTTCCTCCAGCAACACTTCTAATGGGCTGGATTCCAGATTGGGGCTAAAGTACTTAAAGGTTGTTATATTAAGGCACTTAAAAGTAATAAGAGTGACAAAGATGATTAGAATAGTGCTGTGCAAGGATGACATTTCTTGCTTATGGAATAGTGTTAGGGTCGTGTAGAAAGAGAGAGGTAGAAGAAGGGAGAAGATGATGAGACAATGAGAGAAGAACCCCGGGGGAACTGAGAATTGCACTAGTATATTCAGAATCGACATAGGACAATATCAAATCATAGTTACCCCCTTTATATAGGTAACTGCTAGCTTATTTGTTTATTATTTACAATTACAATCAACATATCAAATAGTCTTGAGTGTGTGAACAATAGATGACCGAGGTTTCTGCGCAGTATGGGAGCACGGGACCCTCTTTTGTGGCTGAAATCTCAGTTATCCATTGCACCCACATCCTTCCTATTCACCTAAGAATTTCTCCACATGGGGGGCTATTGCATGCCTGTGATTTTCTGGAAATTTTTCCGTGCCTGCCATCTTTTGTCTCTGTTCATTACTTCCCTTTGATTCTCTCGTTTTCTCCATATCGGTTCTGTGCCTCTAAAAATGAGAATCTGTTATATGAATCCGTTTTATTTATGGCCACAATCTGCGCTGAATATGATCTTCTCCTCAAACATGGGCTTTTATCTTTTTCCTTTTTAATCAGCAACATGGTGCTACATTGATATCAGGTTATTCTACTTGTTTATTAGTTAATTTATTGTACGTTATCTAGTTTTCTGTCTCTGCTGCTATAATTACTCTTTTGTATTGTACCCATGTATATCTATGCCAAAGCGCTTTCCTTTTACGTGGTTTACACTTTACTGTTCTTTGAATTATTCTTGATTAAGGGAGGCTGAAGATCTGAACTGATGTCTCGTGTAAAATTTTGGCCACTGGATCGCAGGTTGTTGAAGAAGGATACGAGTTTTTTGCAAAGCGTCAGCTAGTGACCATATTCTCTGCCCCAAATTACTGTGGCGAGTTTGATAATGCTGGTGCTATGATGAGTGTGGATGACACCTTGACATGCTCTTTTCAGATCCTCAAAGCTTCTGACAAGAAAGGGAAAGGTGGATTTGGAAACAGCACGCAAAGACCAGGAACTCCACCCCATAAGGTAAAAACAAATGGAAATCATTTTATACGCTTGCCCTTGTCAGTATTTACATTTGTGCTTCTTTGACTGTGTGGAGGGATACATGTGTACGTTTGGATGCAAATCTGAAACAAAATCATTAGGTTTGTCGATTCTGGTCAAAGTAACTATACTTGGAATATTGACAAATATGTAGTTAATCTGAATGCATTGTTGCACATATCAATGAAATGTATTGAATCTCTTGAGGAATTTTCATATACAAAAAATGGTATTGTCTGTTATGAGGCCTGTTTGTTTGGGAGCATTGCAGGCCTGAAACTTCGGATTGTATTCCTTTGATGTAGTCACAGGAAAATATTTAATTTAATAGATATAAAATAAAAGGAAAAAAGAAAAACAGGAGTGAAATTTATGGATATCATGAAAACATGATTTGTGGGTTTTCATATATCTTGTCACTTTCTAAATGTGATTGTCTATATATACATATATATTTATGAACTTTGTGAAAAGCCTGGAAACTTGCCACCTGCCACCATCTCGTCATTATATATATGTATATATAACCTGATACCCTTGTTATTTCAGGGTGGGAAGGGTTGATTAACACAACGTGGAAGCAGTAACTGAGGTGTGTTGAGCGGGATGGAGGCTTGTGTTGTTCTTGTTGCCTCATGATTCGCAAAGTTGTATGACGGCTTCCTTCCCTAACAAACAACCTACAACTGATGACTGACAAGGGATGAGGCTCCTCTCTGTTGTCCCCCACCATCCCCCCTTATTATTGTGTTTCCTGCTTTCCTTTTATATGACTTCTTTCTTTTTTCTTTATATGTAAAATCCATATTCAAACTTCATTAGTTGGCAACATGCATAGCTTATTATCGTTCGAAATTTCCATTTTAAACTGCATCAACTTTGCTCAATCAATATCAATAAAGTACCATAAAATATAAAAAATACTTCTCTTATCCTAATTGTAAGACACAGAGGGAAGGTTTCCTTTTGTCTTATTTATAGGAACTTTACAAAATTTTTCATATAAATTATTATTTATCGTTGTGTGGACTTTGTTGTCATGGGTTATGGTGTATAGTAAATAGAGGCAAAGTTAGTTATTAAATTTTAAGGTGTGGTTACTTGGCTTTAGTGAAACATGTTAAATTTTAAGACAGTCACTTAGAATCAGAAGCACAAGTTATATATTATTGAGTTGCATAACATATGAAAAAACATGTTATGTAAATATGTAGTTTATTTAAGTGATCAATTTCATATATTCTATATTTATTTTTCCTTTAAGGTAAAATGAACATAACCATGAGGGCAAAAAAAAAAAAAAAAAAGAAAAGGAGCATAACCATAAAATGAGAACGATTCATATTCTTAAAAATAAGTGGGGTCAGATTATGCAAGAATTTATAATGAGTCTTTAACACAGATGAAGAAAATGGAAAATGTTCCCAACTTCTAATTACTTCTTGCCTTTAATACAATATCTATTTTATTAAGGACTAGATGTGGTACTATGCATATGTGTTAGAACCTTATATATTAGTCTATGCTTTTAAAAATTACTCTAATAAGTAATTGGAAAATAATATTATCCCCCTTTTTTATTCAAACAATTACTCCCTCCGGTCCTGATTATAAGATAAAGTTGACTTTTTTGGAGAAATTAAGGAAGCCAATTTAATTACTTTAGACTGTTTATATTTTTATTTTTTTCTCCAAACTAATTAATTTGATTAATAAAATAATATATAGTCTAAGGATACTAAAAATATAAACACTTTAAAAAAAGATGATGATGGGAAGGGCATTGTTGTCTTTTACAATCACAAGCCTTGTGATTCATCATTAAATCAAAACGACTAACCTCATGTAATGTTTCGGTTTGATCCATTAACTGACGTTTTTTAGTTTTTCAACCTTATGCCACGTTTGGTAGTATGGAATTGAGAGGGAGGAAGTGGAATTGGAAGTGGATTTCAGTTTTTGGGATGTTTGGTACAATGGAAGTCACTTCCTCATGGAAGTCACTTCCACCAAAAATGGTGGAAGTCACTTCCACCACTCACCCCATGGAAGTGACTTCCACTTCCACTTCTTAGGATCTGTTTCCTCCAGGGTAATGAAACCCGGACCGGACCGGCCGGTCCGGCCCGGAAACCGGCGCACCGGCCGGTAAACCGGTCCGGTCCGGGTTACCTATTTTTAAAAAAAAAAATTAATTTTTCCTTTAGAATTTTATACTATAAGTCTAAAATTTTCAATTTCTCATCGGTTTGGTCCCAGTTTAGCTCCGTTTTGGCCCCGGTCTGACCCATTGACCCTTAACCCAGTACCCCGACCGGTTCAATACCCGGTCCGGGTTTTAATACCTTGGTTTCCTCAATTGCCCTCCTCATTTTTGGTGAAAGGGTATATTGGTAATTTCACATTTTAAATCAACATATTATTTATAAATTATATCTCACTTCCATGGTCATACCAAACACACTTTTAACCCCAATTCCACTTCAATTTCCACTTCCAGTTCCACTTCAATTTCCACTTCCAATTCCATCAAAAACTCTTCCATCGTACCAAACGGGGCATTAATGTCGTTGGTCTCATGTGACAATTTTCTGTAACAATAGTTAGTATTTCTTCAAGGCTCTGTTTGGTTCGGCGGAGGAGAGGGGAGGGATTTTAATATTATCTTATTTGGATTGATCAGAAGGAAGGGGAGGGGAATTATTTTGAGATGGACAACTTTATTCTTATGTTATAAGTGATTTTTTCCAAACTCTATTAAATGTATAATAAAGTTTAACTATAAATAATATTTTTATGCCATAAATTATAAATAACATTTAATAAAATATATATATATATATATATTCAAAATTATATTTTATAATCATAGTTATATATATATGTATGTTTTTTTTTAAAAAAAAATGATGTATGATGTTTGTGCTGTCTGTGATAGCTTAATTTTAACTTATAAGTGCTTTTAAATTGTGATTTACGGTATACGAGGTAAGTATGTGAGGGGAGTTTCATCTCGACTTATGTGAAAAGTATTTAGTGTTCATTTGTGATAGTTTATTTTTGGGTAATAAGTGCTTATAAATCGTGATTTACGGTATATGAGGTAAATATATGAGAGGAGTTTTATCTCGACTTAAGTAATAAGTGCTATTCTTAAAAAAATAAGCTAATCCAAACATACTTTTATAAATAAAAAATAAACTATCCCAAACCTAAGCAAAAAGAAGCTGAAAACTCAACGAGAGTTCACCGTACAAAAAAGGAAACCAACAAAAATTTTAGGCCCCATTCAAAAATCATTAGACAAGTGATGAAATTTATTGGAAATGAAAACAAAAAAGAGGAAAAAACAATCAATTTGCACCGCAGTAACTTTTAATAAAGGAAAAAAATCAAAATCAAAATATGAATGTATATTGTGTATTTATTGTTTCTTATCGATGGAAAATGAGCTGCTTCCAATCCTTATTATACTTACAGCCTTCAATGAAAAATAAGCTATTAAACTTGCTTTGAAAATGAGAAAAGAAGACATGAAAGGCAGGGTTATCACAAAAATCTTATAGGTATTTTAGTCTGATTGTTCTAACACTTTAAAACCTTCCTTCCAAATCCTCCTAATTTGGGGGAGGGTTTGGAGGGGAAAATTTCAAAAAAATTTCCTCCCCTCCTAAATTTTTTTCCCTTCCCAATCAAGGGGAGGGGATCAAACTCCCTCCCCTCAAATCAAATAGAGCCTAAAAATTAAAGAGAACCTTAACCTTGTATAAATTTAAAAAACTATGTATATATTTATTTTAAATTAATTAAATGTGTGTACACACACACACAAGTTATTGATTATTGACTTGTTTCTAAACCTCATTCGATCAAAGAAACCAAGGATATTTTAATAACTGTTCCTTATGTTTTTAATGTATGTTTTAATTAAAGAGTTGGTATTTATCCTAAATATAAAACATATATCATATATTTATAAATTTTTTTCTCAAATTAACTCTATTAAAATTTTCTGAACAATAATGTAATAAGAAAGGGCCAAATTGAATTAATAAATATAATTGAAGTATTTTTAAAAATTTATTATATTAACTAACATAATTTTTTTTTTTTGCCCTTTCCAAATTTGTTTATTAGGTTACTTATATTTACTTTTCTCTTTTCCCTCCGGCTGGGTTTCTACCCTCTTCCAGAAGCATTCCCGGTGAACCTTTGCCCAGGAAGTACAGAAGGTCGATGCGCCAAGAGGAAACAAGAGGTCCTCAGGAATGAACAGGACAATGCTAACGAGGCCACCGTTAGCCGGAACCGACCTCGGAGTTAGAAACAACTTACCGCCTTCATTAGTTAATTCCTATAGAATCAATGCCGTTGCAGACCGACTAGCTTTCCATGTTCAGCCTGGCTACCATTCCGACCCTGTGGAATTCTTCAACCTCTGCCTTTCCCTCTCGAGGTATTTTGTTTCTTTTTTTGTTGGGACAATTATTCTCCGTCTATTTCTCTGTTTATTCCGAATATAATTCTTTATTTTGGGTTCCACGAGCTTTTTTGTTTCTTTGTTGCTGTTTATTAGTGATGTGTTTGTGTTTAGTTGAGGAACTGCGATTTTTCGTGAAATAACATTACTGCGAGGAGTTTACAGTGGTTTTGTGAGGGTCTGTCAGTAATTGAAATCGGACAAATATGGATAACGAAGTCAGTCGAGTGATCTTCATTCATTATTTTCCCCATTTCTTTAGGTCATATGCCTATTGAGCGTTCCTACCGTGGTCACTGTCTTGAACGATATCCTTTTTACTAAAAATCAGGGCGTAGGAGGGTTGCTAAAGAATAAAGAAATAAAATGTTGGCATTGTGAGTGGCTATTTATATATATTCAAATAGATACTTTGTTAGGATGTTGGCATGATGGCGTTATTTGTCTCTTGGATGTGTTGTAACCTTTTCACAGGAATGTAATGCCTTGATAACTAGAAATGATGGGAATCATGCATCAAACAGCTGAAAGTGTGACGAGGATACTTTTGTCTATGGATGATGGTCTATTTTGTTGATTGTTATATATTATTGGGATGCTGATCGTGGTTCCCTCACTACTTCTTTACTTGGTGTCAACGAAGATGAATTTTTCTCTTGCATGCATGTTTTCTGATTAAGATATTACAATTCATAACTCAAAAGGCTTGCAGCCCCTGTTTGAAAACAATTTTACATCTCATGCTAAATAGAGAAGGTGCTGAATTTGAATTTCTGCTGCAAAAAGTGATGTAGCAGCATGGAAGGCAAACTAAAAACAAATAATCACAAATTTTTCAACACAGTAGTCAATGATTAAAGGAACAACTATTTTATTCTATTAAATGTTTATGTTATGTTCGGGAGTTCTTTTAGGGGCGAGTGGAATGGAGTGGGACGGCTAAGGGCTCTAGCTATTGTTTGGAAGATATATATATGTGTGTGTGTGTGTGTGTGTGTGTTTATATTAATATAATATTAAAAAAAGAGGAGCTAGAATGGTCAGGAATGGCCTCCTAAGCCATCTCCTGATATCATAAACTTACCTTTCTATTTCCTTCTGAATCGGGTGGTCAAGGATTGAATGACTATCAATTAATATCATAATTATGAAACCACCCCTAATTAGTCCTTTTAAACGAATTCAAACGAGTTCTGCAGTAGTAGCCGCGTATATCTAGCTATCACTGTATAGCACCAAGTTCTCGTCTTCGTTTTTGACACTTACGTGAACTCCTCTCCTGTAATCCCCACTGTGTTGGGTAATTCTCCCATTCTCTCATGCGCAATAGTTAATAAGCATATTTATGTAGTGTGAAATGTTGTTGTTGTTGGAAGATATTATTACCAAATTATTATGCAATATGAGAAAGTTAAAGTAATATATTCACACCCTTTCTTCTAGGTTAGCTTATGAAGGGTTATATTGTAAAGAAAGATTAATAATCCATTTCATTCCATCTATTTTATAATAATTTCCTAACAATGGCTGAATTAGATCATTCCTTCCTCTCAAAAAACCAGCAAACAACAGAACATTTAATTCTGTTAATGTCGGTGTACTCCATTCCATTCTATTAATGTATGTTTCACTCCATTCCATTCTAAACTCCTAGATGCACCCTGAGCTATTGAAGGAAAAATCCTTATCCTAATCTTACTAAACCACTGAAATAACATCCCAATTCTTAAAAAAAAAAAAACTAGATGAGATAACGATTATCTAGGCCCAAACATCTCTATTGATAAAATAAAACAAAAATTCTGCTTTCCCTGACTTGGAAGCCAAGCCCTCCAACCTTTTTTTTTTTAAAATATTATTTATTAGATTTATAAATTTTTTTTATGTTGGGTTTCTAACGGCTAACTTTTAGTTTCGTTCTTTTTTTCTGAAATTGTATAAGTTAGATGTTTTCAAGTCTGACCTTCTAATCTTCAGCATTTTTAATTGTATTTTGCTTTGTAGTAGGTTTTGTAATACTATGTTCTCATTTTTGGGGATGAAAATTATTTGATTAATCTTCATTTTCTAGAATTTTGTATGCCCCCTTACAATCATGATAGGGTTCAATATTGCTTTATTTCTCATTTGCATGGCTCTTGCATAGGTTGCACTGTTCATTCTTTTGACCTTATCTTTAATTGTTGCGGATTGAGTTGAATTTATGTCACTACTACACAAATGTGATGGGTTTGATGAAATTTACTTCGACAGAGGTATTGATTATTCACTCGCCAACAATGAAGTTCCAGGGAAAGCTCAAGATTTGCCTAAATTATTGAAACAGGTAATTTCGAGTGATCCAGGTGTCCAACACCCCCCCAACCCCCCCAAACAGATGCTTCTTTGTTTTAATGAGTATAATATTAAGCATGTACATTGGAAGCTATAAAAAATGTTTTACCTTTCCTGTTTCCTGCAGATATGTCAACAGAAAAATCAACATTTCTTACAAGCAGCTATTATGGTTCTGATGATATCTGTAAAGGTAAAAATATACAATGATGTGCATTATTTTGTTATAGTGCTATCAGTAATTTCTTAAATTTCCATTAGTTATATCGACTCCATTTTTTTCTGAATTTTTTGAAGTATGCAGAGAACTAATCAGTTATGAGGCAGAGTACTTGTTGACTATAGAAGAATTTAGTGAAGTATTCTGTGATTGTCATGTGTCACGTGAAACTTACATTATAGCAAGGGTGTTCTTGAGGGTTTTTTTTGTTTGGGTCTGTCAAATTGATTAAGATAATCTAGATCCCTGAATCTGAGGTTGTAGCAGGAGTAATTTGAGGAGTAATATTTTGTTTACGCCATCAAATTGATGATTATATAGATCCCTTAATTGGATTTCTTTAAAATTCAGGAGCACTAATTTGTTTATGGTAACAAAATGGCGATCATATAGATCCCTAAATCTACTTTAAAATTCTTAAACTTCTGTTCTTGATACCAAATCAGAATTTTTGTTAAAGATTTTCAGTGCTGAAATATACAAAAATGAGTACTAAATTCTGGAACTGAAGTTGTGATGAGGTACTGATTTGGTATTTAACCTTCTTATGAGGTCCTTAGTTGTCACCAAATTTGAATTTTGATAACTAATCATCTTGGTCAAGTTGAGACTAATTTTGATCATGGATTCCTTTTTAGTGCATGTGATGTCATTTACTGTACTTCTCCCGTTAGGCACCATAACATTGATTTATTTGTGGATCTTCTTCTCACACAGCATGCTTGCAACCAAGAATGGTTCCACCCAAAAGACAGTGAAGATCTTTTGACTATTTTTGACGAGGTATACTTGTACCTATTCTTTGTGTACTATGTTGCTTGTTATCATCTTATTTATGATGATCATCTTTCTTTATTCAGATGGGGAAGAGCTACCTTAGTATAGTGGATGTTGATGTTGAATCTAGTCATTGCCAGTCCACGATCTCAACAATAATGGAAAGGTTGGATTCCGTATCCCTTCCTCTGCATGGTTTCTATTCCATTTTGTTCAAATAACAATTTTAATTTATATAAAAGAACAAACCATTTGCTTGGTGTTTTTATGTAACTTGCAATTGCAATTATCCTGAAGGGCAAGCACTGAATTTTACTATGAGAATTGCAAAGATTTTTACAATCTATAGATATTTTTATTACTACAATTGTTTGGTTGTAAGTGCGTCAGAGTTTTCGTGGTTGCTTTTATAATTTGTAACTACCATCTTTGCATGGACTCTCATGCATGCTGTCTTGCTTGTATATGGAGTAGATAGATTTATGAGTTATTGATTTAAATGCTGATGTAAATGGGAAAGACTATGAAATCTAAGAATGATTTGTTTTCGTATTTTTTTGTTGCAACACAGAATCTAAGTTGAGTGTTTTTTTTCCAAGAAAATAGACCAAAGCCCTATTTTTGTCTTTCAAAGGTATTGGAGGTGTAAGTATAAAATACACTCTCTTATTCATCACAATGCATATTACAGAGTATATATAGGCAGAGAAGCAGAGTACATAATGGTAATACATAATGGTAATGCATAATGAGCAATAATGACGAGATTACAAATTGAAATCACAATCTTTCCTAAACAAGCTAGACTAGAATTAGGGATATGATAGAGATAGGATCTGAAATCATGGGATGCTGAAATCATGGGATCTCACGGGCTGTGGTTTCCAACACTCCTCCTCAAACTGGAGAGTATATTTCAAACATTCCCAGCTTGCGTTGAAACTCTTTAAATTTAGATCTGCCCAGTGGTTTGGTTATTACATCTGCAATCTGTTCGTCAGACCGTATATAGGACAATGTCATAATGCCTGCTTCAACTTTCTCTTTAATAAAGTGCCTGTCTACCTCAACATGCTTTGTTCGATCATGATAAACAGGGTTTCTCGTCATCTCAATGCTGGATTGGTTGTCACACCAAACCTGTATGGGACACTTATACGGAATTCCTAATTCCTTTAGTAGCCAGATAACCTAGAGTCCTTCACATGTTCCGTCATTCACAGCTCTCAATTCTGTTTCCGCACTGCTCTTTGACATAACAATTTGCCTCTTGCTTCTCCATGTCACTAGATTTCCCCACACACACAGTGTCCCCCCTGTTGACCTTCTGGTTTCTTTGTCTTTTGCATGGTCTGCATCGGTCTAGATCTCTAGGTTTCTAGCCGTGCACTTCTTGAAGAAGATTCATCTTCCTGGATTGAATTTCAAATAACTCAAGATTCTGTTGACAGCTGCCAAGTGTTCTTCCTATGGTTGATGCATGAATTGACTTACTATTCCGACAGCATAGCTGATATCTAGGCGTGTGTGGGTCAGATATATCATCTTCCCTACAAATCTTCTATACTGTTTGGAGTCAACCGGGACACCATTCTCTTTGATTTCTAGATGACAACCTTTTTCTATCTGTGTTCCCTCGGGTTGTGCCCCTAATATTCCTGTCTCATGCAACAGGTCTAAGGTATACTTCCACTGGGATACGTTGATACCCCCTTTGTTCTTGCCACTTCCATTCCTAAGAAGTATCTCATTTGGCCGAGATCCTTAACCTAGAATTTAGTGGACAAATCCCTCTTCAGTTGAGCAATCGAGTTTTCATCATTTCCAGTATATCATCCACGTAGACGATCAGGATAGTGATTCTTCCCTCGTCATGTTTGATAAATAATGTGTCGTTTGCTTGCCCCTAGGTGTACTCAAGTTTCTTTATCGCTTTGTTGAAGCAGCCAAACCACGCCCTTGGGTATTGTTTTAGTCTATATAGTGACTTGTTAAGTTTGCAGACTGACCCGTTTGGAGCAAGGACTCCATCTGGAACCTCCATATAGACCTCTTCCTCCAACTCACCATTCAGAAATGCGTTCTTTACGTCTAGTTGATGTAGTGACCAATCCAAGTTAGCTGCTATTGACAACAATACTTGGATTGTGTTGAATTTGACTACTGGGCCAAAGGTCTCCTGGTAATCTATTCCATAGGTTTGTGTATATCCTTTCGCAACTAGTCTTGCTTTGTACTTGTTGATGTTGCCATCAGGATTGAATTTCGGGGTAAAGATCCACTTACACCTGACAGGTTTCTTTCCAGGAGGGCAAGATATGATGTCCCACGTCTTACTTTCCTCAAGTGCTTTTAACTCCTCTTCCGCAGCCTATTTCCACTTTGGGTCAGCCATAGCTTGCTGGAAGTTGTTAGGGATTTCAATCTGTGCACTGTTGACAACAAAACTCTGCATCTTGATAGACAGGTTACCATACGAAACAAACCGTTGAATTGGATGCTGAGTACAAGACCTTACCCCTTTTCTTAGTGCAATAGGCCAACCCATCTCTTCAGGATCTATTCTCGAGTCAGATTCATGGTCGTTCCTTAGAGTGGGATTGACACTTCTCTTTGTCTCCTGAGATTGTTGCCTGACATCTCCCTCTGATCCATCCTCTGCATCCATCCTAGTCATGATCTCAAACTGTGCTTCCGGGTTATTAGGATTGGTGTTAGGAGGTGTAGAAGGTAACGTCTCAGGGTTTTGCGGCAAGGTATCATTGGCATGGTACAAAAAAGGGGACCGGACCGGTCGGTTCAACCGGAAAACCGGTGAACCGGCAACTTGTCTGGTCTGGTTTGGTGACAGAACCGGAGGATGAGTGACTCGGTATGAACCGGACTAAACTGATATGAACCGGCCTTAACCGGGAAAACCGCTTTGTTAGGCGATCTGAACGGTTTTTCACTTTTTTCCCCATTCAACAAGAAGCCCATAGATCGAAACAACCGAACAAGAAAAGAAGTCTAAATCATCTATGGATCTTGTTGGAAAAATGAAACAAAAAAAAGGAAAACAAAACAAGCCACCAGAAAAACGACCAGAAAGGTGGAGAAGAAGATGAACAGTGTAAGCGATTCACAAGCCTCCACCGTCGAAAGTCGTGGGTGATACCTCCTTTGTCGCCGTTCTCAACGGTAAGAAAGAGACAACCTCTGTCCTTAATGGTCTGGTTTTGGTGTTCATCGGTTTGTATTTGCTCTGTAAAACTCAATCGACGCCCCTAGTTCTGTAAAGCTCACTGGTCTGGTTTGGAGTTCACCATGGATAGTTGGGAGTTTTCAAAAATCTGAGTTCCTCAGCCTCCCAACCCCGTAAAACGTGTTCAAGAAAGAGAAGAAAGAGAGACTTGTCTTATCAATTCAAGAGTCACATGCGTGTTGCTTTTTGAAAGAGAAAATGAAGCTTCACGTGGGAGAGAGAAGAAAGGGTAATAGAAAAAGGAAAAAAAAGGAAATAAATTCATTAAAAGGGGGAAATATAAGAAAGGAAAAGGAAATAAAATAAAATTAGAAAAAAATTTTATAGGATAAATACTTTGTAAAACATGGGATATATTTAAAAATATTATCTTTTATAATTAAAGTATGAATATTTTTATTCATGTTAATTAAATTACATTATTTTAAGTAAATTATAATATTTTAATATGACCGGTTCGACTTCCGGTTGACCCATTAACCCTTGAACTTGTATCGAAATCGGTTCATTGTCCGGTCCGGTTTTTCGTTCCTTGGTCATTGGCATCAAGGATGTTAGGTAAGGTATCAGGGATTTCTGGGGGAATAGGTAGGGCGTCAGTGGCTTTGGAAGTTGATTCATGTGAAATTAGCCATTCAATATCTGAGTACTCCCCCTGAATGGGTAATTTGGGATAGTAAGCGTCCTCCTCGTAGAATACGGTGTCTTTGGAGACATACAACTTTTTGGAAGTCGGACAGTAACACTTGTACCCTTTTTGGGTAGAGGAGTAACCAAGGAAGATGCATTTCTGGGACCGGGCATCAAACTTACTTCCATCAGGGGCATGGACAAAGACAACACACCCAAACACTTTTGGAGGTAAGGAGTTGATGAGAGGGCAATTGGGAAAGGTGCTAAGAAGCGTTTGGATAGGGGTGGCATAATTGAGGACTTTGGAGGGCATTCGGTTGATGAGGTAGGCCGTAGTTAGGACTGCATCTCCCCAGAAGGTTGTGGGTACATTTCTTTCCATCAGCAGTGTTCGGGTGACTTTCAACAGATGACGATTCTTTCGTTCGGCAACCTCATTTTGCTGAGGGGTGTAAGTGCAGGAGGTTTGATGGTGAATTCCTTGCTGATCAAGGAATTCTTTAAAGGTATGACTGAGGTATTCTCGACCATTATCATTGTGAAGCACTTTGATAGAGGATTGAAATTGGGTCTTGACAAATTTGTGAAAGTTTTGGAAAACTTGAGCCACCTTGGACTTTTCTTTCAACAAGTAAACCCATGTGAGTCTGGTGTGATCATCAATGAACGTGACAAACCACTTTTCATTTTCTTGGTGGTTGTTCTAGCTGGGCCCCAAATATCACTATGGATCAGTTGGAAAGGAGCGGTGGGTTGATAGGGTTGTTTTGGATAGGAGGATCGGGTTTGTTTAGCCAATTGACACGTTTCACAGTGAAAAGGAACATAATTTTTATTGAATAAACCCGGAAATACATGTCTCATATAATCAAAACTAGGATGTCCTGAACTACAATGTCATAAAAGTACATCTTTGTCTTGAGAACTTGAGCTGACTAGGGCATGTTGTGCATTCCATATTGCTTTATTTGCCATCTTCGATCTCTCCAGGTAGAAAAGTTCATCCTACTCTTTAGAAGTCTCAATCGTCTTTTCCGAGTGTAAATCCTGAAATAGACACATATCAACGTCAAATATCACTCTGCTTATATGTCCTTTCGTTAACTTGATCACAGAGATTAAGTTACAAGTAAGCGCTTGGACAAATAGAACATGGTGGATGCGGAGTGAATCGGATAGTGTGACGGTGCCAATTCCTTCAACTTTAGTAAATACCCCATTAGCAACTTTGACACGAAGGTGCTCCGGACAAAGTTTAAGAGGTGTAAATAAGGTTCGATTACCCGTCATATGATCCGTGGCTCCTGAATCAACTATCCATGCATCGTCACTAGTCTGTATTGTATTGAGGGCTATGATAGAATTACCTGATTGGACAAGATTAACACTCGGCAAAGAGTTGGACTTATTCTGTTTTTCAAGTATCCGATGTAGCATCTGCAGTTCGTTTTGAATTAGTGAAGTAGTGTCCTCAACCTTCTGTTCAATGGAGGTGAGACGACTCTGTGGTTTGCTAGTGGATGGTTTGCCGTGCAGTTTCCAACATTCCTCCTTGAAGTGACCCTTCTTCTTGCAATAATTGCACCATTTGTTTTTCCGTTCCTCCTATGGCCCTCGTACTGCAAGTGCTGAACTCTCAACAAGACTTGGGCTGCTCCGATTCAAGAGTTTCCGACTTTCTTCGAACTGCACATGATTAACGACATCAAAGAGGTGTGGTAGGGGTTTGATTCCCATTATTCTGCCCCGTATGTCTTCAAACGAATCATTGAGTCCGAGAAGAAAATCATAAACTCTCCCCTCTTCTACAATCTTCTTGTATAACTGAGCATCCTCCACATTTTTCCATGGGTGCACTTTAAATAAGTTCTGTTGTTGCCAGAGTTTTATCAATGCATTATAGTAATTAGTAACTGTTAGGGTACCTTGTCTTAAATCTCTAAGTTGGCGCTTCAAATGAATCAAGGCAATAGTGTTATCAAGAGAGGAATAAGTTATTCTGGCTGCATCCCAAATCTCTTTTGCAGTATTTGCCTGGAGGTAGCCTTCTCTGATGTCAGCATTTATAGAGTTACATAGCCAAGTCATAACTTGGTTATTTTCAGCAAACCAAGTATCAAAGGTTGGGTCATTCGGAGCCGGTTGTGGTGCTGTCCCATTGATATACTTCTCCTTTCGCTTTCCACGGATATACCTTGACACACTTTGGGACCATTGAAGGTAATTCTTTCCATTAAACCTATGGTTAATGACCATACTTTGAGGCTTTGGAAATTCTGATCCCATGAGGGTGCTGTTGATAATGGAAGATGAGTGGTTGGAAGAAGAGGAGGTGGTAGAGTTGGTAACGGACATGCGTTTAGCGGGATGAAGACTGTTTTTAGATGTGTTTCCAAGGATGGAGCCGAAAAGGGGAGGGAATTCGGACGGGTTCATGATTCTGAAAATATGCTCGGCAGAAAGCTGTTGGACAGCGGCGCGTGGGGGTCACGCACCGGCATCGTGGTGGTGTGTGGTGATCACGCGCCTCTTCGATCGCCGCTGCCGGTTTGGGATCCGCCGGCGTGCGGTGCTACCTGTGGTGGCAGTGTAATGTCACGCGCCCTCCTGCTTCAGATCTAAGGACACCGATCTGTTGGTCTCTCTCCCTCTCTCCGCTGTGTCTCGCTCGCAGCCGTTGGGTATTTGCCTCACAGTTGCTCAGCCTCACTCTCACTTTTGGTTTCGCTATGCTCTGATACCATATTGGAGGTGTAAGTATAAAATACGCTCTCTTATTCATCACAATGCATATTACAGAGTATATATAGGCAGAGAAGCAGAGTACATAGCGGTAATGCATAATGAGCAATAATGACGAGATTACAAATTGAAATCACAATCTTTCCTAAACAAGCTAGACTAGAATTAGGGATATGATAGAGATATGATCTGAAATCATGGGATCTCACGGGCTGTGGTTTCCAACAAAAGGTAACTCCACTATCAAATGACTTTGCAAATATTTTTTTCACTATGATACCTGAACAGTTGATTTTGGTCCAACTATCTAATGTTTTATCCTTGGAGGATTGTGTAGTATCAATGTATCATTTTAGTACCTTTGGAAGGATGGAATCGGAACAAAATTATGCTTGATAAGTACTGATCGTACCTGGAATTTTTAGGTAATCAATTGATTCTAGATCATCTTTAGAGAACCAGAATGGGGTTTTAGTGAAAAATTCATGGACTGTACGCAGTTATGACTTGTGAGTTCTTGGATGAGTGTTTTTATTTCCTGGGGCATGGACGTCATACTCTATGATTGGAATATGTTGTTTCAAGAAGGACTAGACTTTAGATCTTGCATGAATCATTCCGTTTACATGATATAGTTGTTTCTATATATGTCCTTGCAGGTTTTACCCAAAATTGAAAATGGGGCAGATACTTGCATCACTCGAAATCAAGGTGGTTTCCAAGGAACTGTCTAATTCAGTTTCGTATTTTGTTGATAGCATGTTGTATGTTCTTTTATGTTTTACCTACAATGCAGCCTGGATATGGAGCTTTCGCAACTGATTTCCATATTACAAAGAATACTGCGCATTCTCCGCAAGATAAAATTGTAAGAATCTTTAAAATTATTATTATTTTTTTGCATGGAATCTTTGAAATTATTTTATTTGTGAACATGGAGTAATAGAGCACTGTGTGCTCCTTAGCACTATAGCTAACAGACTATGAATTACGTGCTAATTTTGTCACATGAAGGATTGATTCCAAAGTAATAGAATCTGAATTACAAATGTTTCCTTTCCCAGCAATAAGAGCAAGAGATCCATTTGCAATTTTAACTTTAGATTTTAGGCACATAGTACATACGTTGAAAACAATTGATACCATTCAGTCATATGATCTGATGCTCCATAGTCAACAATCCATAGTGTTTTATTTCTTGAAGATTTTTAAGGTTTGAATGAAATTACCCTTCTGGGCTAATAATGCTTAGGGAATAAAAATCTTATTCAAGTAAGAAGTCATGTTGGACTCAACAAATTTGAGCTCTGACTTTGTTGTCTCACATAGACTAAACAGACATGCCTTTATTGCCTCTAGAAATGCTGTCTCAAACTTGCTATGAAGGTCGATAGTCTCCCTCACCAATCCCTCAAGCAAAGAAATTACTCCATAGCAAAGGGAGATTCCCATTGTTTGAAACATGTGAGTCATATGCTTTGAGCATCTATAATACCAAATTCCCAACACTGGAGTGGTGGGAAACAACCCAGGTTTGACCACAAATAGCTTGTTCGACACTGTCAAAATCAATTGCTGCACCTCCATGCACTGGTGCATCGTGCATGGGTAGGGTTGAAATATCTTTTGTTTACACATGAGAATCACACACACTTCACGGATGGCTGCTGGAATTCTTGGACTGGTTGATTGGATGCTTTTGATTATCCCTAGGTGGGAGGTGACCTAGGCATACTAACTGTGCCCTAAGTCATAATCATAACTCTCACCATTTCAGACGAGCAAGCAGAAGTGGAAAAATGATCAGAATAGGCGCTCTAATACCATGTGAAGTTGAGAACCATATGGCTTTGAATCAATTTCATTGTTTGAAAACAAATCACGCAAAGCATGGGAATTTATACAACAATAGCAAATATTTATGACAAATGCTAAGACACACTATGCAGCCAGCACCTATTCAATTATCCTATCATAAGAGATAAATGCAACAAATCTAGGTTTCCCACAATACTTCTCTTATTTTTTATACATCTGATTTGTATCTCGTATTTTCACTTGCAGTGGTTATTTGTAGCACAAATCGATAACATAGAGACGTCTGCATGCATCATAACTCCTCAACAAGTCAGGTTTGATCATTTCTAACCTTTTTATCTTTAATTGTGCGGAAGTGAAAGGAATCCTATCTTGAGTCTGATTAACATTTATCTTATCTTTTGTAGTTTTCTTCTCAATGGAAAGGGAGTAGACAAAAGGACTAATGTTTTGATGGTTTGTTTTTGTGCTTGCTGATTTGTTCTAAATTTTTTCTTGAGACTTTTTCCATGGGCTTGGAATTACCTTTTCTTTTCTTTTTTTAACTGCATTTTCTAGGACCCTGGACCACAAATGCCAACGATTGTGACTGGTATGCTTAAATATGGAACGAATCTTCTTCAGGTTATTGGCCAGTGTAATGGTGAGCCTCTAACAGAATCTCTCATTTTCCTATCCTCTTATGGCTTTCATATATGTGACTTACTTAATCATTGTGAAGGTCATTATATTATACTTGTTGCCTTTATGAGTCACAAATCTTTGCTTGAGAATCCAGTTCTTCCAGATTATGTTCAGCCTGCTGTTACCTCATTTGATTCAGGTATACCTTGGATAATTAGCATAAGTTGTTCAATAAAATGATTGCTCCTTTATTTTTACTAGTAGACGGCAGGTCACATTGTTATTTTCCCATGATTGGGTTGGATGTTGAATGCATGACTTATTAGTTTCTCTTTCTTTTTCCTTTTATTTCTTTTTGAATAATTAGATTCTGATATAATCGAGGGTCCATCGCAAATTTCACTTAATTGTCCTATAAGGTATGTTCTGATCTTCTTTGTTCATAATTGTGGTTTTTCTTTTCCCTTTTTTTCAGTTTCTGCTTGCTTTTTTTTTTTGAGGTTCTTTTGGTGCGTGGACTGTATCCATCAGAAAAGATTGGTGGACTTCTTCGACACTATTGAACTGTAGTGATCGTGACCAACCTTAAAGCAGAAGGATCCAAACAAATTATTAGTCTAATTCTGAGTTTGAATGATAGGGGTAGTCAGCTTCAATTGCTGCTCCATTTTTTCAGTATGCTAATCTTCAACATGTCTACCCTCGGTTGGATGTCAATGAAGAATGGCAATGTGTTGAAGAACTTATGGTTGTTGATTGGTCGGTCAGTCAGTCAGTAAGAGCCGTTGAGGGTTAAGCAAGAGCAGATAAAAGGGGTTGTATGGACAGATTCAGAATTATGCTTAGTGAAAAATTCAGTTTCACACTTCTGCCTTGTCTCTCTGGGCTTTGGGTGACCGCAACCATTCTGGAAATTTCTTCCGTTTGCTGTCATACTCCCATGGTTCACAGATTCCTCTCTGTTCCCAGCTAAGCCTTGCAACATGGGCCATTAACACTTGTCATTTTTTCTTTCCAATGCACGTAAGTGTTCCTCTGCTTGCTCTGCTGCTGCATGGTGGGCTGCTTGAGAACAAGTTTTGGGCATACAGGGCTGAGTAAGGTCAGCTCTGATAACAGTGTTGTTGAGTGGTAGTCTGAAGAGAGAGGTAAAGAAGGAGAGAGAGAAGGAGAGAAACAGAGAGACAAGGAATAAATACAAGAATGAATTTCTCATTAAGCATAATTCTGAATCTGTCCATACAACCCTTCTATCAGCTTTATTAGTCCTTAACCCTTAATGGCTATCACTGACCACCAAGCAACTAACTAACTAATTACCATGTGGATCAATTTACAATTCATACGTCAAGGGCCTGTTTGATTTTTGGAAAAGATGGCAACAAAATGAAATAGGGTAATAAGGAAGGTAATAGAATGGTGTGTTCACTATCATGAATCTGTTTGCTTTGATGTTAAGAACATGGGAAGGAAATTTAGTACTAATAATTGATCAAATAAAAATGAATGGACCAAAATACGCTCAGGAGCACTGTGGATTGGCTATATACATATTGGGTAGTGAGGGTTCAGTAAGGGTTTAAGGGATAATTTTGTGGGAGAGTCCTTAGCCTCTCAAATTCTGAGGGATTTTGGTTTTTTTTTTTTTTTTTTTTTGCTTTCTTTGTGATCAAATCCTTAAAAAGGATTAATTTGTTTTTTTGTTTGGGTTGTATGACCAAATCATTCCTTTGAATGAAAAAGGATTAATTTCTGTTTTATTGTTTGAGTTATATGACCAAAGGATATTTCATTGTTTTTACAGTATGTGGTTCCATCAGCTCCCAATTCATCCTTCTCCCCCTTAAAAAGAAGACCCGAATGATTCCTTGGGCTCTAGCTTTGTTCAATTTGTAGCTTATTTTGTTTTCTTTGCACTAGAGTGCATTAGTATGCCAAAGTTAGACTATAAGATCGTTCATATATCACTAAAGTTCATTAGTTTTTGCGGATAGCTATTTTCCTTTTCGTTTTTATTTTCTGGTTTACTAAAAGAACTGATAATGTGTCTTTTACATATGCCAAACAGCTTTACACGTCTCAAGACTCCTGTAAAAGGACGCTCATGCAAACATTACCAGGTGAGTGCTTCCTGTAGTAGTATCAAGTTAGGTAGAGGCAGTTAGGGATTAGCTTAGCCATTTGATACCTGACTTTGGCCTATAAATAGGATACCCCTAGCAAGCAATCGTATTCAATGAGATTGGATGTGAAAGAATTGCGTGTCCCCTGTTCTAGCTTCTCTCTGCCCATCTCTAGTTCTTCTCTCTTCCCCATTGTTCCCCTCTTCCTCTCAGTTTCCATATCTTTCTCTCTCATCCTCTCTTTCTCCCTCTTCCTCTCTCCTGTCCTAATTATAATCTCCCATAATATCACATATGGGCCTCTCTAGGCATGCAACTAGTCTCTCGGTGCTTATCATATTTTCTTTAAGTTGGCTGCTAGAAGAATATATTATTCTATTTTGCATTCTACTTTTTTCTAAATAAAAGAAATATCAATATCAAGTATAAAAAGTGTAGGGAGTTGCACTCAGGTCATTAAAGATTACACCTCATTTAGAATAAGATTTTAATTGTCCGAATCTAAGCTAGAAGATTCAGATCAGGTCGAGTTCAAGGATGAGTATCAGAAAAGGATTCAATTACATCTGGACATGCTGCAAAAGATAAAATGTTACCTCCGGTCTTAAATATAAGACCTAGTTGACTTTTTTTGGAGAAATTAATGATGCTAAATAAGTTACTTAATTATATCGTATAATGTGTATGATTAAATTATATATCAGTTTATAAGCCAAACAAATTAGTTTGAAGAAAAAATGATAAATATAAAAATTTTTAAATTAATTTAAATAACTTTCTTAATCTCTCCAAAAAATCAACTGGGTTTCATATTTATGACCGGGGGTAGTACTATTATTTCAAGGGAAAAAGTGCTTTCCCCTGTTAAAAATGAAGTTTTCTTGTTTTGGCTAATATAAAATCATGTTTAATGGCATCATAATCTATCTTCTGTTGTGGAAATGAATTGAACAGTCAAAGCTTTTTCTTGTGAAGCAGAAAGTTATGCTTTTTAAACAAAACACTTAAAGTAAGAATATACATAATTATCAATTATACCGATAAAAGTGCCGATAGATAGCTTAAGCCAAATGCTTAGTTGCTTAGCTGTTGTCGTGTAATCAAATGTGCAAAATATTAGCATCTGCATAGAGTTCTGTAGAATAAATACCTTGTTTTGACTGGGGTCAATTGTATCTTGCTATCCGTGGGCTAATGTGATTCTTTTGTCTCTCTATATTCCCTTCTTTTTTTCTCTTCGTTGAGATTTCTATTTGTTTTATTTTCTGCAGTGTTTTGATTTTGATAACTTCGTCAAAATAAATTCTAGGAGGCCATCCTGGCGCTGCCCTCATTGCAATCAGTATGTCTGCTATGCGGATATTTGCCTTGACCGGCATATGGTTGAGGCATGTATATTCAGATGTGCAATCTTTTAATCAGCTTTTGTTTCCATTATATAATTCGACTTCAATAGGACAGAAAGGTGAAAAGGCAGGAAGAGTAAACCTTCCTTTCTCTGTTGACATAGGTCCTTAAAAGTGTGGGTGACAATGTTTCGGAGGTGGTCATAAGTGCAGATGGGTCCTGGAAAGCAGTTTACAAAGATGACAATGATGTGGATAAAATGCAAAATGATGCCCACAATTCTGGAAAGGAATCGGCTGAGCCAAAAGAATCTACTTGCTCCCCTGGGAATCTTCCGAATGTTTTGGACCTCACCAATGAAGATGAGGACTTGGAGATGTTGGATGCTGGTGAAACCACTGACAGAAAACCTCATCCAGCAGATCTTCAAGGTCAATCTACCACCCCAGTTTTAACTTCATTGGGTATTAACTCTGCTGGGGTGATTCGAGATGTTGCTGCTCAAGTGGAAGATGACTTTTGGTCTGGAGTTCAAGTTGCTTTTGGTGGGTTGGATACCCCAATGATTGCTGGCGACTTTGTGCACCCTGTTCTGACTGATGCCATTTCTCAAACAACTAATCAAGAAGCAGTGGATCATGGCATCACTCTTACTTCAAACCCCACTGTGCAAAATCAGTTTTCTGCCCCAAACAGTTTCCAAATGCTGCAGTCAAACTATTTGAATTCAGCTGTCAATGAGCATGGGAGGTCGCAACAAATACGAAGACATGTTAATAGGAATCCAGTAGCAGTTCAGGCACTCCCAGCACAATCCCAGACATTGGGACCACAGCAAAGATCAAGAGCTAATTTGAGTCCCGGTAGTTCCACTGTTGCTCCTCACGTTTCTGTGTCCAGCCCAGCCAATTGTCTCAGTCCCATACTGAGTGATACAGAAAGGCAGCAGCTCTTCTCCCGACCCACCATGAATCATCCTCAGGTTGTAGGAGTAACTGTACCTGTATCGCAGCATCACTCTGCAACACAGGTTGAGTTTATTCAGCATCCCTGCCGCTTTTCCTTTTATAAGATGTTGGCTATATATAGAACACCCCCCCCCACACCACCTAGCCTCACCTGGAATAATGACTAATCCCCACCTCAAATAACATGCGGTACTCCATTATGTTGTTCTTTGCTTCTCTTTCTGGGTCGATTGATTTGTTGTGGTTTTCATTAGATAGGGGAAGAAAGAATGTTAATATTCACTTGTAACATGTAGAATAGTTCACTGAGCCAGTATCTTGTTTAGTTGCCAAGGTTTTATGAACACTAATACTAACTAGCAACGTTGGGGGGTTTTTACTCAAGTTGTCAAATAGTTGGAAATGTAATTTTTTCTTTGTTTTTTGGCCTCAAGGAAATGTAGTTATTGGAAGATGTTGGTTTTGTGCATTGCATGAAATTTGAGGAATGAATGAATTGTAATTATAAATTGTGTGGCTTGTTAAGAATATATATATATATATATTAATTGAATGAGTCACGGTAATTGGTTGTCTCAAGGAATTCACAGTTTATTAGAGTACCATCTTAAATGTTTGGTAATATTACATTAGATTGAAATCCCTTTCTCCTGTTATTTTTGAACATTCATTAGTATGTGGTTTAAGCATTCATTTGCTATTATGAACCAATGGTTGCTGTTAGTTTGGTCACAATATTTCAGAAATCAGTGTGATTTATGAATGTTTAAAATCAATAGAAGACCTTTATGTTTATCTTTATTTATCTTGTGTTTGTGGCTCTTCTTATGCCAATTTTGTGGTTTTTTTAGTGTGGACGTTTTATGCTGTGTTTACTCGTATATGTGTTTTGTTATGCATTATTGTTGAGCAAGATGATGAGTCAGCTCGTGAATCTGCCTAGGTCAGTTTGTACTGTTAGAGTAATTGGTGGAGTTGCTCGTGTAATTTTCTTTATTGTTGAGCAAGATGATGAGTCAGCTAGTGAATCTGCCTAGGTCAGTTTGTACTGTTAGAGTAATTAGTGGAGTTGCTCGTGTAATTTCCTTTCGTGCTGCATAGCCTATATGTAGTTCAAGGCCAATATCAGTGAATATGCGAATCCCATGCACCACTTTATTAATGTTTTTTTTTCTTTTTCTTTTTGTTGAATCTTAGAGCCGAGCCCCACAGATGCCTAATGCTTCAACACCAAGTCAACGGCCAAATTCATACAATACATCTGGCTTTTTAAATGAATTTCAAAATGCACACCTACAGCAAGCCCTCAATCCAAGGAGTCAATCAATTGGTCAGTCATCAAGTGCGGTGCATTCCTCCCGATCTCAGATTCCTTTGGGTGGTTTAAGATCTGGCATTGGTCAGGCAGCAGGAACTCCAGCAAATGGCCAACCAGCCAGGGATATGAATGCAGGCCGGCTGGCTAGACAGCCAGCACCCTTACCAATCCAAAACCAAACTCCCAGACAGCAGGGTGGAAATGTGAGAGGACCATTGCAGTCTACATCTAGGCCTGATGGTTCATTCAATTTGCAGTCAGAGTCGGACTGGAGGCCCACCGGTCGAATGCGTGGGAGTCTTGCTAATCGGCAATTTTCTGATGCTGTTAGACAGCTTATTATTGAGCCAACTCAATCAGGGCAAAGTGCTAGGCCTCTAGGCCCTCAGTCAGGCCAACCAAGTAGTGTTTCACGCCACCCCAGGTAGTGCAAAATGAGATTAACTTACCTCTCAAGATGAGTTGACTTTTTGATGTGGAAAATTTCCCGCTTGATGACCATTCTTCTGTAACAAATGGTGAAAGCTGTAAGAGGGCCAAAATGGTACTGCAAACCAAGGATAAAGAGCCTTCACAAATATCTCAAGTTGGAGAGAAGATGGAGGTTATTGCAGCTGTTCTTAGGGAAGAAAATCATGTATTTAGGGAGAGATATGGCCTGCAAATTTTAGGGGAAGAAATTTTGAAGCTCATTCGAGATTGTGGGTGTGATGAAGAGAATATCCTAACGTATATTGCTTTCTCATGAATGATGTGGCCAAATTCAGGACAGTTATTCAATTCCCACTTTTGTTGCGCCAGCAAGTGATTATGACAATAGTTTTTGGTCTTTAGATTAGTATGTTGTTGCTTGGGAGGGAAACTGTAATTTGTTGTAAGCACCTTTTGTTTTTCGGCCTTCTTGTTGTAAACACCTTTACACTTTGGCGTGGGATCTCTTTTGATCATGGCATTTGTTCAATGCCATGCTTGATGATACTTTGTACATGACATTCTTATTTTAGTGTGATGATAATATAATCACCTGTGTTTAATGCTTGTTTGATAATTATCGTGTTTGCATCAGGTCAGTATGATTATAATATAATTAGCATGATATAATTATTAATATTATTATATATATTATAAGTTTAATTATTATTGTACATATGTTATAATTAATCACAATAACATCTATAATAATTTTCTTATGTATCTAATGGAAGTATAATAATAATTATTAGATATATATTATTGCATATATATTTAGTAAGAATTATGTATTGTAATTATATTTATTTAATTTTGATAGCTATAAAATTATAATTTCACATATTAAATATAATTTATACTTATATTTTATTAAACATTCTATACATTTTTTTTTACTAAAATAAGGGTAAAACTGTCCATATAAAATAACTTCCTGATAAAAAAGGTAACATGAAAACTTTATTTTCTTTTTTTCCTTTTGCCAAGCATAGGTATATATTCTTCTATTGGATGCAATTTTATTTGAGGTACTGTCGGTCAATAAATGCGGGCTCTGCTTCCAGTAGCGATTTGAATCTTGGTTTGTCACGTTGTAAGAGACTAGCTTTTTCTGTTAGAAACAATTCCGTTGGTTTAAAACTCTATTTTTTAATCACTCCAAAAAGATGTAACGCAAATTATTTCTAAAGTACGCCAAACACACAAGTTTTTCTTGTGTGTAAAAGTAGTTTTGAAGTTTTCAAAATTACGTAAATATGTCACATCCATCAAATCAAATAACATTAATCGTTCAGAAATGTCGGTGAAGAAAATAATGCAAAATTTATGTCGCAAAAAAGTTACGGCCATTACCAACGTTAATTGTTCAACAAACCATTCCCACAAGCGTTGTACAACATTTTGGCTCCCAGTCCCAGTGGCCCTATCCACTGTGGGTCTTCTGCAAGAGGCAATGGCTACACAACCATCTCATTTTCTTTGATTTCTTATTATCAAAGGATTTGGACACGTAAATTTTTGTGATGACAACGAGTCATCATCAACCTCTTCGTCTCCTTCCCGCATAATTTATAGTGAAAGTGCTCCTGACTCATAGTACCGACGGCCAATAAACTAAAGAGAAAAGGGGAAGAGTAGCTCCGACACCGAGGAGGTGCAATTAGTATATGGGACTTTAATGACAGAAATCAAGGGCTTTTTTAATACAAATGTGATAAAAATATTAAAATAGATCCTCTTTTAAATACAATTAATGTGCTCCATGACCATTTTTTCCATGTTCCTTCCTCATTACTCTCGGTTTACACATTAATGATCAGACCAATTTCATTACTACGTAAATGTGTACGAGACTCGTCCACGATATCAATGTTGGTTCTCTTCCTCGAGGGATTATTCAAGTTGCCACAATCATAGTTACTAAAAAAATGGTTTTATTCATTTGCACGGGAAATAATTGCACACATAGGAGTTTCATATTAATTAAAGCTCAACAAATGTTTTCAAACAAAAAGTTAATGATCTCTGAAATGGAAGGATGCAAAGCTATGATTTTGCAAGAACTTAAACTCATCAGTATTCCCATTTCTTCAGCTCCATACCTTCTGGAGGACTGCCTTCAACCTTCTTTGATCCCACTTCTTTCCAGTCTGTTGACAGAACTGTCCCATTCGACTCCACCTGCAAATTATTTCACGCACTAAATGATTACAAACAAAACTATGTATAACTATGAATCTTACTAAGAACACAGAATGAATAACTCACAAAAGACTTGGTCATGGCTCTTCTCATGTCCTCATCTGCATTTTGGAATATATCTCGGAACAGCTTGTTCAAACCAGCATCACCATCTAGCTTTTCGTCCTTCTCCTGAAAGACACAGATCATTGTCATGCCAATATTCTATTTGTTAAACACATGATATGCTCTCCAATAATTAGTTGGTAAGTTGGTTCATGATATATCGAAAGTCAATGGAGGAGATAGATTAGAAAAAGAAAAACATGCCTCTTTCTTCACTTGAGCTTCCAGCTTATCCCAATCTTTCTTTGGCTTTGATGATGGGTACTCAAGCCTATGAGTTTTAGCTGCATATAAGCCCATTATGATTCAGAAATCAGAAGCAGGTTTATCAACAGGAAACAACAAAATAGTTAATCTACATCAGCAAATTATAGAGTCTGCCAAAACAATCCAATAATCCAAAGCTCATGACAATTAGAAAAACACTATAGTAACACAGCTTACCTGATGGGATATCTTTTGTCTGAAGAACAGCTTCCTTGCCATATTCAAGAGATGTCCAAGTAATAGCTTCAGCTTTGGCTAGACGGATTTCAATTTTGGTTGACAGCACCACAAATCTGCACTTGTCAGGTATTATCTATTTTGATCCACGCAAGAGGACAAAAGAAAAGGTTAAGTTACAGATAAATCTATGATCAATAAAAAAAATACAATTTTGAAAATTTTCACAGGCAAAACAGAACTTGTCGACAATCATCCCACAACCACAAGTCCAACAGGACAGGTAATGAAATTTTTATGGGGATGAGCAAATGGATGCTTCTCCATAGAGTTTCTATGTTTAAAAGGAAGCAGATTCAGTAGCTAGCTAAACTGGTGCAATACCTTTCCAAACAATCGAGATTGATAGTGGTAGGCTTCTTGGCCAGGATCATCAATAGCAACGCTCAGCTGTCAAAATAAAGTGCTAGAGATTTAGTGCGTTCAATACTTTAAAGACCTGGTACTCATGTATAAAGAAATATAAGGAAATAGAGAAAACAAGAAATGGCCAGATTATAAACTTACAATTTGTTCGCCAAACTGAACAACCACATTTTTGGCTGGTATTCCTTTTGCAAAAATAGTCAAAACCACTTCCTCCGGCTTTTGGTAGTATTCATGTCTGTTGGAGCAATAATTATCAGATAATCATATGATTGAGGTTATTGCACATGCATTTAAAGACTGAACATAGATGCATAAACAGACAGACAGTGACAGAGGAGAAAAGCAATTACAGTTCAGTGGAAAGTTTCACGATTTCAAGGGATACAACTCACATGGGATCCAGTTAAAAAATTATTACAAAGGAAAACAAGAAAACTGTACCCCCAAGCGAATTCCAAATTCATTAACATTATCACAAAATTTTAGATAAAACTGCCTTACATGATGCTATAGAGAAAACAGTACAAGATAAAATCAGAGTACCGAAGCATTCAATCTCATCATACAAACAAGTTGAAAGGTGGCAATAATGATGTCAGTTAACTTTCCCTAAGAACTTTAATCAATTAAGGGAAAAAAATAGAGGCAAAGGTAAAAAAGTAACACACGCAACCTGTATCTTGGTTTCGCAGCAGTATCAGTGCTTGCTTGATGTGCAAGACTAAGTCCTTCATCTTCTTCTGCTGTACTAGGCGATACACTCAATGCTGCCACATTTGACGATAAAGAGCTACTGAGACCATAGGATTCCTCTGCCAAAATTTACACAGCATGTTACCCTCTCAAAAACTATAAAAAGAATTAACAAGACGTAACACGCTCGTCACATAGCACATCACAAAGCTAGGGCAGGGGATTCCAAAAGGGAACAACAAATATATCAGGTAAAAGAATTTAAGCCAACAATCATTAACAGAAAATAACTAGACAGTAACACACTAAACAATTTAAAACAGAAATAAGCGAAGAAATCATCATCACCAAAGCCACGTACAAGTCAAAGTCGAGCACATGATCATAACCAAGCGTTATAACATTTCACAGAGTATCTACTCACTTGGAACATGGCGATCGCATTCTTCGATCAACTTGGTGAATCTTGAATCGTTTTCAGACAAAGAAGCACCAGTCTCAAGCGCCACCTTGGCAGCATGATACTCTTCAAGCTTTAAACATGCAGTCCTGAATTTTCAAATTCAAAAATATCGCATGAATTAATAATCTAATCACGGCCAGATTAAAAAAAATGTGCTAAACTAATTTGATGTTTAAAGTAAAATGTCAAGTAGCATTTTTACAACATGTAGTTACGAAAAGCAAAGGATATTGCTTCCAGAGAGCAGTTCTAATGAAAAACATCGAAGAGAGGAAGAAACAAGGACACACACAAATCATAAATATCATTAAATCCACTTACCCTTTACGAAGATACGCTTTTATCAACGACGGGTTCAATTCAATTGCTTTGCTTGCATCCGAAGCCGCTTCTGTTCAGTTCATGAAATCGAGAAGTCAACCTTCACATTAAATACAGATCTAGCGGCAAAAAAGAATGTTTCCTCCGCAAAAAAACAAGATTTGGGGAAGAACATATAGCAATATGAACGACACCACAACAAAAATATTAGCCAAAAAAAGAGATAGAGGAGGAAGTAAAGACCAGTAAAGTTGTTGAGTTTAATGTGGGCCTGAGCTCTATCGGCAAGGAGATCGGCGTTGGAGGGATCCAAGTCGAGTGCTTGAGAGTACAATTGAACAGCGACGGCGAAGTCATCCTCGAAGAAGGCTTCTTTGGCTTTCTTTTCAAGTTCGCTTGCCATTGTAGCGTCACGAGCTGACCTCCGAAGTCCAAATCAAAATCACAGGCTGTTCCGTGATGGAGAGTAATTTGCTCACAGCCTTGAACTTATAGAGGGAAAGATCCAGTTGAGTAGCGTTGACGACGACGACGACTTCTCCTATCTAGAATCTTCGTCATGTTACTTAGTACTTACTATAAGAATTACTTTTTTGAGGAAAATTAAAGGGAAAAAAGGATAAGAAAAAAATATTTGTTGATAAGAATCTTAAACATTGTAATAATTTTTAAAGATAAAAGATTAAAATATAATTTTTTAGTTACAAAGTTAACTTGGCCAAAGATTAGACTGATATTCTTCTGTATATCTTTAAAAATTGTCCGAATTAAAATAGCATTTAATATCTAAAAATAATTAGAAATTTACCTTTTTTTTTTTTTTTACGTTTTGATTATTTTTAAAAACTTTAAAAAGTCACAAAAAAATTTCTTATAATATATTTCTTTTAAAAATATGTGACTTTTCATGATGAAAATTAATATTATGGGAATCTCAGCCTTTAAATAAAATCCGATTCAATTTCAAGATGAAGATACGACTTAATTATATTGAGAATAATAAAAAATCTCCAAAGATTGCTTACAATATTTCATTATCTAACTTGTCTATTATTGTTAAACACAATTCATGATGATTAAATTTTAAAAACAATAATATTAAACAAATACCAAAAACATTAATCTATTCTGTATTATAATATAAACACATGATAATAAAGTTTCTTATACTTTCGTGGGGATAAAACATCTTAGTATTTAGCCATAACTGTATCGATATAATTATCTATTAATAATTAAATGATATATTGATCATATGATTACTATGTTAATGTTAGTAGAAAATAAAATTGAAAAAAAAATCCTATTGTGAACAACTAGGTTTTTATTTTGGTGGAAAATAAAATTTAAATTAATTTTAAAATAGAATGATATATTGATCATATGATTATGTTAATGTTATTTAGAATTTTAAATAAATATTTTGAAATTCGGTCATTCTAAAATAATTAAATATTTTAAAATCCTTTACTATAAATACTATTCTTTTCTTGGTCATTCTCCTTAATTTTTTCTAATTTTTTTTCTTAAAAGGACAAAATGATATATTTCTACAGCAATTACTTAACTAATTGGTTTCGTCCTATTAATCACAGAATCTTGGCTCGGTCTTTTTTAAATCCTGTCCACGTCTCATGTTTTTAATACATGAATCTTGAATCGTGACTAGTAAAAAGATAAATATGTTAAAAACTAGATAAATTCAAACGAAACTAAAGGGGTTGTTTGGCATATGAAGGATTTGGATGGGAATTTAGGCAAAAAATTTTATTTGAATTAAAAAAATCAATTTTTTTACAATCAGATTTATATCAAGTTCTTATAATTATTGTATCAAGTATTTGTTTGGAATAACTTATTTTTGACTTATAAGTATTTATAAATCATGATTTACGATATACGAGGTAAGTATGTGAGAGGAGTTTTATCTTGATTTATATAATAAACACTTATTTTTCAAAAAAAAAAGCTATTCCAAACCTAGCTCAAAGTTCTCCAACTACAAGTAGTTATATGCCCTATTTTTTATATGGGATTATAATTAAATCATCATATGTAAATAAATGTTAGAATGTTTTATTTTAATTCAATTGGGCCCTCGGAGTGGGCTTGTTAGGCCTGATTTCTTTTTATTTATTATTTTTTAATTTTATATAAATAATTCAAGAGAAAATTATAAAAAACAAGAATTTTAAAATCTTAAATTAGGTTTGTTATTAAGAATTAATAAAAAAATGACGAAATTTAATAAAAAATTCACAATTTAGTTTTTAAAAAATACCTGGTTTAAAATTTTATAATTTTGAAATTTTTTTCTATCAATTTTTTTTTTTGTATTGATCAACTTTAGTACTGCGAATGTGGGTTGGAGTGTTTTGCGGGGGGGCTGGTGCAGCCCGCCCCCTTCGCGGGCTGGCAAAAGCCAACCCGAGCCCGTTTAGGCGGGCTGGCCCGCCAGCATGCCATTCTTTTTTTTTTTTTTTTTAATTTCGTTTTTTTAAAAAATATTTACTCTCTCTCTCTTTCACCCGCTCATATCACACTTCTTTTTTTTATACATTTGTGTTATGAAGTCAATTTTATTCTTACTTTTCTTTTTTTTTTCATCTACTCACATAACAAAAACATATAAACACATCTCTTTTAAATTTAATAATAATAGAATAAATAAATATAATATGAAAATAAAAATGTCAAATAAAAAGTATGAGAAATTAATTAAACACGGCATCAAATGAAAGGTAATAATAAGGGTATTTGAATTTATTTTATTTAAAAAAATAAAAAAAACCAAAAAACTATTAAAATAATTTTTAGTATTTTAACCCCTTAAAATATTTTTTCAGTTGCACCCAGTGTGTTAGCAGACTGATTGCAATTTAATCCTTAATGTATTTTTTCAGTTCCAAAAATTATTTTAAAATATTTTTTTGGTGTTTTTAATCCTTTAAAATATTTTTGGTGCTTTTAATTCTTTAAAATACATTAAGAGTTAAATTGTAATCAATCTACTAACATAGTGGACATAATTAAAAAAATATTTTAAGGGATTAAAAGTATTAAAAATTCTTTTAAGATACTACATGTTATTTAAAAAATATTTTAAGATACTAAATATATTTAAAAAATTATTTCAAAATATTATATATTATTAAAAAAAAAACTCAGCCCTCATTTACCCTTGGGGGAAAAGGACTGACAACGAATCATCTGACAGCGGATCACAGCTAGATCCAAAAGTTACACGCATAGTGTGTACGATGGACACCCAAATTAAACGAAGCAGTAGCACACAAGCAAAAGATGACGAAAAAAATACTATTATTTTCTTAATGTGTGCTTCTACTTTTGATTCTTTGTTCGAGGCTTCGCAAAAGGCTCTTATCTACTGTTTTTGTATCATGTTATCTACTTTTGATTCTTTGTTCGTGGCCGGGCATTTTAGCGTTTTTGCTGGGGTTGGGCATGGTAGGATGGGACCCCGACCTAAAGGATGAATTGCAGTATGATGTTCGGCTTTATCCGCTAAAAATCTTGATTATTTTGGGTTGGGTAGGATGGATTTCTTTATCTAAGTGATAATATCTTGATTTATTTAAATATGAAAAAAATAATTCTGTATAAATTTCATAAATATTCTTATAATTATTAACATTATATGTCTTAATTTTACCCTAAATAATATAAACTTCAAATACATTCGATGATTCCACATCTTGGGTGATATTTTAAAATAAGTCTACAACTTGAGTCTTAAAATTTAAAAAATGCCATATGTCTTAACAAATATTCATACTTTAAAAATTAAACAATATTCATAATCCATTATAAATAAGGAAACAAAACAATTGTAATTAAAGCCGTGAAGTCAAAAGTAGTTTACATCAATTCAATGTCCTAAAAGTTGATCAATGATGAAGCATTTGGGGAAAACAAATAAAAAGCAACTATAATTTAATATATCACAAAGTAAAAAAGAAAGGAAGAAATCTACTTATAAATAGAGTTTAGTGGTTAGAGAAAAAAAGAGAGGATCATAAGAGTATTATACAATATACAATATATATTTTAAATAAAAAAATATATAAAATAATATTTAATTGATATGAAATTTTATAATTTAAATAAAATAGAGTCAAATGGATAAGATATCACTTTTGTCTGATATCTGGTTCTGCCCGATTATTAAGTGCTCGTTTGGATGAGCGATTCGATTGCTTATAAGTTACTTTTTAATAGTGATTTACGGTATACGAGGTAAGTATGTGAGAGGAGTTGTGTCTCGATTTACGTAAAAAATAACTTATAAACAATCTGGTAGCCCAAACAAACAGACGCTAACTCTCCTAAAATTATCCAAAATTTTTTCGGTACATTGTTTTAGGGTTGGACTGAATAATTTTTTGCAGGGCCGACGCACCGGACCACCGCCTACCATGCTCACCACTAATTTTTGGTATGCTTTTTCCTATTTTCCGGTGCATCAAAGAAAAAAAAACATTGACATCGAGCTGGTTCCATCGTTTGGCCGCGATCTTCAACCACCTTCGACCGCTGTGCGCCGGAGCCACAGGGCAACCACTGCTTCGAGGTCCAACCTGTCGAGCTTCACGAGTGAACTCTGAATGCGAGAAACAAAACTGCAAGTGACCTAGCCTGAAATTGAATCAACGACCACGATATCTTTGCCATTTACGGTTGTGATTGAGCTTATAAGTTCAAAACGCCTCATTTAACCAACAGAATTTCTTCTTCGCCAAACAGGCTATCAAGATCTGACAATACATTTCATTCTGGGGAAGCCTGAAAGTAAAGATTTGCTGGAGGATCAGCACATTGGTTTACTTCCGATTCCTACGTTTGAATCCTGTCAAAGATTTCTTCGAGCTCTCGTGCCTTTGACCATTGCCACTGCCTCCTCAATCCATCTCATAGTAGTTCGCATCACTTTTTGAGAATACATGCTTCTCGCTGTAATTCCAAATCTTCTGCTATTGATTGTTCACAAAGGAAACCAATTTGCAGGCCGGACAGCTAATTTGAGAGCTGGAGCCTTCAGCTTGTTTAGCATCACTTAACATGCTTGCACGCTGGGATTAAGTGAACAATGAAGTGCCGATCCGTAGCGTGCATATGGTCTGGCACTCCCCCGCCTCAGAGAGTTACCGCCGTCGCCAGTTTCAGTCAACCACCATCCTTTTATACTGGTGGATCCGATGGCTCCATCATCTGGTGGGCCCTCCCCGATAGCTATTCCAGCCCGGTATTTCCATACTTTCTCACTGCCTGGCTTTTTCTTTTCTTATGCATAAACGGTGACTTCAATTATCGTGATGTTGCATTTTTGCCTTTCCCATGTTGATTGTTCTCAGACGCAGTTAAGCGTATAATGCATGGATTCCCGCTATAATATGATGCTTTTTGATACGAACTAAAGCTTCAAAGTTTTGCCCTAAGCTAAGAGTGAACTTATCACTGCAGGAAGTTAAAGCAGTGGGTATTTTGTGTGGTCATGCTGCACCGATCACTGATCTTGGAACTTGCAGTCCTACAATAGCAGAAACAGATACAGTCAGTTCAAGTAATTTAGTGGTCGAATCTACTTCAAGTAATTCCAGTGCATTAATAAGTGCATGTACTGATGGCTTCTTGTGTGTTTGGAGTAGAAGCAGTGGTCATTGCCGGTGTAGGAGGAAATTGCCTCCTTGGGTGGGCAGTCCATGCATGATTAGAACACTGCCTTCAAGAGCAAGATATGTATGTATTGGTTGTTCTTTCATGGACACGGTCCATCCGTCAGATCACTATTCTGTGAATGCTGTGGAAGGAAATGATGGTTTGATTGATAGAGATGCTCAGCCTAGGAAACCTCCAAAATGCACTATTGTTATTGTTGACACATATTCACTTACTATTACCCAAACCGTCTTTCATGGAAATCTATCTATTGGTCCTATGAATTTTATGACTGTACTTTCGGTGGATAAAGAGAGGCATTCTGTATTTGTGGCTGATTCAGTTGGTAAGCAACAAGTGCTTTCTGTTTCAAAGGATCCTCATGGTCAGGGGGTAAACTTGTATAGTTTGAACAAAGATACACCTCAGCTGGAAAGTTCTGTTTGGGCTGAGGGATTGAATGGTGTGCAACAAATTATTTCAATTGCAACCCACGGGAATGTTTCTGCTTTTATGTTTAAAGACCACTGCATATTCAGGTTACTGTCTAGTAATACAAAATTGGGAGAGATTTCCTTTTTGGACAATCTTTTATGTTCTGATGAGCATTCTACTCAAGCGCATGCAATTGGGGCCATGTTTCTTGAAACTGTTGGTGAAAGGACTAAGCCAAATTGCCATGAAAAGAGTGGTTCGATTCCAGAAAAGTTTATTGTCTGGAACAACATAGGTTATGCAGTTGTATATAAAATATCATATCAGAATGACATTTTTCGATGTGAACCTCATTCTGAAATTCCTTCTACTTATTATAAGCCTGACATGAGAGTATCCATTTTTTTCTTGCAAGTTTATCATTGGCTGCTCCGTATTGAATCTGTCTGCTTTCACTTTGAGGACCCTTCACTATGGAGACCCTGTGTCACTATCTGGTCACCAAATCATTTTGACAATAAACACGGTAAATTTTACCAACAATGCAGAATGCTGAGGGAAGGTGTATCTTTCACTGACCTGTTTGAGAACTCTGCTCAGTCGAGAGGTTTAAATAGCGTTGGGACAGAATCAACTTCTACTACGGGTTGCTTAAGTAATTACAATATTAACAAGGGACAAATTGTTACTTCTTCAATGATCATATCAGAAAGCCTTGTTGCTCCTTATGCTGTTGTATATGGTTTCTTAAGTGGATTAATAGAGGTCGTAAGATCTGACCTGTTTCAGAGGATGGGTTTAGATGGTGTAAGTTCCAAAACTGAGAAAAAGTCAGTTGCATGTCAACAATACATATCTGGGCACACAGGTGCCGTACTTTGTTTGGCAGCTCATCAAATGACGGGTAGCTCCAAAGGCCATAGTTTTAACCAGGTTTTGGTGTCTGGAAGTGTGGATTGCACAGTTCGTATATGGGATCTTGACACTGGCTGTCTTATTATGGTTATGCATCATCATGTGGCGCCAGTGCGCCAAATTATTCTTCCCCCTTCTTTGACTGATCGTCCTTGGAGCGATTGCTTCCTTTCAATTGGAGATGACTTGTGTGTTGCTCTTGTTTCTCTTGAAACTTTGCAGGTTGAGAGAATGTTTCCAGGTCACATGAACTATCCTTCAAAAGTTGTATGGAATGGAGCTAGAGGTTACATTGCTTGTCTCTGCCAAACGCATACTGGAACATTCGATTCTTCTGTTCTATTATACATATGGGATGTAAAGACTGGTTGCCGTGAGCGAATTCTTCGTGGTACAGCTGCACATTCTATGTTTGATCATTTTTGTTATAGCATCAGCATGAATTCCACATCTGGCACATTGTTGAATGGAAATACATCAGTTTCATCATTACTTCTCCCAACTGTTGAAGATGGAAGGTTGTTTAAGTCCTCGTCCAGTATTTCGGGGAGCTTGGTCACTTCATCTAGGTCATCACCAAGCATTTCAAATATGGCTGAGCTGAATGCTTCCGAAACTCATGCAGACAAAGTAAATAAAGATAAGGCATATTCATCTTCTCTGTCCAGCCCCTGGAGTAAGAAGCACCCAATAAAATGCTCTAGCCCGTTCCCTGGTATTGTGGCTTTGAGTTTTGATCTTGCATCATTGATGTCCTCTTATCAGAAGCCTGAGTCCATTGTCAGCGGAGGTTCTGAGCCATTGAATATCAATTCAAAGCAGCAGGAAATTCAAATACAAAATTCCAACCATGAAAGTCAAGAAACACATGAAGTCCTCACTGATACTGTAGAGGGGCATGATAAGCTATTTGAAGAATACTTACTTCGATTTAGCTTGTCATTTTTACATTTGTGGGATGTAGACACTGAGCTTGATGAATTGCTGATGAGAGACATGAAGCTAAGGAGAGCAGAAAATTTTAAAATAGCAGCAGGTCTGCAGGGGGATAGAGGGTCTTTGACATTGACTTTTCCTGGTCTGAGTGCTGTTCTTGAGGTAATCTGCAAGAGTTTTGTTGCATGTTAGTACCTATTTTTTATCTCTCCTTTCAACATATCCTGAAACATTAAAACCATATTTCAGCTCTGGAAATCATCAGCTGAATTTTGCGCAATGAGGTCATTGATGATGGTATCACTTGCCCAACGTTTAATTAGCATGTCTCACTTTGATTCAGCAGCTAGCAGGTATAGTAGCAATATGTGGTCAAAGCACTCAAATGATTTTACTTGTAAACTTTTACACTTGGTAATGACTTCAATTTTGCTTAGGAGGAAAGCCAAATTGAAAAATTACCATAGGTCGTCTGGAAAGTCAATTTGAATTAAAGGTCAATAATCACATGAAAGGAACTATTAAAAAGCTATCTTGGCCCAAATCTTTTTTAAGGTTTTTCTGAAACTGGGAACATCTATCTAGTTCTAGATATTTTACTCTGCCAGCTAAGTTGTAGGTTTTGCTAGTGGCTTTTTAGTACATTTGTAGCCTAGCTGATTCTTATAGTTTTTTCCGCCGCAACCTATGTAGATTCTCTTATAAAGAAAGGGCTAAAACCCAAAAAGAAGAAAAGGAAGATTTTCCAATGTAGATTAGTTCTAGATTTAACTTTCTTTCCAGAAGTTCAATTAAATTTTCCAAATAAAAGATTTAAAATATTCAAGTACGAGCAATGGATTAGGTTTAATCTGAATGGATAGGAATTCTACAATGATACTTTTCTGTTGTTCACTATTCTTGATGACCCTTTCTCTTGTGAATTGGATCTTTGCTGCCAGGCTAATAAAGTTGCCTTGTGATCTTAAATGCACATCCCACCTCCCAGCTTAAATATTTCATTTTTTTCGTTACTTTCTTTATATACACTCCCATTTGGAAGAAATTGTGGTTATGTTTGAAGGTATCTTGTGCAGTTCTTTAGCAGCATTCTATACTCGGAATTTCACAGAAAAAATTCCAGATGTGAAGCCACCTTCATTGCAGGTTGTAATATGTTGAATTGCTTTTCTGCTCTTGTTTATTTTATTATAAAATAATTTCTGTCATGTCCCTATTTTATTATTTTGGGGGATACTGATGATCTTGGTGTGCATTATACTGATGCAGTCTTCAATAATGCTTAACTTTGCTTGATGGTTTTTATGCACTTGTACTATATATATATATATATCCCTTAACTTAATTGGTAAACAGGACGAACTTCTCATAATTTGTTTTTCTATGGAAAGAGACTGTAGGAGAGCTTTTCTAAATGAGACTTGTTTCATTACATGGTCAAATAAATTTCTAATCGTCATATTATATATTCTCATTAATGCACTGGCTTGTGTAATTTATACTAATGACTGTTATTTGGTCTAGTTAATAAGCTTTGTGCTGTTTGCATGGGTCCACACTCAGTCTGTCAGCTGATTAGAGACCTAACCATGTCAATATATTGTCCATTTGGCCGTTTCTTAATTTAATAGTTTTCTTTCCTTTGATAATCAATCTTATTTTCTTAGTCAATGATTAATTTTTGGGAGAAGAGTTACCTGATCTAATTTTTCATAGCTTAGAAAGATGAAGAGTTGAAACCATAAATTTAGTTTTGATATTGTTGAAAAGGAAAAATATTTGCAGGTTGAGATATTAATGTGGTGATATGATATCAATAGCATGCCAATACGGGTCCTTGATTGCTTAAAAAGAGGAGGGAGGGGAGCTATGTTTCTTTTTCTTTTCTTTTGGCTTTTTTAATGACTACGGGAACATTGTTTTAACTAGGAGTTTTAAGAGAATATTTCAATCCCTCTGACATGATGTTTGAAGTATGTGTGGATATGAAATAATGAACCTGTTTTTTAATAATTTTTTTCTCCTTCTGTTCTTTACATTTCTGATTCCTCATATAATCTCATCCTAATATAAAGCTGAGCAATAGAGGTACATTGCTTATATATGATTAAAAAATTATTTATATACATTAAGAACTATGAATTGGCTGTTCTGAAAAGTTAGTGCCTTATATGCTTCTTCTTGTAGCCTGGCTTTTGCCTTGAAGCATTTTAATTTTGTTTCATAATCTAATGTAACCAGAATAATCACTCTGAATGTTGGATATAATATTTCTCATTTTGGGTCGTTGACTAGATTTATTTGTTATTAAAAGATTTATGAGTCAGTTGACACTGCCCTACACTTTGTGCCTTCTTTTTTATAGCTTCTGGTGGCTTTTTGGCAAGCTGAGAGTGAACATGTACGTATGGCAGCACGTTCTTTATTTCATTGCGCAGCATCTCATGCCATCCCACTACCTCTTCGCAATTTAAATACTACTGAACAAATCAGTATTAAGTCTGTAGCTGGAAGCAGAAGTGAAGAGCAGGGCAATACAGGATTAAAAAGTGATGAAGTAATCTCCCAAACTGAGGAATCCAATACACTTGCATGGCTAGAATCATTTGAAGTGCAAGATTGGATTTCTTGTGTTGGGGGAACAAGTCAAGATGCAATGACATCTCACATTATTGTTGCTGCTGCATTGGCAATCTGGTATCCTAGTCTTGTGAAGCCAAGCGTTGCCACATTAGTTGTTCATCCATTGATGAAGTTGGCTATGGCCATGAATGAGAAGTATAGCTCCACTGCTGCTGAGCTTCTTGCAGAGGGCATGGAGAATACATGGAAAGATTGCATTGGGTCTGAGATACCTCGTTTGATTGGGGATATCTTTTTCCAAATAGAATTGAGTGGGTCATCCACAAATTTTGTTTCAGAAATTCCAGCAGCATCAGTTTCTATTCAACAGTCTTTGATTGAGATTCTTCTTCCAAGTTTAGCCATGGCTGATATACCTGGTTTTTTGACTCTGGTTGAAAGTCAAATTTGGTCTACTGCATCTGATTCGCCCGTCCACTTAATATCCCTGATGACTCTCATCAGGGTTATGCGTGGTTCTCTAAAGAACTTGGCTCAATATCTTGACAAGGTTAGTGAAGTTATTCACTGCACCTCGTGCCATAGGTTCCCTATTTTTACCAGCATGATGTTCATCTATTTATTTATTTTTGTTTGATTTTCATAGCAATTACTGTTAAAATTATTTTCCTGTGCAAATATCTTTTTCTTTTTAGTTCAATGAAATATTTTGGTGGAGTTATGTTGGAAGAATACTAGTATGGAAAGAGTTGTATGATATTTGTTTAAAACATTCATGGTTATCCCTTAAATAAAGTTAAGGGATCAAACCTTGTGGATGGAAGAAATTTACATTGGGAGAGCTACATCCTTTTGGGCTCAATAATACTTGAAGTTGACCTTAGTAGTGTCGAATATCAAATGATTGTACCAAACAAACAGGAAGAAGAAGGTTGATGAAATATAATACTTTTATTTCTTTTTGTGGAAGGTCATAACTTGTCTGTTCCTTTGACTCTGTAATTCTTATATTTTAAACGCCTTCTTTGATTCTTAATGCATGATGAACTTGTTATTGTTCTTTGCATTTCTGGTGACTAGTAGTTGGGAGCAGAGTGATTCTCTAATTTGACATGCCATATTGTTTTTATTGTAAATCATGTTGGTTCTCGGTTGTTTTTTCAGCCCTTTGAGTTTTAATTTTTGGTATTAATTAGATTAGACGTCATGAAATATATAAGCATGAACTTCTCTGACAGTGGGTCAGATCTGCAGGTTGTAAACTTCATTTTACACACTATAGATCCAAGCAACTCAGTCATGCGAAAAACTTGCTTCCAAAGTTCAATGACAACTTTAAAGGAGGTTATACGTGCATATCCTATGGTTGCTATGAATGATACATGGACTAGATTGGCAGTTGGAGATGTGTTTAGAGAGGTTAATAACCCCAGCATTAAAGTTTATGACATGCAAAGGTAATATGAATTTACTATTGGAATTCAAAATGGTTATAGGAGTATGGAGGTGTAAATATATCGCTAGTCTTTCACAGATGAAGCTGCTAGTTGTCTGTGGTCTGTTTCACACATGAACTTGTAGAGAATTGCTCTCCACTCATGATTTTTCCTCATTTATGGTAAATCCATGGGTAGAACTAGAATTCCCATTCTAACCAAGGCTTTAGGTCCTCCCTTAATTATATTTAGTTCTTCCCTGATACATTGTACTACTGGAATAACAAAAACTCGAGCTCACCATTTATCTGCAGTTGTGTTTGCTGTTCTGAGTCGAGTTTGAAAATTGCACTGGATCCTAACAGGTTGTAAAAGGCCATTGAATGATATAAATGGAAATTTTTGTGGAACTTAAAGGATGGAATTAAATTGATAAGGATTTACTTGTAGCTGACCTATTTGGCATTCGATATGGTCATCATGTTTTTAATTCTTGTTTCTACTTTTTACTTCTCTGCATACTTTTGTATTATTTTTCATTTATAAGGTTATCTCGTCTTTGTTTTTGATGCAGCGTGACAATCATAAAAGTTTTGGATGCAAGTGGGCCTCCTGGCCTCCCAAGTTTGCTTGCAACAGCATCAGAAACAATGTTTACAGCTATTTCAGCACTAAGTTTTTCACCTGATGGAGAGGTACGCAGCACCTAAAAATGATTACAAGAACTTCTGAATGCACTCATTCTTCATGTGATCCAGTTAGCTGATATTTGTTTAGCTCACCTAGCTATGATAATGTGGAAATTTAGGATGGCTTTTGGAGCATCTTTGGTTCCTAACTCAGAATCTGAATGCATTAGGCTGGATAAACAAACGATAAATTTCCTAGGTTGTCTGATTAAATGTGTGTGGTAATAGGCTTTTGCTGACATCTGTGTTACTGTGCTGCTATTGACGATGACGATGACAATGTAAGCAATAGTCTTGGGAAATGCTTGACAAGATATAAAACCTTTACTGGAATGAATGTTGTTCCTCCCAGCTTTATGCCTCGCACCCTCTTAATATATGCTGTACGATTATCTAATTTAGAGACTTAAGCATCCCAGAGTGCTTATTTCAAGCTTACTGAATTTTTTGATTGGGAGGTGTCTTTGGGAGGGATACCTATATTCTATTATCTCGTTTTTTAACCTTTATATGCATGCAATAGAAGGAAAAATGAACCATTCGCTTCCAAGATTTGAACTGCTGTATCTGCCATTTCTATTCATCATTTAGTTGTTGATTTCTTTTACCTCTTTGAATGCTGGTGATGGCATTGATTACAGTTCCATTAATCTCCCCACCCTTCCCCGCATTTTGAACTTATATACCCAATGTTTTCCCTTCTATTTTATTTTATTTTAATGATTTCATGCGAGTCCATTTGCCCAAGGATTGGTTCTTTTTGCAAGAATCTCCAAATATTTTCTCTGCTGAGTGGTTAATCTAGATACTGCTGTGTGAGATTACTGCTTTTATAATGTAATATATCACTTTCATCTTGAACTTACCCATTTCCAACTGTAGGGGCTGGTTGCCTTTTCTGAACATGGGCTGATGATCAGATGGTGGTCATTGGGATCTGTCTGGTGGGAGAAACTAAGTCGGAACTTGGTTCCTGTCCAGTGCACCAAAGTAATTTTTGTTCCTCCTTGGGAGGGCTTTTCTCCTAATTCATCCAGGTCAAGTATAATGGCCAACATATTGGGAGCTGGTGGACAGTCAAAATTTAAGGTAATCTGATTTCTTGTCTCCTATTGGCCTGAATTTTTCACATTTCTCTATATTTTCTAATGACGACCAAACGTGGGGGCCATTTCTATTTTGGATGGTATAGGAGGAAACGTGGTCTTAGCAAGTCTGGTATAAGAATTCCCCTGATGATGAGCTTAAATTATTCAGAGACAATATGATAGAAGAAATCAAAGGGAAGATGAATGAATTGAGGAAAGTGGTCTCTAAAAGGAAAGAGGTTTAAAAGTAGGATCAAGCAAACTACTACCTCTGTTTCTAATTTGCATGGACTCTTTAACCAATTTACGCAAATCAAGAAAGTGAATTAAATTTAATTGTTTGTCTTAAAATTACTCATCTTTCCATAAACACCCTTAATTAAATTCAACTCTTGATTTCTCTCATGAAAAGTTCTGGCCACCTAGTCAAAGTTCTTTGAGATGAAAGCTTTACTACTTAACGTTGTCTTGTATTTCATTTACCCTTACACATAAATCTGTTTCTCTTTCTCCTGGACACCTCTGACTGTTTTTAATCTTCTTGTAGGAGAATTCTAAGGATCAAGGTCATGGAGACTGTTTAAAACAGCTGCTTCATAATCTTGACCTCTCTTATCGACTAGAATGGGTTGGTAACCGGAAAGTACGTCTTTCAAGGCATGGCCATGAATTGGGCACTTTCCAGTTGTAACCATCGAGTAATACTGATTCCAAGAAATTCTAGATGAAAATTCTCAACTTACTTCTCAATCTTGTATCAGTTGAGGCTTCATCAGCATTGAACGAGAATCTTCAGCATTCTTGCTCGCAAAAGAGGACGAATTAGCTGCTTGGATTTTGGGTATCAATGGCATATTGTACAGTTCAGCAGTGCCTGACTACCCAAACACAAATCAGTAATTGCTTATTACGCCACGAAACAAAGTTTTCTGGTTAGATTAACCACAGTCATGGTCGGTTGTTCTTTGCAAGGGACAAGGAAAAAAATAGTGGGCAAATGGGTTCAGTTTTAAAGGAGTGCAGTTTTGTAAGTAAATTATTGGGTAGATTAGATTTACATATATACACATAACATTTTTTCAGGAAAAAAAAAAGATCAGATTTATATTTTTAGTCATCCTATGTATAGGATTTAGTTTGTTTTAATTTTGAGAAAATTACTGTGGAGGCTATTTTTAACACCATATTTTAATTTGGTGACTGATGAAACTCGCGTTGTTTTGGTGTTTTCTTAAAGTTCATCCTTTGAGAAATAAATGTGGTTACATGTAATCTTTGAGGGAAGTGATTTTTTTGAATGAGAAACTGGATATTATTAATCCACTAAGGACCAATTACAAGAAAACAGCAAATCCTAATCAACCTTCATCAACGATCGCCTCACTAAAGAAAGGTGGTTGGTGATCAAGAAGAACAAAAGTATCATTAATAGTATGAGCCATCTTGGCCAAATGATAAGCTAATAAGTTATGTTCTCTAGGAATGTGGCATAGAAGAACTGGCCAAGTCCTAAATATCCAGAGTCTTGCATCATCAACGACATCCTTAAATGGGTAGGAGGTTTCACAACCCCGAGTGAGAAGGTTTATGGCTTCGAGGCAGTCAGTACGGACCAAGACCCTAGTGAAACTGTGATTCCAGCATACTTGAAGACCTTGTATGATTGCAATGATCTCCGCAACAACAGGAGGTACTCGAGTAAGCTTGCTAATGTAACCACGGATCCAATTTCCATTTTCATCCTTGATGACACCGGTGCATCCACTCTAGCCTATTTGAAGGACAGAGCCATCAGTTTCCAAGGTGATGAAACCTGGTTGACTTCGATTAACTCCCTTTCCTGCGATCGAGTGATTGGAATAAAATTGACAGTTGGAGGATAATTCCATATCCCAGCAGGCGCGGAAGAAACTGGCTTGGGCGTTGAGGCAGACAGTTTCGGAGTCCTCTCCAAAAAGCTTCCTGCAACGGGCCACCCAAATGTCCCAACACACATATCCGAATAGAGTAGCCCAATTTAACTTCTTGGTGAAGTTCCTGCCGCCTTCGTGATTCAGATTCCAATTGATCCACTCCCTTCCCTGCAAAGTTGAAAAGGTATTCCACATGTCTGGGTTGACTATCGAAATCCATCACTCTCGAGCATTAGAACAGTCTCTCAGTAGATGCATGATATCTTCCTCCTGAGGGCACCCAAACGGACAGCTGCCTTGCTCAATTAATCCTCTTCGAGCTCTAAGTTGTGCCGTATGGACTCTACCGTGAGCGACAAGCCACATAAAAGACTTTATCTTTTCTGGAACCGGCCACCGCCACAGCTTCCTCCAAAACACATCGTCTGAAATATTGGAACCTGCAAAAAGAAAGTGATAGGCAGAGCTAACAGAAAAAGAACCATCAGAAGAGGGTTTCCAGAAAAACTTATCTTCTCCTCTGTCTGGGCAGGGAGGCTGAGTGCAGAGGATCCGATCAATAATATGTTGTTGGAACCATATTCCCAGCTTAGCGGAGTCCCAAACACCCCCAGGTAGTACATAATCTTGAACCTTTTCCGCACCATTAACAGCACCCTCAAAACCAGGAATTAACTCAATCAGTGGTCTATTTATTTCAGACCAGTTATCATACCAGAAAGAAGTGGTAGCCCCATTCCGGACCTGGACTCCCACACCTTGCTTAAATTTGTCCCAAACACTACAAACACCCTTCCAGGTAAAGGAAGAATTCCTTTGATATATTGGCCCAATTGCCTGATCCCAGCGGTATTTAGCTTTGAGAACCCTGACCCATAGTGTATCCTTGTTATTAAGCAGCATCCAGCAAAGTTTCATGATAAAGGCCTCATTTTGTTTGCGCATGTCACGGATCCCAAGGCCGCCCTTATCCTTATCCTTAGTAATATTATCCCAGGAAATGAGATGGAGCTTCTTCCGGTCCTCATTATCACCCCATAAAAAATCTCTACTTTTTTTCTCGAGATCTCGAAGAACACCTTTAGGAAGCAGCATCGTCTGCATATGATAAGAAGGCAATGAAGATAATACGGCTTTGATAAGAGTGACCCTCCCCGCAAGATTTAAGCAGCCCCACTTCCAACCAGAAAGCCTTTTATGAGTTTTTTCTAGGAGGGGAGCAAACGTAAGCTTGGTTACTCTTTTGTGAAGTAATGGAATCCCAAGGTATTTACCAAGGTCCCCAGTCAAACGAACCCCCATACTTCTGCTAAGGCTAATTGCTCTTGAACCATGCACATTCTTTGAGAAACACACTCTGGTCTTGTCTTTGTTCATTTTCTGCCCAGAAGCATCACAGAAATCTTGGATGCACCGAAGCATTTCCTCTGCCTGATTTTCAGAGGCCTCACTGAAGAGGATGAGATCATCAGCAAAGAACAGGTGAGAGATATTTGGTCCATTTCTGTTGAGACGAATTGGTTTCCAAGAACCATCATTAACGGCATCCCTGATTAGATGATTGAGCCTTTCCATGCATAAGGTGAAGATGTAGGGGGAGAGGGGATCTCCCTGTCTAATACCCCGAGAAGCCCCAAAAGTAGGGGAGACATTACCATTCCAAAGAACCTGGAAGGAGGGACTTGAGATACATGACATAATGAGATCACGAATTTGGCCGTCAATACCAACAGCTCTCAGAGTGTCTTCTATGAAGGGCCATTCAAGCCGGTCAAAGGCCTTTTCAAGATCCACTTTAACTGCCATCCACCCCTTTCTACCAGTCTTAGATCTCATGGAATGAATGACCTTCTGAGTAACAATTATGTTATCACTGCTCTGCCGGCCAGCAATAAAACTGCATTGGTGGTCACCCACAAGTTTACCCATAATGTCCCGAAGACGGCTACTAAGAATCTTGGTAATGATTTTGTAGCTGACATTGCAAAGGGAGATAGGTCTGAAATCCGTAATCAACTCCGGGTTGTCCTTTTTGGGAATAAGGACAACGTTGGTATTATTAATAGCTTTCACCCCGTACGGATTTCTAAATGCTTCAGAAACTAATTCGACGATATGATCTCCAAGAATCGACCAGTATTCCTGATAAAAAATTGCTTGAATCCCATCAGGACCTGGAGCCTTAAAAGCACCCAGGGCAAAAGTAGCAGACTTGATTTCTGTATCAGTCACCGTCGCATGAATTTTATCATAATAAGAGGCATTCAAAATAGGGAAGTGAGTTTGAGTAACTATCGGACTGGAAAGAGAATTCTCACTGCAAAAAAGGTAGGAGTAGTAATTGGTAGCAATCTGCTTCAATTCATGATGGTCAAAAGTCCAAGAGCCATCAGTTCTTCTAAGACCGCCAATCCTGTTTTTTCGTCTGTGAGTAACAGCAGCAGTGTGAAAGAATTTTCTATTTTTATCACCCCATTTCAGCCAATTGCAACGAGATTTCTGGTACCATAAGAGCTCTTCTTGAGCTATAACTTTTGAGTATTCCTTCCATAACTCATTTTCAGATTGGATTAGATGGTGACTATCACGCCTTGATCTTGCTCTCCCAATACCTTCAATTCTATTCAATATAGCTCTTTTTTTATTATTCAAGTTACCCAACTTCTTTTTATTCCACTCACAAGCTTCTTTGGAAAACGTGGAGACTTTATCATTCCAAGTACCTCGGCCCCAAGAATCCTTCACCAAGTCAATAAAACCCTCTTCAATAAACCAGGCAGCTTGGCAACGAAAGGGAGGTCTAGTTCTGGAGTCAACCGAAGGATCAGATTTGATCAAGATTGGCCTGTGGTCTGAGCCAAATTTATTTAAGTGATATACCTTAGTAAGTGGGTGAGACGTATTCCATTCCGAATTCGTGAAGGCCCAGTCAATTCTTTCTTTAAGGGAACCACGTTCCCAAGTGAATCTGTCACCAACAATTTCCGTTTCTAAGAGTTGAGAGTGGGCAATACATTCCTGGAATTGTCTCATTGAGCGAACATTAGGCCATGATCCACCTTTTTTATCTTCACTATAGAGATAGGCATTGAAATCACCAATCACAATCCAGGGGAGATTTACATTGGCACTGAAATTGTTAAGTTCATCCCAAAGATTTTGACGAAGAATATGATTAGGTTCAGCATAAACACCAGAGAGAATAAACACAGAATTATCATTAGCCACATTCACAATGACATGAATAGCCTGAGTGGATGATGAGATATAATGCAGCGAAACATCCTCAAAATTCCAGAGGATCCAGATTCCACCTGCATACCCAGTAGCTTCTAGACGGAGCCATGTATTGAAACCCAGTCTACTAACAATTTTATCAGCCTTAATACCACTAACACGAGTTTCCGTAAGGATGAGGAGTTTGATATCTTTGCCATGAATCACATCTCTAAGCCTTCTAGGAAACGACCTAGAGGCAGCACCTCTACAATTCCAAGACAAAATATTTATGGGAATCATTAAAAAACAATTAAGAGTAAGAAAACGAACCTGAGCCAAGAAGCTACTAGTCGGATTAATTTGGAGCCATGTTACCATCACCCCCATCTGACTCAGCTCTAAAATCTGCCAGTGATGCTTGATTGGTAGGAGCACAATTATTTCTATTAGCAAGATTATCGTTAACTGGCTGAATTTCCATGTCCAACTGTTGAGAAGTACGCAAAAAATGAGGCCTAGTAGAATCCTTCACCATGCTAGCTCCCAAGTTATTTGCACTGTCTAGGATGAGGTTCAAGTTGTTGGAGCCATTTTGTGATAAAGAGCCAAAAATAAGATTATGCCCTCTCCCACTGTGCTTGCGTTTAAATTGGGAATTATGTGCTTTCACGTTAATGCTTCTTTTCCCTTTCTCCTTACTAACCGCAGACACATTTAGCTTATTATAATTGACCCCATTTAGAGCTTCTATATTCTGGAATTCCTGATCCGTCTGCGTTGAGGTCGTCTCTGTGTCCAAACAGTGGCCCAATAAATCCACCCCAAGCCCAGCGGAACCCTCTTGTTTGGTCGGGTCCTTGGACCCCAAATTCTCACGCAATACATCAATATCCAGCCCAACCGACTGCACTTGCGGAACTTGAGTGTTGGTGCATATGGGCTGATCATTCTGGCCCATTTCAATTGATTTACTCGTGCTCCCTAATTGCTGCACTAGGCCCACTTGGACTTTTCTTGTGGTCAACTCACCTATCTCCATGTGGACCGGTCCCACTTGTATTTTATTCTCATTAATTCCCATCAGCTTCCCCTTAGACGCGGTGATCATTCCCTTCTTTTTTTGAGATGTCCTCCGATCCTTTAGCCCCGCAGACATCACCAACCCCGCGGACGTCACCATCTCTGCGTCTTTGCTACCCCGTTGGACTGCAGCACCTGATTTAGACTCTCCATTTTCCAAAATGGAGATGAGATTTCCCACCCGTTGAGCTTGATCTGCCTCGCCGCCATTGTGTATCTTTTGCACAATTTCCTTTCTTTTCCACTGTAGCTCTACTGCCTTGCCTTTAGCCGTCTTAGGGTGCTCCTTGGAAAAGGCTTCTGTGTCAGTAGCCGTTCGTTGGAGCACCTCAAATCGAGAGCCAGACCCTTTCTCCCCAGATTTCAGATTTGATCGGACAGGAGGATTTCTTATCTGCTGCTTCTTCTCTGACTCTGTGGCGAGATTGCGAGATCTGACTCTAGGTTTAGCTTGCATCCATGTACCGTACTCCTCTTCAATAGCTATGCCAGGTACGGACACTAGAGGCAGTTTCCCTTCCGTTTGGTTTCCATTTTCTTTCACCGGAATTTGCTCCGATGAACTTGCCGATGGTGACTGTGTTTTCATCAGTGTTGAGTTCTGAGAATTCCCTGAACACGTTTCCATGGTATGACCATAGAGACCACATTTGAAGCATATAATACTTAATCCCTCGTACTCCACTGTGTATACGTGATTGCGAAGGATGAAACGAGATTGAAGCTTTTTGTTTAAATCAACCTCTACACTGACTCTGGCATATTTACCTCTTTCAACAGCATTTAAATTATTATCCTGATGAGCCAAAGTGTTCATATCTACCTTGAGGGTTCGGCCAATCAGATTTCCTATCTCAAACATACACTCCTCCGTATACATATGCACAGGTAGCGTGGGTATTCTGATCCAAACTGCTACTTTCCTCACTTTGTTGCAATAGGGATTGAAATTTGGATTCCATCTTTGGACTGCAAGGTAATGCCCTTGTATTAGCCAAGGGCCTTCAAACAGGAGTCTAGAGCGTAGATTTTTATCTGCTGATCTAAAAATAAAGTAGTTGTTGGGGAGGTCAATGATCTCAAAGTTATCAGATCTGAGGAGCCATTTAATTTGGTCCCTCATCATATGCAGATTAGGCCTCTTCCCTAGAACCGTTAGGATTAAAGCTTCCTTCCATGGTCTGCACAAGTCTTTTAGTTTTTCGTTGGATATATTGAGAGATGGAATTGATCCCAGAGCTACCTTCTGTTCCTCTGTAACAATAGGGGATAATGCCTCTTCCTCTTTAATCCATTCATCCATTAGTTCTTCGAAATCTTTGTCTAAGTTAACCTCTTCTTCCCCCAAAAGTTTTGATTTGTAAGATATCTGGCTTTTGGAAGGTTGTTTCACATTCCTTCTTAGCTGCTCCACAGGAATAACATCATTCAGTTTCGATGCTTCAATCATATCAGTATCTGTGATCTTCTCACTCTGCTTTATGGAGCTGATTTCTCTATTATTAACTACAATTTTTGGCATTCGCTTGATGTTTTTCCCTAACAGATCTTCCTCCTCCTTAGATTTCCCATTCCCCTTGTCAGAGATGCAATCGGAGCTCATTTCAGTCAACACGATGCTTGATAGTTTATGTATGCTTTGCCGCTTTCAACACTACGCGTGGAGATCAGTCTTCAACTAGGGTGGTTTCATATATATTGAGGGAAGTGATTTTGTCACTTTTACAGTACAGCAATGACATTGTTTTATTTGAGTAGTAAACATGTCATGATTTTACATTAATATTGTTGGAATATTTTAAAATGAAAGGATTATGTTTTTTTTTGTAAAGTTATGTTATAAATTAAGGGGTTTATATGAAGAGTTGTGTAAGAAATGATAACATAGAGTCACCAAGTAATGTCTCTTTAGTTCCTAAAGATATATGTGAAATGTTATAATCAAATGTGTGGCAGCCACTACTTGATGAAAAGCTGTATTGTGTTTATGAGAAAATTTTACATAATATAAAAGTATAACTCTTCATATGTTTGTCTATGAATCCGCATATGAGATTTATGAATCCAATAAATTGTTATGACTTTTAATTAAAGAAGTATTGTTTCAAGAAAGACCACTTCAAGACAATCACTTTATTTTCGAATGAAAAGGATGAATTCCATTCTAGAGATGAAAATTACAAAATTGTCACATGTACAAGAGGCTGTAAATCTAAAGAAGTATCAAAATCCTAGGAGGGAGATTGAATTTACAGTATACTTTTAAAAAGAGCAAAACTTTTCAAAGTATGAGCCACTGGGATCCTAATCTGCGAAAGAATGCCATCCACTGTATATGTTTATGAGTCGAAGATTCTTTGGTTTCTCAAGGGCCATAATTTCCAGCATGTTATGGACATACCGATCTTCCAGGAGGTATCAAGATTTTGTGATTTGAGAGTGTTGGAAAATAGTCTAGTCCACCCTTGATGGGTTAGGCCTAAGCCCAATAGGATTGAGGTCAAAGTACAAATAATATAAATACTTCAATGGATGTATGTAATATTTCCCAAACCATAGTGAGTCATATTGTTTAACTGATATAATATGACTCTACAAGTAGTATTGTTTCACCAAAACAATATGTCTCTCAATCGAAAGGATATTGTCTCTCCGATGGAAGGATACATTAGTAGAGAGGAAAGGGTGCGTAAAACACTATAAATAGACGTCAAGGATTTAGTTGTGTTAACTTAAAACAACATACAGAAACTCTGTCAAGTTGACTCATTATTCCCTCTAATATATTACTCTCTGCTTCTTCTTGTGATGGTGTATTTGCCGTTCGTCATAATCGCTTCCGTAATTGTGATCTGATTAGCGTGGGTACAAAAGATTAACAGCCACACTCCAGGTACGCCCAATAATTCTTACATGGTATCAGAGTCAGGTTGAGATTATGATCTCCATATTATGATAATATGATGTGCATATTATTATTTTCAAAGATCTATAAGATATTATCTGTTGGGACTTATTGTTATTTCTTCTTGAGATTAACATGATAATATATATATATTGGTGTTTGCGTGAGTATATATATGGTTCTTTATTTTTCCTGATCTATGTGATTTGTGGGGGTCGGTATTTTTCCTTTCTCTAGATATAATATATAAATCCTTATATATTTATGAGAGTATACAACATATGAGTATATATATGGTTATGACTACATTTTTTTCTTTGTCCTGTCATTGTTTTCTGGGTCTTATTATTATTGGAATATGATTCTAGACATAGAATGAGTATAATAGAAGTCTAGAACCCAAAATTGAAGAACTTAGAGAGAGAACATGAAAACTAAAATCGAGAGAATTTGTTTTTATCATTGGGTCATTTTAAAATCAGAGAATTAGGATTTGAAATTAGTCCCATTGTCTAGATCTAGAAAAAATGATTGAAAACGACACCAAGAACGCTCAAAACGGACGTCGGACGGAGGAGAGAAGTTTCGGTTTCAGTCGGGTCTAACCTAGTGGGAGGTTGAAGATGACCTCTCACCCCAAAACAACGTCGTTTCGATGCTTTATTAAAAAAAAAGGTTTCGGTTTGAAAGGTGACTGGGCCAAGGAGAAAAAAAAAGAAATATGTTTTATTTTAGGCCCAATCTGTTAGGCCCAAACAGTGAGGCCTGAAGCAAATTTTTTTTTTTTGCAGAAAATCCATGTGGCGCCTGAAGCCACGTGGCATATTCGTTTGACACTTGGCAGACATAGTCTGATAGTACTCGGCACGTGTCGCCGGATTACTGCCGGAAGGTGGTGCGTTGACTGTGTGCGTGTGTTTCTTCTGTTTTTTTGATTTTTCAAATGTTCTGACTTCTCGCAGAGCGTGGGGGCGCGTGCTTGGTCTGAATAAGACCCCGTTTATCCCTAAAAATCCCTAAATTCATGATCTTTAATATGATATCCTATATGAGTAGTTTAAACGCCAATTGATATATGTTTATGATATTCTAATTGCATTTATGAATGTTTTAAATTATTTTGAAACTTCTAAAATTCATTTGTTGATTTCAATTTTTTTCTGTTATATTTAAATGTGTTATAAACATGTTTTCATATATCATAGAGAGAATATTGTCTTATTTATATTATGATGAAGCATGATTTAGTTGATAATTCATTATATTATTATATGTTTTTGACAAGTGGGAGCTTTTAGGAGTTGTTAGTCTTAAAAGTTAGAATTGTAAAAGTACCTATATATAATTCTTGACAGAATTTTAGTGATGTTGCTAATATTTACGTGATGGGAGCTACAAGCGTATACTCCTGATCATAAATTTAGTAGTATTACTATTTTTTTCTGATTAAGAATAAAATAAGTACATGACATTGTATACTGTGTTGTGCTATATATATATTGTCGATGATATGTTCAATAGTTTGATTCCCTTAGAGAGACATATTGAATATGGAATAGATTTGTCACAGAATTGAAAATGGCAATTAAGAATATCATCGCTGAGTTAAATAAAGGGGACAAATTATATGGTGACAATTGGGATATTTGGCACCGAAAAGTGCAATATATTTTGGAGGAATAAGAGGTAATGGAACCTCTAACAAAAGTTGTAGCACAATCTGCTGCTAGGAATACGGCCCAACATAGGAGGGACCAATAGGTTTATGAGGCTTGGAAAAAGAAAAATATCATTGCAAGAATTACATTGCTGAGTACAATGGTAGATGACCTTATGTGTGAATATGAGAAAAATGAAACAGCGCAAGCCATATGGGCAGCGTTAAAAGACAGGTTTAGTGGTACGTCCACCTCTAAGCTTAGATGACCAACTATTAAGTTTAATACGTATAAGCTTAGGCCAAATACTTCTATGAAACAACATCTGAGAGAGATGGCTAATATGATTAGAGAATTGAAGGAAGCTGGGCATACTTTGTCTAATGAACAACAAGTTTAGGCAGTGATGAGATCATTGCCATCTAGTTGGGAGCACATGAAGGTTAATCTAACCCATAATGAAAGCATTAAAAATTTTAATGATATGGCTAAACACTTGGAACTTGAGGACGAGCGCTTGGAGGCATACAAGTCCTCTGGCCATGCCTACTACACAGAGGGTACAGATCCTTCTAATGCAAAGCCCGATTTCAAGAAGGGGAATAAATTCCAAAAGAATGGAAAGAAGGACAAGACTAAATTTGTAAAAGGCAAAAAAAGGAATTCAAGAAGAAAGGAAAAAAGGGCGGGAAGAAGAAGAAAAATGACTTAAAGAAGGTCAAATGTTTTACCTACCAAAAGATGGGTCATTTCGCATGGGATTGCACTAAGCGGAACGAGAGTGAAAAAGTACTAGTGAATTACATAAATTCACATGTTTCCTATGTTTCTAGCACTTTTTTTCTAACAGAGAATATATGTTCTTCTTGGATTTTGGACTTAGGTTCAACAGACCACATGACAAGGGATCGAGGATCCTATGTAGAATATTGTCGGTTGCCTGACAGATGTAAGTGGCTTTATATTGGCAACAATGCAAAGATTGAAGTTAAAGGCATTAGAACTTGCAAATTAACTTTGCGTAGTGGAAAAGCTTTGATCCTTTATGATGTGCTTCATGCTCCTAACATCCAACGGAATTTAGTTTCTGTAAAATGTCTTATAAATCATGGGTTTAATGTAAACTTTCATGATAAAGTTGTAGATATATTTTATAATTTTTTATTTTATGGTTTAGCTTTCCTTTTAAAGAAGTTCTTTGTAATGGATATTATTGATGATTATAATATACATGATTGCTTTGCTACTACCTCTTATTCAACTGTTGATATGGCTATTTGGCATGCTAGACTGGGGCATATTAATCAAAATAAAATGATTAAACTAGCAAAAGAAGGTTTGCTAGGATCCATATCCAATATGGAAATGTCCTTGTGTGAAAGTTGTCTAACAGGTAAGGCAACTAGAAAACCATTTGGTAAGGTAACCAGATCAGAACAACCATTGCAAATAATTCATTCTAATATTTGTGGTCCTATGAGTACGGTCATATCTATTTGATCACACATAAATCTGAGGCTCTTGAGTGCTTTAGATGATACGTAAATGAAGTTGAAAATCAAATAGACAATAAAGTTAAAGTATTACGTACTGATCGAGGACATGAATATTTATCTGATCAATTTAAAGAGCTTTGTGAAGAAAAATGGATAATTAGGCAGCTAACTATCCCTGGCACTCCACATCAGAACAGAGTTGCTAAAAGAAGAAATTAAATGCTTTTAGACATGGTTAGGTCAATGATGGCACAGCCAAATCTACCAATTTCATATTGGGGTGATGCTTTAATGACTGCTACCTTCATACTTAATTGTGTGCCCTCAAAATCAGTTACTTCAACATCTTATGAGTTATGGACAAAACACAAGCCGGATCTTAATGTCCTTAGACCATGGGGGTCAGCTACATACATTCATGATAATTCTCATAAGAATGACAATTTACGTCCTAGAGGAAAGAAATGTATCTTTATAAGGTACTCTGAACAATCCAAAGGATACGTCTTCATAGGTGAAAATGAATATGGAACAGTGATTGAAATTGAATTTAGAGATGCTACATTTCTAGAAAATGAATTTCCTAATAAGGGAGACATTGATCACACTGTATCTCTTTATGAGACACAGGAACAAACAAGTATAGAATATGTTGGTATGCCGGAATCATCCTAAAATATCGATCTAAGTGGGAGCTTAGAAAGGTCAACGCAAAGACCTAGACAAAAGAAAAGACAAAGACAAGAAATTCTTACAAGAAAGAGTAACAGGGAAAGTATACCTAAAAGACGCTTCCAAATAGAAAGTGAAGCATTTATTGTTACTCCTAATGGGGATGATGAACCACGTTTGGTACAAGAAGCCTTATCGAGTCTTGCTAAAGATGAATGGAAAAAGGAAATGGAAGAAGAAATGAACTCAATGATAAAGAATAAAGTTTAGGAATTGGTTGACCTACTGAAAGGGCGAAAAGCCATTGGGAACAAGTGGGTTCTCAAAATTAAAAGAAAAGTGGATGGGTCAATTGATAAGTATTAAGCACGATTAGTTGCAAAGGGGTATACACATCAGGAAGGTATAGATTATGAAGATACCTTTTCACCCGTGGTACGATTTAATTCTATAAGAATTATTCTAGAAATAGTAAATAGTTTGGACTTAGAATTACATCAAATGGATGTTAAAACTGTATTTCTAAATGGTGATTTAGATGAGAAAATCTATATGGAACAACAATTAGGTTTCATTGAAAAAGGAAAAAGAGAACAAAGTTTGTAAACTTAAAAGGTCTATTTATGGACTCAAGCAATCATCCAGACAGTGGTATTTGAGGTTTCATAAAGCAATAACCTCTTATGATTTTCAAATGATTGAAGAGGACCACTGTGTCTACATCAAACGGTTTGAGGGTAATTTTGTTATATTATCCTTATATATAGATGATATACTATTGGCTGGAAATAATCTGAATTCGGTTATAGCTATTAAAGAATGGTTTTCATCGAATTTTGAAATGAAAGATATGGGTGAAGCAGAGTATATACTTGGAGTTATGATCCAAAGAGATCGTTCAAAAAGAATCTTATATCTTTCACAAGAAAATTACATTAAAAAGATTCTTGAACGATTTAACATGAGCAACTGTAATTCCTTAGACACCCCAATGGCTTCTGGTGTAACCTTAAGCCATGAGATGTGTCCCAAAACTTGAGTCAAATCAAAATAAAATGATGAAAGTTCCCTATGCTAGTGCTGTTGGTAGTTTAATGTATGCAATGATGTGTACAAGGTCAGATATCTGCTTTGCGGTAGGATTAGTAAGTAGGTTCCAGGCCAACCCAGGTGAGCGTCACTGGAAAGCAGTAAAAAGGATAATGAGATACTTAAAAGGCACATCCGATTATGCACTATGCTACGAAGGAAGCGATTTACGCCTGGTTGGATACTCTGATGCTGATTTAGGTGGAGATGAGGAAGAGCGAAGATCGACTTCAGGTTATACTTTCTTACTGAATAATGGCACTATATGTTGGAGTAGTAAGAAGCAGACATGTATTGCTTTACATCTATGGAAGCCTTCGTAGCATGTACTGTAGTAGCACAAGAGGCTTTATGGTTGAAGAGGTTCATTGAACATTTTGGATTTGGCAATTAGAGTACCAATTCAGTATTAATGTATTGTGATAACACTGCAGCCATAGCCTATACTAAAGATCCCAAGTATCATAGTAAGACCAAGCATATAAACATTAAATACAATTTTGTAAGAGATTATATAGCACAGAAAATTATTGTTGTACAACATATTTCGACCAAGAGTATGGTTGCTGATCCCCTGACCAAACCAATTGCCAAGAAAACATTTGAAAAACATGTAAGGGCACTTGGTGTACGCAAAATGTAAAATTTTAGACTTTATGTATTACATTTATGATTAATTGAAGTACTTAACATTATTAGTATATATGTTTGTATGAAAGTATACAATGTCTAGCATGTCGTAAAGGCTTGTGAGGTTGTCTCTCTCACATGAGCAACCGCCTTTAACACTCAGGAGGGGTGTGCAAAGATGAGAAAATTGTGTTCACCAGTAAAACGGCTAGAATGATGATATGGTAGAGAAGAAACACAAACTATGTCGTCTTAATAATAGGGTAGCATGTCAAGATGAGATCTATAAATATGAATAAGTATGGACCAAATCATAGACATCCACTTCCATGATGCCTGTGCCAGATAACAAATTCTTCAGTATTGACATCTGAGTAAAAAGGAAGAATTTGGGTTTAGATGCTGGGAGTGTCTAGACTTAAGTTTGTACAATGCTAACAATAGAATGCAAAACGGTGTACGCTCTTATGGTGTAAGAGTAACACTGTAGCATGCGATTCATACTGCATATACTAAAGAACCACAAACGGGAAGCAAGTAAGAAGATCCCTGCTTAATTGTTGTGTGAGTCCCAGGAAGTTTCTAATTCTTCCATTAATATCATTTGACTTTGACAATATCACAGAGGTATGCTTCAGCCTCTACTACTTTAGCATATGTCCTACGATCATGATATATGCGATCGATGATATTATGTTAGGAAAGCGGCTGATGTATATTGAAGTGATATCTGGGCGAAAGGAAGATTACTTGAAATATATATAAATATGCTAGTGTCTGAGACATGTCCTTTATGATATTATTTTTTTATAATTTCATAAGTGTGGATACTATACATACTAGAAAGGCAATATGAGTTTTATACTGACTCGAAAGGGATTAGATTAGCCATGTAAAAGTGTATATAAGTGAGAATGTGTTCGACTAACCCAAAAAAAGTGCTTTTTTCTCAAAACCATGGTTTTGAGGAAAAAAATATAAGAACACTCAATTTTTCTAAATAAGCTATTTTGACCTCAAACCATGGTTTTGGACCTCAAAACCATGGTTTGGGCATAAGCTATTATTTTTTACTTTTTGCACTTTGTGGGCCTCACCCTCTCATTCTCATTAGTTCTTTTCTTGTATGTGGGTCCCATGTTACACCCTCTCTCATCTTTTGTTTTTTTATTTTCGAATTTCAGCGTTTTTTCTGTCTTTTTTGTTTTAGAATTTTAAAATTTTAATACTCCCTCTTATCCTTAATATAAGACATATTTCTCTAATTTAATTATATTAGAAAAATTAGTTAAGTTAATTAACATTACATATAGACAAATTTATTTCATTTTTGGTATTAATTATGAAATTTAATGTTAAATAATGGGTTAAGATACATCATTTTTAATGCCGTTAGGGGTTTTAATTGTTCATTTTTAATTATTCATTGTTATTTTTCCATCTTCTAAAATTTATTTGTACCGGATGTCCCTCAGGAAAAACTTGGCTATTAAATTTGGACCTTACCCCTTAAATAATATATAAAATATAATCTTATTCTTTACATGTAATTATCATAAAAAGTTAATGTCCTTTTTAGTCATTTGACCATGAAAAAAGCTATTATGATAAAATCATCCAAACACTCTCATTTTTTCAAAATCACTTTTTTCCTATAATCTATTCTCCTCATAATCTATTCTCCAAAAGTTATTCTCCATTTTTTCTCCAGAAGCTATTCTCCAAAAGCTAACAAGAACACACCCTGAATCTAGGATATTTAAGGCACAATATTAAAATCAAGCTACACAATGAAGGTTGTCTTGTGCTGGTCTCTGTAAAAGAGATTTCTAGTACATACACCTATATGCAGATTTCATACCTACACGGTCATGGTAAAGCTCCTAGTATGAAAGAAGGAAGAAAAAGAGACATATCTAATCCACCAAGTGTGAGTGGGAGAGTGTTGGAAAATAGCCTAGTCCACCCTTAGTCGATTAGGCCCAAGCCCAATAGGATTGGGGGTCAAAGTATAAATAATATAAATACTTGGGTGGATATATGTAATACTTCCCAAACCATAATGAGTCATATTGTTTAACCGATATAATATGACTCTATAAGTGGTATTGTTTCACCGAAACAATATGTCTCTCAATCGAAAGGATATTTTGTCTCTCCAATGGAAGGATATGTTAGTAGAGAGGAAATGATGCGTAGAACACTATAAATAGGTGTCAAGGATTCAGTTGTGATTAACTTGAAAAAACATGCAGAAACTCTATCAAACTGACTCCTTATTCCCTTTACTATATTACTTTCTTCTTCTTCTTGTGGTGGTGTATTTGCTGTGTGTCATAATCGCTTTCGTAACTGTGATCTGATTAGCGTGGGTACAAAAGATTAACAACCATACTCCAAGTACACCCAATAATTCTTATAAAGAACTGCACAAATCCAATCAGAAACATCCTTCCCAAAAAAGGTCCTACACATATCCTGAGGAAGGATCTTCTTCCAAACTAACGTTGCCAATAGGCACTCCCTGAAAACATGGTTTATGTTTTCTGTGCCACCTTGGCAAAGGGAGCAATGCTGGTCTATGGCCATTTTTATTTTGCACTGTTCTTTATTGGTGAGCAATTCTTCATTATCAACCAAATAAAGGTCTTAACTCTCTAGGCCACTACGAGCTTCTACAACGTGGTCCATTTTGCTTTTGCATCATCATTGTGTACCAATTCTATTGCTTGGTAAGAGACGTTCCCTGAGGATGTTAAAGCCCAAAAGCACGAAGTAGATCCTTTACATTTGTCAAGGATATATTCTTGGGAGTTTCAGGGGGAGAAGATCCTTGAACGTATCCCATTTCCAGTTACCGTCCGCATCAATGAAATTAAGTAAAGTCTTCGATTGCTTTGTTTCTAGTACATCAGCATAAGCTGGCAGCTTCAAAGGACCCAAATCACCAATCCAATAGTCTGTCCAAAAACGAGTGTGTATACTAGGATTCCATTTGATATACAAGGAAGCATTTTGCCAGAAATTTGATGAATGGGCTCTTGCTAATTTTCCAGTCTTTCACCAATAGAATATTTGCCTTTCAAAAGACAAACCCATAGTGAATTCGGGTTTAAGTGCATCTGGTAGATCAACTTCATTAGGAAGGCTTTGTTTTGAGATTCCATTTTTAGTAAACCACTTCCTCCATTTTCAACTAGCTGCCACATGACATTCCACTTTACCAGACTAACCCCCTTTCGATTTTCTGAGTAACCCCAAATAAACATATGGATTAACTTTTCAATTTCATTGCAACATGAGGTGGGTAGAAGGGTGCTTTGCATTGTATAAAAGGGAACTAATGCTAGTGCAGAGTTAGCCATGGTGATCCTTTCAGTAAGTGAGAGAGACTGACTTTTCTATCCCGCAAGCTTGGATTGCAGCTTATCCAATATATATTTGTAGGCAGATTGAGAGACCCTTCCATTAATGAGGGGAATACCCAGGTATTTCCCCAATAAGTCCGATGATCAATATCCTATCTATTGACAACAGAGCGTTGAATTTGAGCACCAACTTTACAAATTCATATCTCTTTCATCTAAACACCTTTGAACTTCCTCTTGGTGTTTGTGTGTCGCATTTTAAGTCTAATTTCATATGAATCAGGTTTCACCTCAATCGGATTTGTGGTTTGAGATATATGTTCAAAATTCTGAAATTGTTATGAAAAACAGCGCTAATAATGAGTGTCATCTTTCAAAATTCATATTTCTTTCATATGAACTCCTTTTACCTTGATCTTGCTGTCAAAATGACGCATTAGAAGTCTAGTTTCATATGAATCAAGTTTCAGCTCAATTAGAGTTGTGGTTTGGGATATATGACCAAATTACTAAACCTCGCTCATGCTGAATGAATCAGAGTCTACTGCATTATTTGAATCATATTGCTTCTATACAAATAGAACAACTATTATTCGAATAGAAGTCCTCTTATTTGAATAGAACTCCTTTTATTCGAATATAACTTCTTCTATTTGAATAAAACCTAATATTTTGAAAGACCAAGCACTTTTAACTTCCGATTAAGTCATTCCAACTTCCATTTGACCATAGAGACCTCCAGAATCACTTTTAAGAGCTTGAATCTTGATATTCCTAATAGATCTTGTAAGTTCTTCTTTCCTTCTTCTTGATTTTTCTCCATAATCCTTTTATAACTCCTTGCTTGACTAATGTCTTCAATTTCTTTCTTTTTCTCCCTCTTGTTCATTCTCATCAATTCAATCACTTCTTTGTTTCTTGACTTCATTTTCCTATATTTGATAATTTCATTCTTCAATATATTATCATTCTTCCTCTTTCCTTGCTTGAATAATCTTTCCTTGCTTGACCAATCTATGGTGGCAAAACCTTCTCGAAGCTTCGTACACCTTCTCCTGACTTGCTTGTCTGAGCAAAGCTACTCATCTTCTGCATCTTGCTGTACTTGAAGAAGACGATGAGTCCATCAAGCTGCTACCTACTTCACCGGTATCAAACTAGGTTATGGATGAAGAGATCACCTCTATCAAATTGGGTTATGGGTGAGAACATCACCTTCGTTCCAAATCACTATGCCTTTTCCACACTCATTCACCTTCGTTGAACTGCTCCTTTACCTCCGTCGAACGTGCATGGCTTCGGGCACACATAGATCGTTGATAGGTGAAGATATGAGGTAGGTGTTTAAATCAATTAAACATTGAATTTTTCATCTACCACATTTTAAGATGATATGCCATATTTCAACATAATTCCTACGTAGTACATGCCAAATGGAATAATTATGGGTCCCACAACTATAATAATTGACAAAAGTTAAGTTTGACTAACTGGCTTGTTATAATTGCAACAAAAAAAATTGTTGATGTCTAGTGTTGCACCCAAAAATAGTTATTTGTGTTGGATGCACATAGGAAAATAGTTTGTTGCTATTTTTGCACCTTAGCCCAAAATTATAGCACCATCGACTTGGATTTTTGATGTCAAAGGCTTCATAAGATCGAGTATAATAGCTAGTCGAGCAAATTTACCCCTATCTGCTAAGTTGGTATTGTAATCAACTCTGATGACTTCCCTAAACACACTACTAATAGAGTGGATGATGTTTCTATGGTAGCATCTTGCTGGTAATCGTGGCAGCCTCACCCATGTTATTGTCTGATTGATTGTGTGATTTTTTAGTTTAAAGGATAAAGACCATGGCTAAATTGTGAGATAATGGCTTTAAATAAGCCAAGGTCCGTCGATGAGTGCATGTTGATAGTCTATATCCTCTTTAAACCTTACAAGAAAGCAGTCATTATCTAAGTCTATGAATTTGAACTTTCCAGTTGGCTTCCATATATTTGTAACTATAGCCTCAACTAATGGTGTACCCTGACAGCTTAACAAATACCGCAAGCCCCATTCTTTTGTTATGGGTGCCAGGACATGGTCGGCAAAGTCCATTGTAGGTATGCTACCATTCATCCCAAGCACAACATCTCCTTGGCCAAGAACTACTTCCTCTACTTTTTATTCTTGGTTATCGGTTTCAACATTCAGCAGCTTGCCTTTAAAAGACGGGACTGAGGTTCCACTGTCTGGACCATCGACATTCATTTCATTAGGTTGAACAGGCTCAATCATCAGTGTTTCAAGAACGAATTATGGGGTTTGTGTAGCACAAATATGAGAGGTTGATGCAGGTGGGCTTTGTTCCTCATCCATATTATCCAAACATTCTAGAACCGTGTCTAGTTTCACCTTTTCGTATTACAAGCATCTCCTGCGTGTGGTGGGGGTTCAGGTTTGGGTAAGCTTTCAAAAGAGGTAGGGTTCTGGTGAAATTCTAGAGAGAAGGATGAGCTTCTCTCTCTACGAGGCCATTCTCTTGTGCACTTAAGACGCTCACTTCATTGTCTATATATAAATACCTTACACCATCACTTCATTTGAGACAATACAATATCAGAAATCATTCAACAATAAAAAATCAAACCCATTACCTTTGTTCTTAAGTGCTCATAAAGATAAAGATAAATTATCACTTTATAAAAGTTATTGTTGTATTGGCTTGAGTGTTAGGAGTGCAATTCATACTCAAGGATCTTCATTGTATTCTGCAAGAAATTCGCCCATTAATCCTAATAGCACCCTATAAGATAGGTATAGGCGGAGACGAATTAAATCTAAAGGAAAGACTGTCCATACCTTGAAGACATTGTGCACTACTTTCCTCTTCATTTCTTATTATATTCTTATACTCCTTAGAGATCCAGCTCATTTAACAAATATTCTTATAGGGTACTCAATTGTCAGAGCCCTTTAATTTTTTCACCATGGAACTGAATATATCACATCATCATAGGATAATTACTGTAATGATATATTAAACTGTAAAAACCATGATTGATTCTCTATTTCATTATTAATAATTTGATGACCTATATAGTAGGTGTGGTTATTACCTTGATATTTTTGCTACCCATCATAATGTCTCAATCTATAAAAGCTATGATGAATTCTTTGTGCATCGATATCTTGTTAATTGATATCTCTTTTGACTTTTGATATCCCAAAAACTAAAGAGGCGGAATGAGTAGTCGAGAAATTTGCGGAGTATGCATAGTTGAAGTTGGGATCCTTATGGCGATCATCATTAGACCCATCAAGACAGTGAAGGAGAGATCATGATAAGGTTTCAGTGATCAGTAAAGCAAATTGCGTTAACCAAGTGAAGAGGACTCTTCAATTTGATAAAAAAGGACGAGAATGAAGCATCCAAGCTACGGTGATGCAGTATGGAGCTTGAGTTCCTAGGCTTATGTATGCATTTTCTGCATTTATCAACTTTTTCTTTTGTCTTTTTTTTTTTTTTTTTTGGTATAACCCAAAATATCCCCAAATCACTTTGGACTTGAACCTAATCTCTGTTGGGCCGAGAGCGTTAAGGTTAAAGCTCTCTTAGTAAGTGCGTATCTTGGGATTCCAAAATTGTGTTCTCCTCCTTACGTGGTACGTGAGACTGTTTGTTATCTCAACTAATAGTTTGTTGGTCATTTATCAACCTTTTTAATACTTTATTTCTCCGGTCCTTAATATAAGATATATTTATCTAATTTGATTATATTAAGGAAATTAGTTAAGTTGGTTTTTTGTGCACTAATTAAATTATTTAATATGACAAATATTTTCTAAAATATCATAGTCATCTTCTTGAATTCCTTCATTCCTTCTCCTCTTTGATCATTATTGAGGAAGCACCAATATAGGTAAATTAAAAAAATGATAAATATGAAAACTATGTTTTATATTTAGAACTAAAATTAACTTTCTTAATATATCTTATATTCAAAACCGGAGAGAGTATTCCCCAAATCAACCGTATAAATATATTTGCATTAGAAAAAAGTATAAATATTTCAAATAACTCTCAAAGTTTCAGAATAGTGGCAGCCAGGGCAATGTATTGAAAATCTAATTAGTAAATAAACCGGTCAATGCCGTTGTTCAAGGGCTTCTGATTTAAATTAGAGATAACTTAAAATCAAACTGGTCATAATTAAAATAATAATATAATAAAAGGCATTAATATACAAGTACATAGATTATTAATGGGCAAACCATACATAATCCAACAAAATGGAGTTACTAAAACACCTACGAAGGATTATTAGTTTTTAAAAACTCATAATGAAGTCATTTCAAGCTCAATAGGAAGAAAAACATTTTAAAAAAAACAATCTAATCAAACCGTCTAAAACTTTGGTCAAACTCGTTCACCCATCTAATTGTTCAATTTGGATTGGATTTTAATAGCATGGGTATGTATGTGACTAGCATACTTTGAAAGAGGTATTTTCATAGAAAAAGAAAGAAAAATCATAAAGAGGCATGTGGAGGGGACAGCCTACGTAATTAATTGATGGCACATGAACTTAGCCAAGAGTTCAAAAGTTTGGAAGGCACGCAACTAACTATGGAGTAATTCCTCTAGTTAGGGGGGTTTGGTATTTTGGATTGGGTTTTTCATTTTTGTACGTAAAAGATCTTCACTATATTTGGATGTTTAATTTTAGTAACTAACTACTTCTGTGTATGTCAAAGATTGTTATGTAAAGGGTTTGAAAATCAGCCGTCTTTATTTTACGTGAGCAACTTTGAATTTTGAAGTCTACTTCTACTTTGTATTTCTTTATGTTATGCATATTTTGACTGATTTAGTGTTAGTTTGGAATGGCTTATTTTTGGACAATAAGTGCTTATAATTCGTGATTCACGGTATACGAGGTAAGTATGTGAGAGGAATTTTATCTCGGTTTGCATAATAAGGACTTATTTCCCATATATAAGCTTTTCCAAATACACACTTATACGTATTCTTAATATAAACGTATCTCCCAACGCACACACTCTTTGTTATCAAATAGTAATATATATATATATATATATTAGTTCCTGTATTTCTTTTTTTAAGATATCATTTTTTATTATAATTATATATCCTATTCCTTTTTATAAGATATGCTTAGAGGATGTCTAAAAAGTTTCTTGTAAGTTGCCTATTTTACCCTTGCTTAATTATAAAAATTACCCATATCACTATTGTATTTAATTCTCATGTTTGACTAAAGATCAACTCAATATCACATATTTTCTCTCTTCTATATAAATAAGGGCATTTTTATAATATAAATCTCATTCTACATATATTTATTAATATTGCAATTTAGCTACTTTTAACTACCTCATCCATCGACTCAATATGGTTATTAATTAGTATGTTATAAAAAGGAATGGAAGGAGTATAATTGTTATCACTAAAGCCTATTTTTTTAACTACAATAATATAATTTACATCTTTATTGTTTGGAATAGCAATTGAAACTTTTGAAAATATTTTTTCAAGTTGTGATTTACGATATACAAAATATGTATATGTGAGACGAATTTTATCTTGATCTGCCTAAATAAACACTTTTGAGATGTCCAACAGTAATCTAAACAAGAACAACATCCTCCATCAAATAGCAACAACCAACATCCGCCGCCGCCGACGCCCATCATCGCCATTAGCTATGGCCATTGCTACCATCAATCAATGCATGCCGCGCCGCCATAGTTAGGCAATTGTCGGCCACGTTGGTCGGGAACCACCGTTAGTGATGACTAGCCACCGCCATTAATTAACTACTGTTGAGGTCGTTTTTTTAAACTTTAAAATATTTTTTATTTTTTATTTTTTGCCCACTAAATTATAGTTTTCAAATTAACAGAATCAAATAGATTTTTCTTTTGTTTTAGTTTAAAAAATAACTTTTAAAAAATTATTTGTGTTGCTTTGATATGTTTTCGGAGATACACGCACGCACCCACGAAGAGCAAATTAATATGGCAAACTTAAAACATGATGGCATGCCATTTTTCGATTTATAAATACCATGCAAATCTTCACCACCTTATCCCTGTTGGCCGCTGCCGAACCTTTTTCTCAAATTTTATGTTTCTTTAGAACCGATGTAACCAGACATTTGTTAAAAAAAAATAAAAAATTAAACTCGGCCAAACTATAACTAACAATAACCGAATGAAGACTAAATGTATTTATTACTATTATTACGAAAGAAATCTATACCTATTACGCAGAAGGCACTCGAAACACGGAACACAATGTGACGTTACCGGAGTGGGTTCCGAAGATTGTGTTCGTAAATCATATCCATTACCGCCACCTTCTCCTGCATTTACTACTCCGCGTGACGCTATTTCTCCACTCCTCACATGCACATGCATGCACCTTCATGTTCGTTCATTCCAATATGTCTATATATAGACGTAGCATTCTCTGCAATGTTTAGCAGAATCAACCTTAAAGTTGTCGCCCATACAGATCAATCATGATGGAGTACTATAATAGGTTGGTCTGGTGTCTTGTGTTGTGTGCCTTGTTTATTGTTCACATTAATGGAGCAGATACTTATGACTATGGAGATGCTATTGGCAAAGCCATCTTGTTTTTCGAAGGACAACGCTCTGGGAAGCTACCCTCCTCCCAGAGAATGAACTGGAGGGGAGACTCTGCTCTCTCTGATGGCAGACTCGAAAAAGTAACGTAACATTCCTTTTTTTTTTTTTCCTTTTTGTTTTTTATTTTGAAATTTTTTTAGGGTTTATATGTATACTTGTCTTTTAGAAGTTTTCACTCAGGTGTTTTTTGTGGATCAATATCGCCTAGAAAGTTTTAAAAATGGAGCAATGAGCTTTAGTATATTTGCTCCTCTTTTAACACTTCTAAGATGATATAAATCCACAAGAAACTTTCGGATAATAGGCGCTCGCAAGTAAAAACTTTTAGGACAAATTTACACTGCCTTAACCATTTGCTTTACATTTGATGTTATAATTTGGCAGGTGAATTTGGTGGGAGGATACTATGATGCAGGTGACAATGTGAAGTTTGTATGGCCAATGAGTTTCACAGTGAGCTTATTGAGTTGGGCTGCTATTGAGTACGAGAGTGGTATAGCTTCAGTGAAGCAGCTCAATTATCTCCATTCTGCTATTCGCTGGGGTTCAGACTTCATACTGCTTGCTCACTCTTCCCCAACTACTCTCTTCACCCAGGTCTCTCTTTTACTTCTCTAACGTTGTTACATATATTTATGAGACTGAATCACGCCTGACTGAATATATGAAAAGAACTTGTGTGCATGAAACGCTATCTATGAAGCATGAGTTTCTTTTATATTAATAGCATCATAATATGTACGTATATATATGATAGGTGGGAGATGGGAATGCGGATCATCAATGTTGGGAGCGTCCGGAGGACATGGACACACCAAGAACACTTTACAAGATTGATGCTAATTCTCCAGGAACTGAAGTTGCTGCCGAATCTGCTGCTGCTCTTTCTGCTGCTTCTATTGTTTTCCAAAAAGTAGATAGCAATTATTCCTCAAGGCTCTTAAGCCAATCAAAATCAGTAAGAACCTATATATATTGATCAATCTCTTCGATCAAGTACATTCCTGAATCATCATGACCACCTTGAGAAGCCGTTTGGTTTCCTATTCTTTAAGACTTGAATCTAGCAGTAATCAAAGGGGCCTGAATCTAACCCTTTTTACAATGTTTTTTTCAGCTGTTTGATTTTGCAGACAAATACAGAGGTTCATACTCAAAGTCTTGCCCATTTTACTGTTCTTACTCAGGCTACCAGGTACGTGAATTAAAAAAGCCAAAAGAACATAAGGTTCAGGTAGCTAGTGCAATCATCATGGTACTTTCGAGGCACAATATATTATAATGATGCACATATAGATAATTTATATATTAGAGGGAATGATTTATGATTAGCCTTTTGAATTACTCTTTAAAAGGATGAACTATTGTGGGCTGCTTCATGGCTATACAAGGCCAGTGGAGAAAGCAAGTACATGGACTACATATTAAGCAACCAAGGTTGGAGCCAGGTGGCGTCTGAGTTCAGTTGGGATAACAAATTTGTTGGAGCTCAGACTTTACTAGCACAAGTATATATAACTTACACGATAACCTTTCATATTTATTTCAATATCAGAGTCATAAAAAATCATTTTTTATATAAGCAATTCCTTCTTCCAATATTTCCAGGAATCCTACGGTGCGAAGAAGGACCAGTTGGCCCAGTTTAGGAGTAACTTAGAGTCATTTATATGCTCAGTGATGCCAGGAAGTAACTCTCAGCAGATCAAGCCCACGCCTGGTAATGAATTTAATTAATTAGCATTAATTATTTATATTTTAACCAACACAAAATTGGTCTAACGGTGTAAGGCGTAGTTGGATCTCTTTAGGTCTTAAGTTCGAATCCCAAAAAAGACACTTGTGCCAAATACAATAGGATCTAGATGAAGCGCTGCATACCAGCTGATAGTATCAAAAAATCAAAAATTAATTATATTTTAGAAAGCGCTGTTGCATCTCTGAAGTGTAAGCTGTGTCATTGTTGTGTATTCACAGGTGGGCTTCTATATACAAGAGACAGTAGTAACCTACAATATGTTACAAGCTTTACCATGGTGCTATTTAAATTCTCCAACATCCTCAAAAGCAATCATGTTGATGGGATCCAATGTGGCTCCTCGCATTTCACAGCTTCTCAAATTACAGCCTTTGCAAAGACACAGGTGTGCATAACCACAATTATAACCCCATATATTAAAAAATTTCTCCACAGAGAATTATTGAAGCCCTATTTGAAGGCTAATTAAATAGTCAAAAAAACGCAACATACATTTTTCATTCAATTCGCTTGAAAATCTGACAATTAATTGTGTTAACTCGCTAGAGCTAACTTTTCAGGCATATCTGTTTTTTTTTTTTTTTTTTTTGCCATTAATTATCAGGCATATCACATAAACCCTAAAATACATATACATCCATGACAATAGATGCTCTCCCCTTAGGTATAGGAGCCTTTGCCTGAGATATGCAATGAGCTCTATGCTCCTAATTAATCAGTCGCTCCACTCCTAGATATAAGAGCTAGTTAGGAGACTTGTTTTAATCCAAAATGTAAGACTGTGATTCATTATTTTGTCTCAAAAATTTATAACCTTTTCCCCAAATCTCTAACACATTTTTTTCATATACAAATGACTAACCTAACCAATTTCTTTAATCTAGCAAGTTAATTATCTAGCTCCTATGTTAAGGACCAGAAAGAATAGTTACAGATGGTTTGTTCTATATACTCCTCTTTAAAAAAATTTGGACGGTTGAAAATTATATTGAATGATTTTTCAAAGGCAACGGGTGTATAAGTAATTCGAAACAAAGAAGAATAATAGTATTTGTTCAGAGGATCAAAGAAATGGTCTACTTTTGTTGGTCACAGTGTGGAATTAATGTCTTGACTATATGAAGGTCATAATCTTGTCATAACGCAACAAATAATGTCTGATGTAGAGACATATATAATGTTATATAATTATTAGCTGATATATATACTCATCTATATATGGCTTGAAAATAATGTGGACAACAGGTGGACTACATACTAGGAAACAACCCAATGAAGATGTCGTACATGGTGGGATTTGGTAACAAGTATCCAAAACATATACATCACAGAGGATCATCAATCCCTTCAATTAAAGATCATCCAGCGAAGGTGGGTTGTAATGATGGCCAATCCGAATATTACTCTTCCACAAATCCAAATCCCAACATTCTGGTGGGTGCCATTCTTGGAGGACCAGATTCGAATGACCAGTTTAATGATGTCCGATCTGACTATTCTCACTCCGAACCTACCACTTACATGAATGCTGCTTTTGTTTCTTCCCTGGCTGCTTTGCTTCCTTCAAAATAATTATAGTAACCTCAGTTCACACATTCATTGATCATAGGAATGCCACCGAGGCTGACTTAATTATATTTAGTCTATTACAACGTAACATCATTGTAAGTGTCATCATTAATTATTCCTTATACCTACGATACATTATGAATTTAAGTTAATATATGTGTACTTGTAATCATCCCTCTTCATATATATGAAGAAATAAAGTCTCAGTCATACGTTGTTTTATTAGTCTGTGAATCATCTCTGAGAAGAAATGATTGTGTTCTCCTGATCAAGCTGATTAATTTCGTGTACGTTTGGTGCTAAATTAGTGGTTTTTTATTTGACTGCGAGCGCGCGCGCACGTATATATATATATATATTATCAAGTGCTTATTAGCCGTATGTGATTCGGGATGCACAGTTTTTTAGAATGTTGAACGCATTTTTTTACTGTGGACCACTGTTTCACCTGAAATGAAGTGAGCAAAAATTTAAATGATGAGGTCGATGTATATAATATGGAATATAGTTAATGGAGCTGCATCCATACACTGTTTCTGTGATCATAGAATATATACTTTTCAGTTCTTAATATAAGACACATTTAACTTTTTTTACAAAAAATTAAGGAAGCTAAATAAAATATTTTTTAAGTATTTGAATTTATTGTTTTTCTCTAAAATGATTAGTTTTACTTATAAACTGATATATAATCTAATAACACATAATATATATTATGCCTAACTATAAGCAAGGAACGAAAAACCAGATCAGGCAATGAACCGGTCACAGCACAGGTTCAAGGGTTAATGGGTCAACCAGGGTCTAACCGGTATTAAACCGGTCATATTAAAATATTATAATTTATTAGCGGCAATATATTTTAATATATTTTTAAACTTCTATAGATAAAAATGAAGATTTTTAAGAAAACAATACTTAAAATCTATTAGTATGAGTTATAATGCCTATACTTATGTAATGATATCTCCTTTTCTATAATTATTATATCTTTTTAAATAATTTTTTTCATTATCTTCTTCATTTTTTTTTAGATTTGTTCTTTCTTTACCTATTTTTCTCTATATTTTGGTCTTCAACTTCTAATTTTCTCCTAAAAAAAGCAAAAACAGAAAAATAAAAAAATGAAACCGATTCAACCGGTTGAACCACCGGGGTTAACCGGTTCTGACCGGTTTCAGACCGGTTCCCCAGTTTAACCATCAAACCAGACCGGACCACTGATCGGTTCTCGGTTCAACCGGTCGAACCGGCCAGTCCAGTCCGTTTTTTTGTACAGTAACTAATAGATTAGAGATGTCATTTTCCCTTCCAGTTGAAAATTGCTGGAGTTGGGCAGTCACTTGTGGATAGAGGGGCCAAAAGAAACCCCCACTTGCTACAAAATTTTGAGAACCGACCTTTCATTCTAATCCACACAAAATCATGGTTTTTTATTTCAAATATCCTACTTGCACGCAAAACTCTTGACAAACCATTATTTATATATACATCTTAAATAAATTTACAATAGTTAAATCTTACCAAATCGTTATATATGAACTGCGGGCGTTTCAAAATAAGATATATATCATTTTTTTTATTAGATCAAGGATTTCCCTTTTAAGGATTAGAGGGCATGCGAAGGGTTCTCATCTTTATTTGAATGTGTATCTCCTCATTACCACATGAACCAACAACTTGTTGGTGAAAAAAAAAATATATATATATATATATATAATTAATCATATACGAGAGTCATATCAGTTGTGATACGATACTTATTTTATATATTACATATTTTAATGCTAATTTGTCTGTCGGCATTGCCATCCGTGTTTTATAGTATAATATTGGATCACGGAACAAGAATAATAAAGTCAAAGTCATTTCTTTATATAGCAATATTTTACCCATTTGAAAAACCCATTGTAACATGTGAGGGAGCACATTCTATGCTCATCAATTTGATGAGAATATTAACTTAGTTTTCTTTTCATTGTACCAAAAAATAGTACCGCTCGTATTCTGCTCTTCCAATTATTGGATTGAAGTTAAGAAAAAAAGGCTAATAATATAGACATAAGACTAACTAGATGGCAAGAAAGTGAAGTGAAATTCCGTACAGGAAAAATGGTAGCTTTAATCTCAAAATTGGCCATGAAGGTAACTATCTAATGCAAATTCTTGGCTAAGTCCGTCCAGTTCGTCTATACTTGGAAACCAATCATCATTGGGTAAATTATCATGACCCGTAACAATCTCACCAATTTGAACAACTTGGGACGATAATTGGTCTTTGTTCGGGCACTGGTTTGATCCACCGGACACAATAATTGGCTCATCTTCAATGGAATCTTCCAAAGGATTATCAGAAGAAGTCATGTGTTCATGAGTAGTTTCAGGTGGAACAACAATATTAGAATATTGCCTAGTTTTGCGAGAGGAGCGAGGTGGGTGATGATCACTGTGTTCTGCAGTATAAGTCACTATGAAAACTTGTGGATCCAAATGGCTCCGTTCAACTTGTTTCCTCGCCAAGCATCCTTTGGAGCTGCTACATCTGTAGTAGCTTCTCGGATACGGCGATCCCTTGATCGGTTTCTGCCCGTACTTCCTCCACGCCCAGGCGTCGCATAATCCATCTCCTCTCACCTGCTTCACCACTTTCTTGTTCTGGTTCTTCTTGCTGAAATCAAACCAGAAAATGTACGTGTCATTTGAGTTAAGTCTGTTAGGGTTATAAAATGAAGTACTATCTCCTATGGCTAATATAAAACTTACTTAACTTTTTTTTTTAAGAGATTAAAAAAACTAAATTAATGACTTAATTATAACATTTGTTGTATCTTATTAGATTATATATTAATTTATATAAGTCTGATAAATTAGTTTAGTATAAAAATGATAAATATAAATACTTTAAATGATTTATTGATCTTCCTTAATCTCTTCAAAAATAGTAAACTAGATCTATATTAAGATCAGGGGAGTATTAATAATTATCCACCAGAATATATATTCTCACCTTATTTTTTTGCGTGGAGATTCACGCAAATCTTGAACTTCCTGATCTGATGCTTTGATGACTACTTCTTTTGGGATGGGTACGGCAGTGGTGGTGATGATTGTTTGTGTTGATGAGAAAGGCTTGTAAAGATCTCCCAATTCATCATGCATCAGGGTGGTGTCTGAGAATTCTGGAAAAGTACTACAGAAAGGATCATCGTCTTGAACTTGTAATTCAGAACAGAAATGAGGAAAATTAGGGTTTGTGCAATCTATGATCGTGGTGGTGGTTGTTTCTGATGGGGCTTGTTCACCGGTGTAGCCTCTCACCATAGCTTGCAAATCCCAGTCCATGAAACACGCAAGTTCATCCATGAAGGAAACAGTTGCTGACTCTGATGATGTGAAAGTCAGATGCTCATTATGCACAAAAGAGCTTAATTATGGAGTTGAAGAGAAACGCGAATAGAGGTTAGGTTATTTATATTAAAAACAAGGGGATAAACTTTGAACTGGAAATAGTGGCTTTGAATTTCCCTTCATCGATTCAAAGTTCAAAATTTAAGCGTATAGCATTCCCACGAGTTGACAAAATGATAAAAGTCAAAGGGGGTGCAAGTGGGCACCGATATTTTCAGAAATTCGGCGCTCTCTCTTGGACCATTGCCCATCTGTATCCTTTGGGGATTAGAGTGAATAAGACAAGTGAATTGAATCTAGCCATTAAGAAAGTTAAGCTTGAAATATTTTTTTTTTAGGACTTGGAACTTGTAAGAAAAAGTCTAACCCACACCTGGGGTTTTGGGCGTGGCTTACTAAATATATCGTAATAAATGAGTAAGAAAAGTTGACATATTTCCATGAATTGCGTACAGTACAGTTAACGAAATCACTTTTAAAACAAGCCAGCTAGGAAGGTGAAAATTAAAAGACACTGTTGAATTATTGTGGGGTTAGGGTCGGTCATGAGACAGATCAAACCCACTTGGCTCTCTTGGCAGCTTCCCAGCCATTTCCCCGTTTAGGGGGTTAACTTTACAACTAGCTCGCTAGCTCTATATGGAGACTAGTGATCCCACATTCTCCTTCAATTCACTATATATAATTACCAAAATTTGACCCTATTATATTTCTCAAATCAAGTCAAAACTCAAACTTTGTGGCAAGACGAATTGAAGTTAATCCGAGTACAGCAAAATGTTAGAGCAATTATTCTGAGAATTTTAGCGAATATGCTACTTCAGGATCACAAGGGTTACTAATTCAAGCCAAGTAACAATTAATTTGACATGGTCAAAACCAAAAATAAAGATATGGTCCCATATACATACATAAGAGCATGGCGTGTGACTGTTGGAGCAGGAAAAAGGACAGAAACAAGGGCAGAAGCTGGAAATTAAATGTTGTTTCGTGAAGCGCAAGGAAGCAGAATGGTACCAAAATGGACTTTTAGGACTTTCCTATTAAAACTTTAAGCGTCACAAATCTAATAGGATGTTCCCCCGGTTTTTGAGATCCTGTACTCTTTTTCTCAGTTTTAGCAAAGCCATCAGCGTCAGGAAAACTAGAGTCTAGAGATGATTTCGAAGATTGGAACTTATGGCCTATCTTCTTTGTCTGTATGTGTGAAGTTTTTTCAATTCTTTGTGCTGCAAAACAGCCTCTCTATAAAATAATAAAAAATATCTACCTCCCAGTTTCCACACGGAAAAGGGACTCCAGTTTAATAATTAATATAATAGTAGATGATTGTTCTCGTTGATTTATTATATTCCAAGTTGAGCAAGTTGCACTTCTGTAAACGGAAAGTTGGGTTTCTCTTTATTTATTTTTTTCCCTTTTCTTTTGCTTATAAAACAAGCTTTGATAGTTGATATGGGAATAAGGAGGGAAATCTTACATCAAACTCTATATTTTAGATTATATCTCTTTTAAATAACTAACGCCGTGCTTAACATAATATCGAATTAGTAGCGTAATTATTTGGGATTTGGCTGCGGTCCGCTGCCCGTCCTTTTCTCCCAAAACTACACCGTTTTGGTGTAGTTTGGAGGTAAATGAGGGGCTCTTTTTTTTTTTTAAACATAGTTTTTAGTATTTTGAAGTATTTTTTTGGACGTCTCTAGTATCTTAAAATAATTTTTAAGTAACATGTAGTATCCTAAAATAATTTTTAGTACTTTTAATCCTTTAAAATATTTTTTTAATTGTATCCAGTGTATTAGCAGACTGATTGCAATTTAACCCTTAATGTATTTTTTTCAGCTTCAAAAATCACTTTAAAATATTATATGCTACTAAAAAAATATTTTACAGTAGATGAAAATCAATAAATCAGTATTCTAAATTTTGGATGCTCTTTGCTACTAAGGAAAATATATTAACAGTAAAATTGTAGTCAATCTCCTCAAACACTAGGTTCAACTGAAAAAATATTTTAAAGAGTTAAAAGCACAAAAAAAATATTTTAAAGGGTTAAAAACACCAAAAAAATATTTTAAAATAATTTTTGGAGTTGAAAAAATACATTAAGGGTTAAATTGTAATCAATATGCTAATACACTGGGTACAAATGACAAAATATTTTAAGCAGTCAAAAGTTCTAAAAATTATTTTAGGATACTGTGTGTTACTTAAAAAATATTTTAAGGTACTAGTTACGTCCAAAAAAATGTTTCAAAATACTAAATACTACCTCCGGTCCTAAATATAGGACATAGTTTGTAGTGTAAATTACACTACAAACTATGTCCTATATTTAGGGCCGGAAGGAGTACCGTGTTTTAAAAAAAAAAAGAATCAACCCCTCATTTATCCCCCAAACTACACCAAAATGGTATAGTTTTGGGAGAAAAGGACGGGCAACGGACCGCATGCAGCCAGATCCAAATATTTGGACCACAAACTAGAATTTATATTAAGATCGGAGGTATATATACTTAAGATGAATTTATTACTTACTCATTTTGCCTTCTTTTTAAATTTTTTACTCCTCATGAATTATTTAAGTAATTAAATATTATATTTAGAACTAGAGAATCCTCTTAATTAGATTGATAGCCCCATACTTTATGAAGAGTTGCACAATTAACTGTAGTTTTTTCTTAAATTTTTTGGATCAACACATAGTTGATCTAGTAGTGCAATGCCTCACTATCTCCTTTTTTGTCTTAAGTTCGTTTCTTAGAGAAGATACATGTCTTGGAAAGGACAATCACGAATTTTGAACTAGATACCGGGTAATAATATTAAAAAAACTATAGTTTTTTATGTATTCAACAACTGCCTGTAATTTTCATTGTTAATACTCAGAGATTTGTTTAGATATATTAATATTTGTTTATTCTGATCTTATTATAAGATACCTCCTTCCATTATTTTAAATATAATTCAGTAATATTGTATTCACAAATGTAAATATATATATTAATTGTAATAAATTAGTTAAAATTAGCTTAACTAATTAAATCTGTGCCAAAACATTATTATTTTTCATATTTGCATAGTTGAGTTGGGAGGAGTCAAATATTCCCGATCAAAAGTATAAATATTTCTTGGACTCCGAAACGTCGTCGTTCAGATGCCTCTAACTACCGCCACGCACGCTCACTTTACATTGACGAGTTTTCGTGTTAATCATGTGTGGGTTTGTAATAGTTTATTTTTAGATAATAAGTGTTTATAAATCGTGATTTATGATATATGAAATAAATATGTGAGAAGAGTTTCATCTCGACTTGTATAATAAAATTTATTTTTTAAGAAAACGCTAAACCAAACAAGCCTTATATTGTGATCGCAGAATTAAGAATTCTGTAAAAATTAAAAGCATGGAAGATCTTCGAAACTCAACGTTGAGGTTCTTCTCCGATCAAGAGCTCTGCTATGCCGATATCCTCTCGCCTTCTCTCGTATTTTTTTCTGTCCTAAATATAAGATAAAGTTAATTTTTTTTAGAGAAATTAAGGAAATTAATAAAATTACTTTAAAATATTTTTATTTTTATTTTTTTCTCCAAATTAATTAGTTTAACTAATAAACTAATATATAATCTAAGAATACATAATATATGATATGATTAAGTAACTTATTTAGCTTCCTTAATTTCTTAAAAAAAATCAACTTTATCTTATATTTAGGACTAGAAAGAGTAATAATCTTTATCACGCATCAGCAGTATGTTTTTTTCCCTTTTCTAGTTTTCTTTTCAAGAGGTTCAAATGAGTGAATGACCGACTTCCGATTGATCCAGGCCTGTGGAAGAATCGAAGTACCGGTGCTCAATTTTCTCAAAATATTGAATGCTTCTAATCCTTCTATATCAGATTGGCCTCTGGTAATATTGTCGCTATGCTTTCCTGGTAAAGTCGTTTCTATCCTTGTGGATTCTCCGACCAGTGTCTCAATTTTGAACCATATGAAACTGTTTATTCTCTTGGTTTTTCGAATTTAAAATGGAGGGGAAAATTACAATATGGCTTAAGTACATACACAAGGTATCCTAGTTTCCACTTAAGGATCTGGAAGTTTTGTTTCTTTCAATTTCTTTTTCATGGTTCGCTTTCGTCCCCTTTCTCTGTATGCCAACGCTTCTTTCCTCATTAGCCAAACAAACATATCGCTAATTTTAGCAGAGTCTTCTGAATGGCTGAAACAAATGGACAGATTGAGAGAAAGCTGAGCAATAGTAGAGTAAACCATGACGTGTTGACGGAACTATCATCGGTATTCCTCTCCCATTCCGTTTCTGCAAGGTCTTTGATGAGATCTAATGCAGCAAGGGCCTTTGTTAGGGGTACGATCGATATCTAGTTTTCTTTCGATCTGATTTTCTTTTGGAGAACTTCTTATATCGATTTAGTGTGTTGATTTGTGCTATAAATTTTCTACTGATTACTGTCTTTATAGTGTGGAAGGTAATGGAAATGTGCTATCAGATATTGCTTCAGGAAAAGCTTGTAGCCCAGAGGGAGCGAGCTTTACTACAAGTTGCTTTGTGATTCGCCAGATCTTTTCCCCTCCCAAACGGATGTCAACAGGTCAATCCAAGGTAATCAATGACTCATTTGAATATTTTATTCAAGTTTCAATCTCTCGGTCTTTTCACGGTTGACGTAATTATTGGAAATGCTTGCATGAGCTTGCCCCGAGCAGATGTTGTAGCATTGCTTCGGTGCAGCCGATACGGTCTTGGAATCATGGCGTCGAGTCGAGGACTCATGGCAGGCCGCCTGATTTTGCAGATATCTTATGATATGTAGCCAACTGTTCGCTCACGGATTTGTGTTTTCCACGTTAGGGTGGAATGAGGCTACTATACTGAGAATGATGGAAGGTTTTGAGTCAATATTCGATGAAACACTCGAATAGCCAAATATTGATTGGTCCATATTTGCGTTTAATACTTTTACTGTATAGGAACCAGGAAAAGAGGTTGTGGATTGCTCTAAATCTGGATCTACAGGGCGCGTGATTTCTGGTGACCTGTATTGGTTAGAGAACTTAAGGTTGTGTTTGGAACAGCGTTTCGGAGCCCAATAAGCCTGATTTTGGGGTAAAAAGCCCAATTCAAAACGCACCACGTTTTCGCTGTGTTTGGAACAGCGTTTTACAAAAAAAAAAAAAAAAAACCTGAAAACGTAACTTATTAAATAAGCCCAAAACACCTACTTTTTTTTTTAAAATAAGCTGCAGCTCATTTTTATACATAGATTTTGGGCCCCACCTGCGTGCCTCGTTACCCACTCCCCCCCTTATCCACACATCTTCTCCTATTTAATTCTACACCTTTTTTGTACGGGAAAAAAATTAAATATTGATTGTAACATTAAATTTTGAGTTAAAGTGTAAACATATTCAGTAAGTTTTTAATTAGGAATAATGTTGTCCTAATTTTTTTTTGGTTCAAAGTTTCTTGAAAGTGTTAAAATAAAATAATATTATCCATTACCTTTAAAAATAGAATAATCTTCAACCCGTATAAATCACATTTGTGACATGATTAGAAATCGATTTGTACGGGACATGTGATCTAATTAGTTATGTAATATTTTTATGTGAAATTATATATTTTGGTATCACATTTTCTAACTTCAATTTTTCTACTAATTTTTAATTTTAAATATATTATTTTGTTATAATTAACACAAAAGCAATAATGTAATTGTCAATCCAAATAAGTTTTTATTTTTAAAAAAATACTTATATAATCGCCAATCCAAACATGTTTTGACTTATGAAAAATCACTTATTCAATCGCTCATCCAAACATAAATCACATTACAAAAATTGACTTTTTTATTAAGTCATTTTTAATAAGTCAGAATCATAATAAGTCATTTTTCCTACCGCTATCCCAAACATACACTTAGTCTTAAAGACAGATGCACGGTACCTTATAATTGTAGAGAAGGTGAGTTTCTTATAGGCACTTTGATTAATTCACAGTCCTCCAAAATTAAAAAAAAAAATCCAAGGAAAAGAAATCTATTTTAATAACCTTGGATTGACCAAATCCAAGCAATTCTGAGAATTTTAGAGAAGCTACTTGAGGATCACAAGGGTACTAATTCAAGTGAAGTAATCAATAATTTGATATGGTCAAAACCAGATATAAAGATCTGATCCCATATACCTACATACAAACATGGCCTGTGACTGTTGGAGCAGGAAAAAGAACCGAAACCACGGGAGAAGCTGAAAATGTTGTTGCGTGAAACGCAAGGAAACTGAAGGGTACGAAAATAGACTTTTCTGACCGAGTGACCAAACCTTTCCTATTAAAACGTTAAGCGTTACCCATCCAATATGATGTGATCCCCCGGTTCTTGAGACCCTCTTCCCCCTTTTTTTTTTTTTTAAATATTAATTTTAGCTAAGTCAGGGTCGAGAAAACTTTGGATGATTTCGAAGATTGAAACTTATGGCCTGCATATGGGCTACGTACGTGCACGTATACCGCGCGGATCTTTTGTGCGTGATAAATATATGCAGTGGTTACTGATATTAATATGTAAGGTCTATTTACTTAATTATTGTTGAAAGAAGAGAATATTAATAGGAATAGATTAGAAAAAAATTAATAAATATGAGAAATAATATATCTTATATTTATTATCAAAATTAACTCCCTAATTAAGTCTTACATTAAAGACAGAATGAGGGAGTAGTTGAGATGAGAATGAGGAGGGAAATCCCACTTCAAACTATTTTAGATCCTCTCTCTCTCCCTCTCAAAATATATACTTAAGATGGGTTTATTATTTACTCATTTTGCCTATTTTCTTAATATTTTTACTCTCCATTAATTATTTAAGTAGGTACTATATTTAGAACCTCAGCGATTATTTAATTAGGCCAATAAGTTGTTGGTTGATATGGTAAATAACCTTATATGAACATAAGTTTGAATCTTATGAGGTGTATTTATTGAGAGAGGTAAAAACCTTTAATTCTAAATTTAGAAACGAATATCTTTGATCAAGTAAAAAAATGTTTAATTAGGCTGACAGCCCCATGCTTTATGAGGAGTTGCACAACTAACTATGATTTTTTTTTATTTTGTATTCAACATTCAACAACTACCTATATGATTTTTATTGTTAATACCCACAGATTTGTTCAGGTATGTTAATATTTTTTGGATTATAATCTTATTAATTACTCATTCTGATCTTTTTTATAAAAAAATTTCTCTTTTTTAGGGTTGGTCTTTTTTACAAATAAATTTTCTCCTTATTTCTCAAAATTTAAATTACATTTTCCTTTTCTACCCCTATTAAATACACATCTTTATATTAAATATCTCCCACTCACTATCAATTCTCTTTCATTTACTCATTTATTACACATTATCTCACATATTTAATACTCATATTCTCTCATATTTATTATTCATTTTCTCTCCTATTTTATTTTCATAAATAGGGGCATATTTGGAAGAAATATGACATTTTTGACACATTTATTATTTTAACTAATCTTAAACGTTAGTTTATTTTACGTAATAAGGATAAAAATTGCTTATAAAAATAACCGGAGGAGTATAAGATATACCTCCTTCCATTTCAAATATAAGTTAGTAATGTTTTCTTCTCAAATATAAAAAAAAAAATCAATTAGTTATAAAAATTAGTTAAAACTAGTTTAACTAATTAAATCTGTACCTATACATTATTATTTTTCATTTTCTCTAATTAAATGGTTTCCTCCCTTGCATAATAAATTTCTTCTTGAATAATTAAATTATGGATTTTTAGGGGAAAAAACATTTAATGATCCAAATAGTTTCAAGGGAAAAAGATAAAAAAAAGAACTTTAAAATTTCAAAAATCCAAATTAGGTATTTTTCAAAAAATAAATTGTGAATTACTTATCAAGTTTCGTCATTCCCTTATCAACTATTGATTTTAAACTTGATTTGAGATTTTGTAATTTCAAAATTCTTTTTTTTTATGTCTTTTTTCGTAATTTTAAAAATAAGTTATATTTCAAATTAATAAAATTTTTTTTAATAAATGACTACTACTACTCATTGAGATGAGAGGAGTCAAATACCCAAATATTCCTGATCAAAATTATAAGTGCCCGTTTGGTTTACGAAATTGAAGGTAGTGTAATGGAATGTAATGCAATGTAATGGAATGGAATGGAATGATGATTACATAATTTGTTTGGTTCGTCATTAGAGAAAGATGATATATATACATAACAATGTTTGGTTGGATTACATTGAAAATGAGAGATACATGGGAATAATATAGCAAGGGACAAAATTACCCATGTCTACATATATAATAATGTACACATTGGGTCCATGATAATTTTTTAATTCTGTGCAATATACACATTGGGTTCATGGTAATTTTTTAATATTTAATGATGAAAATATTATTCAGTGTATAGTTTGGGTTCATGTTAATTTTTTTAATATGGAAATATTATTTAATGATATGTTTTAATATTTTTTTAAAGGTGGAATATAATTTTTTAATTTTTAATGGGGAATATTTCTTAAGTTTCTATATTATTAATTATTTTTTAATATTTACTGGTGATAAATAAAATTATTTAATATTTAACAGCATTTATGGGTGGGCACTCTGGTCGATTTAAAAAATTATGATGGCAATAGTGTCATTTTCACTTGATTACAGGATGTCTGCATCCTCATTCACAGTCATAGCAATGTAATCCTAATTACATCAAATGATGTAATCACGATTACAAAATGTAATTCTATTTACATTACATATGTGCAACCAAACGCTGTAATCACTCTATTATATCAGGATTATATGTAATCATCTCTCATGTAATCGAACCAAACAGGCTATAAATATTTGGGAGAGATGGACATGGAGTGTGGATGAGTGGTTTTCGATGCAAGCTGGGAAATTTGCCAAGTACGGCAGTAGAGATTCTAGCCATAGGTGTAGGACTAAGATTGTGCCAAGCTTTGAAACTCTCGAAAATTAAGCTTTTCTTAGATTCTTTGGAAGCTATTTATAGTGTTTGTTTGGAATAGCTTATTTTTGGGCAATAAGTGCTTATAATTCGTGATTCACGATATACGAGGTAAGTATGTGAGAAGAGTTTTTTCTCGGCTTGCATAATAAGGACTTATTTCCCAAATATAAACTCTCCCAAACAAGCCTATAGGATGACGTAATTACTGTTAACAGATTGCAGCTGGGATCGTCCGCTATGGGATGAGATTCGTGAAATACGTTCACTTGTTGCTTCAAATTGGGATCTCGAAATTGTTCATAATCACAGGGAGCCCTTAGGTGTGCAGATCAACTAACAAAGGAGGCGCATACAATAGCCATGGAGGAAAGAATTTTGACAGAACCACCAAGTTTCTGTGTGGACCAGCTTCATCAGGATTTATTATCGTTACGTGTGGGAATTAATTCGCTGGACCCGGTAGCCCTCTGATTGTTGAATTTCAAGCATAGAGCTTGCCTTGTTATGTTAAAAAAAATATATATAAATATTGCTCTGACATGGAAACGTCGTCGTTTATATGTCTTAACTACTGTCGCCGTCACTCACTCTACAGTCACGAGTTTTCGACTTTTCGCGCCAATTATGTTGCGATCGCAAAATTAAAAATTCTGTAAAAATTGAAACTATGGACGATCTTCGGAACTCGACGCTGAGGTTCTTCTCCGATCAAGAGCTCTGCTACGCCGATATCCTATCTCCTGCTCAGGTAATCATCTTCATCACCTATCATCATTATTTTTCTTTTCAAGAGGCTTAAATGAGTGAATGACGAAGTTCCGATTGATCCAGGCTCGGGCAAGAATCGAAGTATCGGTGCTCAATTTTCTCAAAATATTGAATGCGACTAATCCTGCTATCTCAGATTTGCCTCTGGTAATATTGTTGCTATGCTTTCTTGGTGAAGTCGTTTCTATCCTTCTGGATTCTTCGATCAGTGTCTCAATTTTGAACCATACGAAACTGTTCATTCTCTTGGCTTTTTGAATTGAAAATGGAGGGTAAAATTACAATATGGCTAAATAAATACACAAGTTATCCTAGTTTCCACTTAAGGATTTGGAAGTTTTGTTTCTTTCAATTCCCTATTTTCTTTTTCGTAGTTCGATTTCATCCCCTCTCTGTATGCTAACGCTTCCTTCCTCATTAGCCAAACAAATATATCGCTATTTTAGCACAGTCTCCTGAATGGCTGAAACAAATGGACAGATTGAAAGAAAGCTGTGCAATAGTAGAGTAAACCATGACGTGTTGACGGAACTATCATCGGTATTCCTCTCCAATTCCGTTTCTACAAGGTTTTTGATGAGATCTAATGCAGCAAGGGCCTTTGTTAGGGGTACGATCGATATCTAGTTTTCTTTCGATCTGATTTTCTTTTGGAGAACTTCTTATATCGATTTAGTGTGTTGATTTGTGCTATAAATTTTCTACTGATTACTGTCTTTATAGTGTGGAAGGTAATGGAAATGTGCTATCAGATATTGATTCAGGAAAAGCGTGTAACCCAGAGGGAGCGAGCCTTACTACAAGTTGCTTTGTGATTCGCCAGATCTTTTCCCCTCCCAAACGGATTTCAACAGGTCAATCCAAGGTAATCAATGACTCATTTGAATATTTTATTCAAGTTTCAATCTCTCGGTCTTTTCACGGTTGACGTAATTATTGGAAATGCTTGCATGAGCTTGCTCCGAGCAGATGTTGTAGCATTGCTTCGGTGCAGCCGATACGGTCTTGGAATCATGGCGTCGAGTCGAGGACTCATGGCAGGCCGCCTGATTTTGCAGATATCTTATGATATGTAGCCAACTGTTCGCTCACGGATTTGTGTTTTCCACGTTAGGGTGGAATGAGGCTACTATACTGAGAATGATGGAAGGTTTTGAGTCAATATTCGATGAAACACTCGAATAGCCAGATATTGATTGGTCCTTATTTGCGTTTAATACTTTTACTGTATAGGAACCAGGAAAAGAGGTTGTGGATTGCTCTAAATCTGGATCTACAGGGCGCCTGATTTCTGGTGACCTGTATTTGTTAGAGAACTTAGTCTTAAAGACAGATGCACGGTACCTTATAATTGTAGAGAAGTTGAGTTTCTTATAGGCACTTTGATTAATTCACAGTCCTCAAAAAAAAAAAATCCAAGGAAAAGAAATCTATTTTAATAACCTTGGATTGACCAAATCCAAGCAATTCTGAGAATTTTAGAGAAGCTACTTGAGGATCACAAGGGTACTAATTCAAGTGAAGTAATCAATAATTTGATATGGTCAAAACCAGATATAAAGATCTGATCCCATATACCTACATACAAACATGGCCTGTGACTGTTGGAGCAGGAAAAAGAACCGAAACCAGGGGAGAAGCTGAAAATGTTGTTGCGTGAAACGCAAGGAAACTGAAGGGTACGAAAATAGACTTTTCTGAGCGAGTGACCAAACCTTTCCTATTAAAATAAGCGTCGTTACACATCCAATATGATGTGATCCCCGGTTCTTGAGACCCTCTTCCCCCTTTTTAATTTTAGCTAAGTCAGGGTCGAGAAAACTTTGGATGATTTCGAAGATTGAAACTTATGGCCTGCATATGGGCTACGTACGTGCACGTATACCACGCGGATCTTTTGTGCGTGATAAATATATGCAGTGGTTACTGAGAATTGTGGTTCAAAGTTTTTGTATAGAATCGTTTTTTCAATTCTTTGTGCTGGAAACAGCCTCTCTTGTAAGTATAAAATAATAAAAATATATATATCAACTTCTCAGTTCCCATACGAAAACGACTCCAGTTTAAAATATGAGTAGATGATTGCTCTCGTCGATTTATTATATTCCCAGTGTTTCAAGTTGCACTTCTGTACGTAAACGGTTTTCTCTTTATTTCTTTCGTTTTTTTCTCACTTGCCAAACAAGATCGATACTCCCTCTTGATATTAATATGTAAGGCTTATTTACTTAATTATTGTTGAAAGAAGAGAATATTAATAGGAATAGATTAGAAAAAAATTAATAAATATGAGAAATAATATATCTTATATTTATTATCAAAATTAACTCCCTAATTAAATCTTACATTAAAGACAAAACGAGGGAGTAGTTGATATGACAATGAGGAGGGAAATCCCACTTCAAACTATTGTAGATCCCCTCTCTCTCTCTCTCTCTCTCTCTTTCTCTCTCTCTCTCTCTCTCTCACACACACACACAAAATATATACTTAAGATGGGTTTATTATTTACTCATTTTGCCTATTTTCTTAATATTTTTACTCTCCATTAATTATTTAAGTAGGTACTATATTTAGAACCTCAGAGATTATTTAATTAGGCCAATAAGTTGTTGGTTGATATGGTAAATAGCCTTATACGAACATAAGTTTGAATCTTATGAGATGTATTTGTTGAGAGAAGTAAAAACCTTTAATTCTAAATTTAGAAACGAATATCCTTGATCAAATAAAAAATATTTAATTAGGCTGATAGCCCCATGTTTTATGAGGAGTTGCACAACTAACTATGATTTTTTTTATTTTGTATTCAACATTCAACAACTACCTATATGATTTTTATTGTTAATACCCACAGATTTGTTCAGGTATGTTAATATTTTTTGGATTATAATCTTATTAATTAGTCATTCTGATCTTTTTTATAAACAATTTTCTCTCTCTTAGGGTTGGTCTTTTTTACAAACAAATTTTCTCCTTGTTTCTCAAAATTTAAACTACATTTTTCTTTTCTACCCCTATTAAATACACATTTTTATATTAAATATCTCTCACTCACTATCGATTCTCTTTCATTTACTCATTTATTACACATTATCTCACATATTTAATACTCATATTCTCTCATATTTGTTATTCATTCTCTCTCCTATTTTATTTTCATAAATAGGGGCATATTTGGAAGAAATATGACATTTTTGACACATTTATTATTTTTAACTAATCTTAAACGTTAGTTTATTTTACGTAATAAGGATAAAAATTGTTTATAAAAAGAATCGGAGGGAGTATAAGATATACCTCCTTCCATTTCAAATATAAGTTAGTAATATTTTCTTCTCAAATATTAAAAAAAAAATCAATTAGTTATAAAAATTAGTTAAAACTAGTTTAACTAATTAAATCTGTACCTATACATTATTATTTTTCATTTTCTCTAATTGAATGGTTTCCTCCCTTGCATAATAAATTTCTTCTTGAATAATTAAATTATGGATTTTTAGGGGAAAAAACATTTAATGATCCAAATAGTTTCAAGGGAAAAAGATAAAAAAAAAAAATAAGAACTTTAAAATTCCAAAAATCCAAATTAGGTATTTCTCAAAAAATAAATTGTGAATTGCTTATCAAGTTTCGTCATTCCCTTATCAACTATTGATTTTAAACTTGATTTGAAATTTTGTAATTTCAAATTTCTTTTTATGTCTTTTTTCGTAATTTTAAAAATAAGTTATATTTCAAATTAATAAATGACTACTACTACTCATTGAGATGAGAGGAGTCAAATACCCAAATATTCCTGATCAAAAGTATAAGTGCCCGTTTGGTTTACGGAATTGAAGGTAGTGTAATGGAATGAAATGTAATGATGATTACATAATTTATTTGGTTCGTCATTAGAGAAAAATGATATATATACATAACAATGTTTGGTTGGATTACATTGAAAATGAGAGATACATGGGAATAATATAGCAAGGGACAAAATTACCTCTATCTACATATATAATAATGTACACATTGGGTCCATGATAATTTTTTAATTCTGTGCAATATACGCATTAGGTTCATGATAATTTTTTAATATTTAATGATAAAAATATTATTCAGTGTATAGGTTGGGTTCATGTTAATTTTTTTAATATAGAAATATTATTTAATAATATGTTTTAATATTTTTTTAAAGGTGGAATATAATTTTTTAATTTTTAATGGGGAATATTTATTAAGTTTCTATATTATTAATTATTTTTTAATATTTACTGGTGATAAATAAAATTATTTAATATTTAATAGTATTTATGGGTGGGCACTCTGATCAATTTAAAAAATATGATAACAATAGTGTCATTTTCACTTAATTACAGGATGTCTGCATCGTTATTCACAATCATAACAGTGTAATCCTGATTACATCAATTGATGTAATCACGATTACAAAATGTAATCCTGTTTACATTACATAAGTGCAACTAAACGCTGTAATCACTCTATTACATCAAGATTACATGTAATCCTCTCTCATGTAATCGAACCAAACGGGCTATAAATATTTGTGAGAGACGGACATGGAGTGTGGATGAATGGTTTTCGATGCAAGCTGGGAAATTTGCCAGGTACTGCAGTAGAGATTCTAGCTATAGGGGCAGGATTAAGATTGTGCCAAGCTTTGAAACTCTCGAAAATTAAGTTTTTCTCAGATTCTTTGGAAGGTATTCATATACTGTTAACAGATTGTAGCTGGGATCGTCCGCTATGGGATGAGATTCGTGAAATTCGTTCACTTGTTGCTTCAGATTGGGATCTCGAAATTGTTCATAATCACAGAGAAACCCTTAGGTATGCAGATCGACTAGCAAAGGAGGCGCATACAATAGCCACGTAGGAAAGAATTTTGACAGAACCACCAAGTTTCTGTGTGGACCAGCTTCATCAGGATTTATTCTCGTTACGTGTGGGAATTAATTCCCTGGACCCGGTAGCACTCTGATTGTTGAATTTCAAGCACAGAGCTTGCCTTGTTATGTTAAAAAAAAAAAAGTATAAATATTTCTCTGACATGGAAACGTCGTCGTTTATATGTCTTAACTACTGTCGCCGTCACTCACTCTACAGTCACGAGTTTTCGACTTTTCGCGCCAATTATGTTGCGATCGCAAAATTAAAAATTCTGTAAAAATTGAAACTATGGACGATCTTCGGAACTCGACGCTGAGGTTCTTCTCCGATCAAGAGCTCTGCTACGCCGATATCCTATCTCCTGCTCAGGTAATCATCTTCATCACCTATCATCACTATTTTTCTTCTCAAGAGGTTTAAATGAGTGAATGACGAAGTTCCGATTGATCCAGGCTCGGGCAAGAATCGAAGTATCGGTGCTCAATTTTCTCAAAATATTGAATGCGACTAATCCCGCTATCTCAGATTTGCCTCTGGTAATATTGTTGCTATGCTTTCTTGGTGAAGTCGTTTCTATCCTTCTGGATTCTTCGATCAGTGTCTCAATTTTGAACCATACGAAACTTTTCATTCTCTTGGTTTTTTGAATTGAAAATGGAGGGTAAAATTACAATATGGCTAAATAAATACACAAGTTATCCTAGTTTCCACTTAAGGATTTGGAAGTTTTGTTTCTTTCAATTCCCTATTTTCTTTTTCATAGTTCGATTTCATCCCCTCTCTGTATGCCAACGCTTCCTTCCTCATTAGCCAAACAAATATATCGCTATTTTAGCACAGTCTCCTGAATGGCTGAAACAAATGGACAGATTGAAAGAAAGCTGTGCAATAGTAGAGTAAACCATGACGTGTTGACGGAACTATCATCGGTATTCCTCTCCCATTCCGTTTCTGCAAGGTCTTTGATGAGATCTAATGCAGCAAGGGCTTTTGTTAGGGGTACGATCTATATCTAGTTTTCTTTCGATCTGATTTTCCTTTGGAGAACTTCTTATAGTGTTGATTTGTGCTATAATTTTTCTACTGATTACTGTCTTTATAGTGTGGAAGGTAATGGAAATGTGCTACCAGATATTGCTTCAGGAAAAGCGTGTAACCCAGAGGGAGCTTTACTACAAGTTGCTTTGTGATTCGCCAGATCTTTTCCCCTCTCAAACGGATGTCAACAGGTCAATCCAAGGTCATCAATGACTCACTTGAATATTTTATTCAAGTTTAAATCTCAGAGTCTTTTTACGGTTGACGTAATTATGGGAAATGCTTGCATGAACTTGCCCCGAGCAGATGTTGTAGCATTGCTTCGGTGCAGCCGATACAGTCTTGGAATCATGGCGTCGAGTCGGGGACTCATAGCAGGCCGCCTGATTTTGCAGGTATCTTATGATATGTAGCCAACTGTTCGCTCACGGATTTGTGTTTTACACGTTAGAGTGGAATGAGGCTATTATACTGAGAGTGACGGAAGGTTTTGAGTCAATATTCGATGAAACACTCGAAGAGCCAAATATTGCTTGGTCCATATTTGCGTTTCATACTTTTACTGTATAGGAACCAGGAAAAGAGGTTGTGGATTGCTCTGTATCTGGATCTTCAGGGCACGTGATTTCTGGTGACCATAATTTGTTAGAGAACTTAATCTTAAAGACAGATGCACGGTACCTTATAATTGTAGAGAAGGTGAGTTTCTTATAGGCACTTTGATTTCACATTCCCCAAAAAAAAAAAGGTCCGAGAAAAATAATCTATTTTAATACTTCCAGTTGGTTTGTTTCTGTTCAGCATGCGATATTTCAGCGGCTTGCGGAGGATCGTATTTTTCATCAAATCCCAAGCATTCTTATCACTGCCAAAGGTTACCCAGACATGGCTACTAGGTACAGCAGATGCTTCTATCGTTGTGCACCGACAAAACTACTTAAGTTGGCTACTGCATTAGCGCCTAAAACTCTCTGGTTCAAATGCAGATTTCTTCTTCAACGACTCAGCCTAGCTTTTCCTGATTTGCCAATTCTAGCTTTGGTCGACTGGTATGACTGCTTATTTTTTACCCTTGAGGTTTGGAATTACAGATATTGTTTAGAGGTTCTATTGAACGATGACTTTCTCCCTACCCCCTCCCCTTTTTCCCATGTTTCTGCCTATTATCATCTCCATGTACCTCATAAATCGTGAAAGGAATCCGGCTGGATTAGCTATTCTATGCACCTTCAAATCTGGGAGCATAGGAATGGGCCTAGAGGCATACAGATATGGTAACATGAGGTCCCTTTGCCGCAATGCATGCTTGCTGTTGTATGGTGTAATGAGACTCTGCTTAATTATTTATTTATTTTTGTTTACGAAACTGTGTTTAATTGCATATGTAGCTTGCAACGTTAAGTGGTTGGGATTGCGAGCGGACGATCTACATCTGCTGCCTGAAGAATCTCTGGTTCCATTGAAGCCAAAGGACTTGCAAATTGCTAAAAGCTTGATGTCCTCAGAAATTTTACAGGTAAATTAGCAAACTACACAGCACTTAATATGGCTCTTTGTATTTCGCTGGTTATCCCTATCAAGGGTTTGAGGACATGTTCTTACAAAGCCATGTTCGGCAGGAGAATCACAGGGAAGAGTTGGCTTTAATGGTTCAGCGTGGTAGGAAAGCAGAAATCGAGGCCCTGCACTTTCATGGATACGACTTTTTGGGGAAGTACTTGGCCAAAAAGATTGTGCAGTCTGATTATATTTGATGATTTTACTTGGATGTCAGGTTAATAACCATAGCGGATGAAACAAAAACATATAAAAAGAGGTATAAAATTGACAACACACCACTGAATAAGCTATCCACGGCGTCTGATTGTGAGAAATTTCCCAGATGTTTAATGATTCTATCAAGACTATCATTAACTGTTAACAGCACTTAACAGTGTATTACTGATTGCTACAATATTTTTAGTTGTTAGGAAGTTGAAAAACAATCCACCAACAACTAATCAGACAACAATCAAATATTTGAAAGGCCAGCAGCTCACCTTCAAGTGTCTAACATTTCCCATTAGATAAGTAAAAGGCACTGCTAATTGAACGCAAACTAATCGATATTGATCACACATCAAGCGCCTAGCAATACAAGTCGATATTGATCACAAACTGATATAGATATTAATCTATATTTCAGGAAATACAAGCAGTTAAAATATTTTGGAACCATGGAAGAAAAATAAATACAAGGAAATTATTTATTGAAGTAATCATTGATCAAATACAACATCCTCACACGGCTACGGTAACAAAATTTAATCTCCTGTAGTGCCCCCCCCCCCCCCCCAAAAAAAAAAAAATAAGGCCACTAAAAATGAAAATGGTATCACTATTCTGCAAAATTGAATATTCAGCATCTCTTGGATGCCAATCTCACTCTTTTTCCTTCGATACAAAATTTTTTATTCCCTTCCAGCTGCAAATGGAATTAAGAACCGTAAGTCATAACTTGGTAGATAAAACATGAAACGATAATTGCAAATGTATATTTGTAAGATGGGGTGCTCGGTAGGAGTGAATATATTAAGTCCAAAATCACATGCCTTAAGAAGAATGCGCATTTCATAATAGAGCCAAGTACAATCACAAATGTGCGGGTTTGATTTAAAATCAGACACATCCAGCCTAAAATAATTACATCTCGAAAAGATTTTGTTATAAAATTTATAACAGAGACAATCCCAAATGCACCCTTTCACAAATTTAATTATGCAAGAGACACAGAAGTTTACAATAGATGTATCAATCTAAAATCATTTAAATTAAAACAAGACGGTGAGTAATCGCATTCCTAGCAAATGGACAGCAATAGATAGTTCAATAGTATCTGCGGTTAGACAAATATACCTTTTGCTTCAAGTAAGCAACTGCTTCTCTCTTGGAAGAGAAATTAGAGAAAACAGAAGATGAATGTTCGTCAATGAGAACTTTAAGCTGTTTCAGCTTCAATGATTCTCCAGGCACCTGGAATTAAGCCCTTAATCAGATAAATTGGTTCTCGTATTAAAAAAAAATCAAAACCAGAAATATCTCTCACCCTCCGTAAAATTTGTCTACAAAGCTTTTTCAACTTCACTCTGGATCCATCAGTCTTCTCTTCCTTAATTACGTCACCAGGTTGTTTTTCTTGAGAACCAATATCAGCAGAATCATCATCATCGCTATCATTAAACATGGTCTTTTTACCCTCGAAGTAGCAACCAGCAACTTTCTTGGGCCTGTCTTTGATTCCCAATCCTTGCTTTCCAGTTGTGGATTTGTCCTGTCAATGTATAATCATTGTACATCAATTATTACAATCTTTGTTCGGCTGCATAATTTGTATTAGAACATAACACTCAGGATTTAGAAATCAATCAGGCTTCAATAGAAACAATATATAGCGAGTAAGCAAATTAGATGACAAGATAACATCCATACTTGGACCAGCTTGTAGAGCTTCTCTTGATCATCCTCATGAAATGCAGTTCTTTCAGTACCATTAGAGTTTTTGGAAATGCAAACCCTTTTCTTTCTTGACTCTGCTCCAAGAAGACCCCCAGAGACAAATCCAAACTTGTGGCCCCACCAATCTGGAGGTATATCGCAAACTATGCTTTCTGTAGAAATGCAACATCAACTGATTGAGAGAACACTAGAGAGAAATACATATTTTCCGAAACCCCTTACATATTACATCAGAAAAAGATGCACTACAGAAACATGAAAAAAAAAATTTCACCGTTGAGACATTTCTTGATTGAACAATAACAGTTTTTAATAAATGCAGAGGATGGGAAAGCAATGCAAAGCGCAAGCGCATTGCCACTAAATACCTAAACAGAACAAAGATGGGAGAATGTGCAATCAGTGGTAGTTACTTCATGGTCAAATTTTCCTCGCATCAAAAGATTGATACCTAAAATTTCAAAAATGAGAAACTTCTTTTGACCAAGTTTAAAGTTTCCACGTTTATATAAAAAACCATTTGTCAATTTTACTTGGAAGAAGCTTTTTTTTCCCAATTTTGGGAAGGAGCTTTATTGTCAGGGTTAACAGTCTTCATGAGAAGTTTTTCACAAGTTTACTTGCATAGCCTAAAAATTCACTTATTTCAAAATAGCATTAAGAAAACATGAAAATAAGAGGTTTTTCATGCCAGCCAGCAAATTATACAAATGAAAGCACAAAGACATGTGATGTAAGAATTGATAATTTCAGCAGTGAAACGATATTACAGCAACTGTTGATTATACCTTCAACTTGAAAACATTCATTGCCAGATGTCTTTGACACGTCCAGCTCACCATCAGAATCATCATTGCATCCAGACACTTCACCCTTCTTAACCTGCCACACAAATAGCAGAAGTGAACACACAATGTATAGTTTAAATCAAGCCAAAGTAACGAAAAGAATCTTTCGAATGTTAAAGATGATTGCTAAAGTCAATCAGGGAAAGAAAATTAATTAATCCAACATTCCATGAACAACTAAGTTCAGAAACTAAAATGAAACATGTAGTTGGCACCAACTGATATGGTTTGTTTTGGTCCATAGAAAAGGGCGTTAGAAACCAATGTCATTTTCATTATTTCAGTTCAGAATCCAGCGGCTTTGGTGAACCAACCATCTGACTACAGGCGGAATATAAACATATTATATTGGTTTTCATTCTAGCCACTACAAAGTTCACTTGGAAAAGATATTCAACATTCAGTGCACCAAATTGTGGCTATGCACCATCTCCTCTGCCAGCCCAAACAAACAAAAGCAATCTCAACAGATTCTACGACTTAAAATAAAACAAATAGTCAGAGACTGTTTAGAACTCACAAGTATTCCTTCAAGATCCTTTAAAGAATATTCAGAGACAAGCTTCCCCCTCTCTCTTCTCTTGTATCTAAAAATCAAGCAGTACAATAATAATTTAATATCAGGTATCAGTTAATGGTTAACAAGAAGAGAACAAACTAATATAAATTTTACAAGTTTAAAGGGAAATGCACAGACCTTCCTTGAGGTCTAGTAGCTTTAGAAATTGTATCAGGATTATCACCACCGACACCAGTCTCAGTTTCCACCTTAGTGGTTTTTTTCTCTAAGCCTGTAACATTACATAGGCTAACATATCAAGATACAATGCGAAAAAGCAATACAACCTCCTAGTAACTATTGCAGTATAAAATTATACCTGTGCCATTGGATTGCACTGCTTGCTTCAAATTATGCGCACACATTAAAAGTAGAACTTCAGTAACTCGTGGTACAATGATGGATCAAATCACTATCACTAATGAAGAAACAAATGTCAAGCGCGACATACCACTTTCAACCTCTTAAGAATATTATCAAATTGTGTAGTGTCAAATGCCCAGTCGTTTGGCTTCTCTAGACCGATACCTATTAAGAAAATAACAAAGTTAAGCCATGCCAACGATCTATTCAGTTAATTGGTTCGTTGATCCCACCATAGGTTACATAGGAAGTTGGAATAAACCAGTAGCACAAAATGTAAGAAATAATCATCGACGAAGTTATCGACAACAAACCAACAGTATCCTGCTTGTTTTGAACTCTAACATATCCTTTGATCCCCTGTTTTTCTTTGCCTAGACCTTCTCCTTCTTCCCAGCCCTAAAATGTAAGAAAACAGCTAATCAAACCAAACGAGCTAAAATTAAAAATTCAAGATTAGAGAACAAAACAGACAAAGAGAGGCACCATTTGCTTCATGAGGCGGAATGCAGCAGACTGCCTGGCGACACCGACATAACAAACAGGAGATTCAGGTGCCGCCATGGCTTTTGGCGCTGTTGTTGCTCTTCCTTCGTATCACGCGATTGATTCCGACTGTTTTTCCTTGCAACTTTGTTTTTGCAGATGTTCGGAGGCGGGCCGTCCAGACGGTTGAAGAAACTAAAACCTAGATAGTAGAAACCCTAGGGTTTTCCGGAAGAATAATAGAGTAACAACGGGTCTATACGCGGTAGGTGGACTTTCTACGATATACCGTTGATCTATTTAATGAACGGATAGTATTGATCGCATTTATCAATTCCGACTTACGAAAATATTTTTGGTAAAATGAATCACACTGAGGTTCTAAGAAAGGAATAAAATTACAAACAAATCTCAAAAACATGTCGTACAATCTATTACTTCTTTCAATCCTATTTATAAGCAATTTTCTCTCTCATAGGACTAATACTTTTTACGATTAATATAAGTTTTAGCCCTTGAAGTTTGGCTCAGTTTGGGTTTTGGTCCCTGAAGTTTGGAAGTGGTGGTTTTGATCTCTATAGTTTGGGTCGTTTGGGGGATTGGTCCCTGAAGATTTAAAAGGATTTGCTCATGGTTTTAACGATGTTAAATCATCCTACGTGGCTCTAACACTGTCAAAAAAGCTGATGTGTCATGCCTTGTAGATAGGTGATGTGACAAATGTAATATATAATAATATACTGTTTAAAAAAAAATCACAGCAGCCCAATGCCAAAGAAGCAAAACGCACGAGCGATTGTGAGAGGGTCAACGTAAAATCGAAAGGAAAAGGGGAAGTTTTAGGTCAAACCGGACCCACAACCGGTGAAGTTCGACGTGGCCGTCACCGGAGGGGTGATCACTGTCGTCGACGGTGGAGTGAATATTAGAGGTTGAGTGCTGCGTAATTCTCGTGTTTCTGAGGTAAGGAGGTTGTTGTTCTTGTATCGATGTCGCTGCAAAACCCAAGTTAGTCTGATAGTCTAAAGCATTAGAGTGGTGAAATAGATGAATGGGAAGGGAAATTTTGTGTATGATTTGTTGTTTGGTTTGAAGCTTCTTCTTTATTTTGTTGTTTGGTTTGAAGCTTCTTCTTCGTTTTGATACATCTTAGTGAAATACAAGTAAAGCTTCTTCTTCATTTTGTACGGTTTGCGAAATTCGTGCTCTGTTTTTCCTTACTTGATTGTTCAATGGTCGATAACATTGTTCCCAACACCTCTGGTTTCATCGTATCATAATGTGCCATACATTTTGCTACTGTTGAGTGTCCCCAATATATCTGAGACGCTATGAGATAAATGTGTGATAGTTTTGTTGAAACTGTATATAGTTATTATCCTCTGTTTAGTGCTCTGTATAATTTCATTCGAGTAATATTGATGTCTCTGTTATGGCTACGATTGCGCTGGCTGGTGATGTTGTATAAGTTTCTATGTTTTGCATAGGTGAACTATGGATTTAGAAAAAGATAGCAGTGATAGTAGTGCGATGGATGAGAGTGATAATGGATCAGCAGATTGGCTATCAGATTTTGAGGATAGTGATGAAGAAAATGTATATGATGACAATTTTAGGTAGTATGTTGATGTTGGCGTAGGTGATGTTTTAGATGAAGTTGTTGGTAGTTCACAATTAATGAGAGTGCAGCCTGAGCAAGAAGAGCAAACAACGGTGGTTGAGGTGAGAGAGGAGGATATGTTAGTAATGTTGTCTGATTATGAATCTGAGGAGATTGAGGAAGTTGATGGAATGTGTGATGATGAGGATGAAATAGTGGTTGCAGAAAAACACCCAAGATATAACCCCTCAAAGATGTGCAAAGAGTTTAAATTTGAGTTGGGGATGGAGTTCACTTCAATTTAGTAATTTAAAAGTGCAGTCAGAGAGCATGCATTGCTAAATGGATATGAAATAAAGTTCATAAAGAATGATAAGGTTAGATGTAGAGTAAAGTGTGTACATAAGGAATGCAAATGGTTAGCATTTGTAAGTAAAGGAAGTGGTGGTGACCTAACATATAGGTTGAAGACACTTCACTCAAAACACACATGTGGGGTGTCGATAAAGGGGAAGAATGATTCGTACAAGTGGATTTCTGAGAAAATAGTTAACATAATGAGGATCAACAAGAACTTGAAGTTGGAAAGAACGAATGAATGAGTTGAAGGCTGTTTCAACTGGAGCATATGAGTATCTATTAGCAATTCCTTCAACATGTTGGACAAAGTCACAGTTCTATGAAACTTCCAAATGCGATATAGTGACCAATAACATGACAGAGTCATTCAATGGAAGACTGTTAGAGGCAAGAGAGCTTCCCATTGTGAGTATGCTTGATTGGATCCGAACGTACCTAATAATGAGATTTGCTGAAAACCGCATGAAGGCAAAGAAGTACCGTGACAAGGGGATAGTTTGCCCACGACCTCGTAAGAGATTAGAAAAGGAAATTCAAGAATGTCGAAAGTGGGAAGTAAGATATGCGGGTGATAATCGCTATGAGGTTTCACTTAATAGGCATAAGTATCAAGTTGATCTTACTGCTAGAAGGTGCTCATGTTATTGGTGGCAATTGAATGGTATCCCATGCAGGTAACAAACTTATATTTGTTTTCATTTCACTTATATTTCAGTACCTACTTATGTTTGTTGGTAACATTTCTCTGCTGTAATTGATAATCGCTATGGGAATTGTTGCATTGCAGTCCTCTAACTGAATTTAGTTGCTGTTTAGAAATTTGGTTGCTGTGATGGGAATTTGTTGGGAATTGAGATCGTTGTCTGCTGTGATTATTTCATTGTTAAGAAATTTGGTTGTTGTTTATCTACATTGCTTTTGGTCAGTGTAGTTATATTATGAATGCTAAAACTTTGGTCAGCGCATGGCTTCTTCTGGTCTTGTATACAATTAAGGTGTTAAATCTGAATTATGGTCTTGCCGTTTTATTGCTGAACAGAACAGAAAAATACTTGATAGAAAAATATTTAACAGAACAAAAAAATATGTTGTCATTATTGCTGCTGTTTTATGCTTGTTCGTTGACTAATAATTAATGTGTTTCTCTCCATTTAACATTATTGCTGTTGTTCTACTTCTGTTTTATAGAACAGAATTATGGACTGGTAATGATTGCTGCTGTTTTACTGCTGTTTTATGCTTGTTCATTGACTAAAAATCAGTTTCTTTCAATTGCAATTAAAATCAGCATCTGTTTTATGCTTGTTCGTTGACTCATTCAAATTAGCATATGTTTTAATATGTCTTATTTGTTATGCTGACTGATAATTTTTTTTAAGACATGTACTTGCTTGCATATATGTTAAGAGGGAGGATCCACATGAGTATGTTGACAAATACTTGACTTTACAATCTTTTGTGGCTTCTTACTCCCCGGTAATTAAGCCTATCAATGGAGACAACATGTAGGAGAAAGTTGATGGTCAACCACTTGATCCTCCACCATATCACAAACGTCCAGGACGACCGCAAAAGAAAAGGAAAAGAGGATTAGATGAGAACATAAAAGGAACTTTGAAGGAGAAACGAGCAAATACACTTGTCACATGTTCCAACTGTCATAAGCAAGGTCACAATCGAAGGTCTTGAAAGAACCATTGACTAGTAATGCTACTTCAAGCAAGCAACCAAAGGGCAACTCAGGATGTTCGGGAACAAAAGTCATTCAACATTCTTGCACACAAGAGTCAATCAATGCAACTCCTCCTGGAGGCAGTCAAATTTGACATTTATGGTTACTTAGTAACAAAATGACTATTGGTTTTGGTGACAAAATGTTTGTTGTAATAGTTTAGACAAACTTGACATTTTGTTCTTGACTCAAATTTGACATTTTGCTTGTAATCATAGAAGCAATAGCTTTTGGTATAAGTATTACTTGTAATCATAGAAGCAATAGCTTTTGGTATAATTATTGCTTGTAATCATAGAAGCAATAGCTTTTGGTATAATTATTGCTTGTAATTATAAGAGTAATAGCTTTTGGTCTAATTATTACTTGTATTTATAAGAGCAAAGCTTTTGGTCTAATTATTACTTGTATTTATAAGAGCAAAGCTTTTGGTCTAATTATTACTTGTATTTATAAGAGCAAAGCTTTTGGTATAATTATTACTTGCTTAATTATTATTTGGACTATGCTCTTTGTCTCTTGTGCTTTCAAGTACAAATGTTTTCCTGCTTTTCCTCTTGGTGTCTGAAACTTTGTGCATTACTCATTCAACAGTCAACTCTGGAAAGCAGATTGACAATATGGTATTTGCATGATGGTATCCTGAACACAGTATATAACACAGAACAAGTTTTCTATAATATTAGCTTCCATTAAGGTTTACAATGTCAAGCATAACTCAGCCATTACATAGGCTGAGGTCGTTAAACAACAAAAAAAGTGATCTTCTACAAACGCCATTACATAAACAAACTTCATACATTGAAAATGATAACTTTCCATATCAAACAAACATTCACAAAGGCCACTACAAATAAGATCCCTTCCACAAACTTCAACCTCCTTCTCAATTCAATATTGTCTTTCTTCATCTTCTTTAGCTCCTCTACAATTGGATTCTGAATTGGTCCATCAATCCAATCAAAGTAGTTGCATCCCCAACGTGTCTGTGCATAACAAAAAAATTAGAGGACTCATCAACTCATAAACTAGGCCATTGCTAACTGTAGAACCTAAGATGATTTAGTGCAATATTTAATACATCAGCCCATGTCATCTAGCAAGCATACAACATTAGAAACAATGGGTTTAATTTTGCTCATACATCATCTAGCATACAACATCTAGCAAGCAAGCAGCCCATGTCATCTAGCAAGCATACAGCACTAGAAAGGCTATGTCATCTAGCAAGCATACAACACTAGAAACAATGGGTTTGATTTTGCTCATACAGCATCTAGCATACAATATCTAGCAAGCAAGCAGCCCATGTCATCTAGCAAGCATACAACACTAGAAATAATGGGTTTGATTTTGCTCATACAGCATCTAGCATACAGCATCTAGCAAGCAAGCAGCCCATGTCATCTAGCAAGCATACAGCACTAGAAGTTAAAATGTATTTACCAATTAGTTCTTCATTTTCTGCAGTGTAATTTGCCATCCTTTTTATAGGGACAAAGTTGAATGTATCAATCGATATTTCCAAATTGGATTCTTGAAAAAATGTCTTGCAGTGAAATCTGATCCTCCATGAGTGTGGCGTCACTTTATATTTGTCACTATTGTTAAGCACCTCGAAGTTTTGAAACTGGTAGATCTCATCCTCTTGGAGCTCCTTCATGTAATGTTCCCTCAATTGCTTTTGAGTAACAAACCTTTCAATTGTGGTCCCCTACAAATCATTCACAACATTATGTAAGTGACATTTTAGAAGTTAGTCCTAAATTAGTGAGACTTCATGCTTGTCAAACTGGTTCATCCACCAGAATCAGGCCCACTTTCCAAGCATCATATGGCGGCTTGCTTTTGCTGCCAACCAACTTTATAAGAACACGTGCAACGATAACCTAGGTGTCTTTATTAAGACTTGGCTTGCGTCCGCTGCCCCCTTCCCGTCCGCTACGTCCTTTTCTCAAAACTACACTGTTTTGGTGTAGTTTTAGGTGAGAAAGGATGGCCTGATCTTTTTTTTTTTAAATGGTGTCTAGTGTTTTGATGGATTTTTCTCGAAGATTCTGGCATCTTAAAAAAATTTAAATAGTATACAGTATCTTAAAATAATTTTTAGTGCTTTTAACTTCTTCAAATATTTTTTCAGTTGTATTCAGTGTCTTACCAGAATAAATATAATTTTACCCTTAATGTATTTTTTCAGCTCCAAAAATTATTTTAAAATATTGGGTGCTACTAAAAAATACATTTAGAGTAGGTGAAAATCAATAAATCAATATCCTATATTTTGGGTGCTCTGTACTATTATGAAAAATACATTGAAGGTAAAATTATAGTCAATCTCCTAAGACACTGGGTACAACTGAAAAAATATTTTAAGGGGTTAAAAGCACCAAAAATTATTTTAGGATACTGTACACTACTTGAATATTTTAAAGTAATTTTTGGACCTAAAAAAATACATTAAGGGTAAAATTATATTCATTATGGTAAGACACTGAATACAACTGAAAAAATATTTGAAGAAGTTAAAAGCACTAAAAATTATTTTAAGATACTGTATACTATTTAAATTTTTTTAAGATGCCAGAATCTTCGAGAAAAATCCATCAAAACACTAGACACCATTTAAAAAAAAAAAGATCAGGCCATCCTTTCTCACCTAAAACTACACCAAAACAGTGTAGTTTTGAGAAAAGGACGTAGCGGACGGGAAGGGGGCAGCGGACGCAAGCCAAGTCTTAATAAAGACACCTAGGTTATCGTTGCACGTGTTCTTATAAAGTTGGTTGGCAGCAAAAGCAAGCCGCCATATGATGCTTGGAAAGTGGGCCTGATTCTGGTGGATGAACCAGTTTGACAAGCATGAAGTCTCACTAATTTAGGACTAACTTCTAAAATGTCACTTACATAATGTTGTGAATGATTTGTAGGGGACCACAATTGAAAGGTTTGTTACTCAAAAGCAATTGAGGGAACATTACATGAAGGAGCTCCAAGAGGATGAGATCTACCAGTTTCAAAACTTCGAGGTGCTTAACAATAGTGACAAATATAAAGTGACGCCACACTCATGGAGGATCAGATTTCACTGCAAGACATTTTTTCAAGAATCCAATTTGGAAATATCGATTGATACATTCAACTTTGTCCCTATAAAAAGGATGGCAAATTACACTGCAGAAAATGAAGAACTAATTGGTAAGCGCTTGACAATAAGAAATTGGAATCAAAATATATCAATGAAAGGTGAATGTATCATTTGTTTTTAATGCTTGTGAGTCCTAAATTATGGCCAAATCATTATTCAGACGTCAGAGGGTTCCTTCGAGCTATTGGAATTTGGAAGAACAGAGAAGAGAATTCAAGACCTTCTAATGACTGAATCTCACCCTTACAGATAAAGAGTAATGTCCATTCGGAGTCATGTCTCGCTATTATTATATTGTCTACGCCACCCTTAAATTCTTACGGCACACATTTTTCTGCATGGTTTTGCATTGATACTTCGGGGTGCAATTAGGTAATATGTATGGTATAATAATCTTGCAATTAGATAGTTAACTAAGGGAATTACTTTTCAGCAATGCTGCAGTCAATGTAGTGCTATTTGGAAACTGTGTGGTTTCAATATTTAACAGCGAGAATGATAAAATAGAGCCCCTGGTTGTAGTTGTTATCAGGTTTTCGAATCTAGATAAAAATAAAGGTGAATATAATTGATGCAGCTTTCAAAGACTTAGCTACCAGTTCCTTGAACGTAACAATATTTTCCCTTTGACAACGCACGACCACATTACTAATGCCCTGTAAGCAATAAGAGTTTTGTTCAATCCTAATATCCTAGAGGCTAAGAGGCTACTTGATAGATGAGCAATGAATTGGGAGTCAGATATCAATACTTGTATTTTGCAATCATTTGCTTTAAACCCTTATTTCTCTACTTTGATAACATGAGTAGCCTGAATGGAACCCCAAGCACTCTTAGAAGCTTTTATCAGATAACCAATATTGTGAAACCCAACTTCAACAATAAAGACATGTTGACATTTCCTACCAGGATACCCCTTAGTGATTTGCAAAACATTAAGAAGGTATTATTTCATTGCTTTGGCTTGGCAATCCCTCTCAATTTTATTCATGGCATAGTACAAAAGCAAGTAGTTGTTTCACACCCTTGTGCGGTTGGAAATAGGAGTATAAGATTGTGTCAACAATCTGCATTTAGAAGCTTGAAATGGCATATGGGTGGACCTATGATGGGTGCCCGTGTGACACTAAGCCAACATATGAAAAAGGCCTGCTTTCATGCCGCAACTATAAGAAGGAAGTACTGATGACTCAACCCAAGTATGTGCATGTCCTTTTATTTAACCTGATTTTTTAACCTCCAATTCAACATTTGTCTTTAAATGGAACCCACTAAATGTGTGAATTTTGTTTCAAATTCAAGGTGCAATACAAGGTGTTTGATGCCACCAGAAAATGTTCCGTGCTATTTTTCAATAGGCATACAACCGAACTTCTAGGCTGCACAGCTAAGCAGCTAAAAAGGAATCTTGAAGAGGTATGCTAGGAATTAAAGCACATTATATTGAAATGTACATTGTAATAAGCACACCAATTATTGCTCTTCTGCTTTGGCTAGGAAGGCACATCCCAGAGGAACTGAGTAGTTGCATAGGGAAAAAAGTTATAATCAAGTTTAGGCTTAAAGAACACAACGTACAACACCCATCAAGTAGTGTGACAATAATGCAATACTAAAATGACACGCAACTTGTAACACAATTTACACATTCTAATTCAAACACTTATGTGCACATGTAACCATATTACTACACTCAAGTTTGTAACATTTCACCCCAACGGTAAATGAAAACGAAAACTAACAATTATGCAATTCTTAGGTGCCACACAATTTGGGAAAAGAAGAAGGTAATGTAGCAGTTTCACAACACGTAAGCTCTAAGAATCAAGGGTCCAAGAGAAAGAAGATTACAAAGGTTTCGATGATTGAGGATGAAGATGCCAACCACTCGACCATACACCCACCGTCAATTTCTATGGCTGAATGCATCAAGAATATTAAAAAATAAAAATGAATACAGTAGTGCTAAGTCGTTTTCATTATATGGCCAACTTCATTTGGGCAATTTGTTGTGCCACTTACTTCTTCATGAATGTGGACACAATGGGAAAAAGTTTACTTCTTTGTTTAGGTAATTTGTTGTGCCACTTACTTCATATATGTTATTGACACAATAAAAGATTAAAAAACAGATAATTATAAAATTCTTATTCAAATAAAAACACATTAATTACCCAATGAATGACAAATAGAAACAACAGTATAGTGAGAGTTAATAGACGGAAATTAACGAACGTTAATAGTGACAACCAAAGGGAATGTCAAAAACAAAAAAGAGTGGGGACAAACAAGCCAAGGTCACCGTCATATCACATACAAGGGCTACAAATATATAGTTAAAGCATTTCATAATTTACAACACACCATTCACGACACCTCCCTTGACAAGAGCAAACCACGGAGGACCGTATCCATAACACTGAGTTATGACACCCGCAACAAACCACACTACATTGGCAATGCTCAACAAGGATGACCAAAACCAAAAATATAGCCTCCAGCGTACTCCTATTTGTGTAGGACACAAAGACCAACACGCCCGGCCTAATGCAACCGCTGCACTGCACTTCGTCCTAATGGATAATGAGGTATGAAAACTCCACATATTCCAAAGATTACAGGCATAGGGTTACTACAAGTACAAATTGTACTCTTACCACAAAGCACATTCATGCCTAAACATTCTTTGAACGTGCATGGTATATAGTTGAGCAAGATTCATGCCATGGTGGTCGACCCGGCAACGTTCACTAAGTTTAGAATGATGGTAAAAGAAGAACGGCGCTACTATTTCACAAACTTTGATGTTGTCCACAACACTATGCTCCTACAAGTTTGTAACCACCAATATGTTCTCATATTTCAAAAGGAAACAAACATACTCTTGTATGAGGGAGACAACATTCCTGTAAACACATATAAAAGCACGCCACTATACAAAATTTTCTAGGAGAAACCAAGCCCGCCGTACTTAAGAGGTAACACGGAGCCCACACTTCATGCGGCGATACACAAGATATATATCTAATACTACAAAATCAAACAACCGAATGCTTTACATGTATGCACAGACATTGTAGGGTTGGTCAGGAGTCCGGGAAAGTACAAACTATACGCAACATTAAACAATTCAAGAAACTACAAGTCAAGGATGAGAATAACCTTGTTAGATTTCAAGTGAGACACCTGTATATCACAAAACATATATGTGTGACTATAATAAAGGATACAAACAACTGATTATGACAATAAAACAAGTGGTAGGGGAAATCAAATGAAGTGCATATTAAAGGATAAGGTAGTTGACGACACTTACAGAAAATACAATGTGCAACAGAGGCAGGTGCCAATCTTGCTCATTCAGTTCTGCATCATCAAATGACACTGAGGTAGGTCCATAACTTAGATACACAGACAAGGACAAACACCACGTCATAGGCTCTACCAAAGCATATTCACTGACAACACGCACTGTCTTTCAAACAGGAATAGTATGAGCTCATAGTTACTCAACTGTCACCAAGATCATACTTGATCCAAACCTTTATCAGGAAAGCCAGTACCATTATATGTTGGGGAGGGACACCAAGGAGGTGCCAACAGATGAGTCATCGCCCTAAAGAACACCAAAGCCTTCTCTTGAGTGGAATGAACTTCAAATAAACCTAGCAGCCTCTAAGTCTTATTATAAGATCTTACTATATTATCTAACATGAAAAGCTTTGTTCATTTATTAGTGATATTTTCCAATCAATCAACCAATCTCCGAATCGAATGTATATTAAACAACTATCAATAAACAAGTTTCAATAAGGACCATTTAATGAAAAAAAATACTCATTTATCACCAACGACACTAGAAAACACATAATAACATATATTTGCACATATATTGATTAATATGCATTTCAGCCTAGAATCAATCAGGAAGGAAGAATATAGAATCCTCTTATAAACACAAAGCCGAACAACATATATCCCTAAACAACACACTGCCAACAAACTCCGCAATATTAACCTCAAGATATAATGACCAAAGCACCATGGGACGTGCATCGCATGGGGAGAAGACTCTAGTTAGTAGAGATTGTTGGTAAAAAAAAAGTAGGAATTGGTAGGGATCTCTCTTTTTCTAGGAAAATTTTATTTGACCTCCAGGATGTGACATACCCCAAAAAATTTTGACTGCACCTCGGGTCAAAATGAAATTAAGTTTTGTGGGTAAAAGACAATGATACTCTTCTTTTATTTTTTCTGAAGAGCATTTACAAGAAAAAATATGAAAATTCACACGATAAATATGAGTATTTACATGACAAATAAAAAAATTCAAAAGAACATAGGGAATTAAAAACGTTTTGGTCATTTTCAAGACAAATATAAAAATTTATAAGACAAATATGGGTATTTACGAGACAAATAAAGACATTTACAAGATAAATAAATGGATTAGAAAGAACCTAGGGAATTCAAAACATTTTTGTCATTTATAAGATAAATATGAAAGTTCGCAAGATAAATATAGGCATTTACAAGATAAATAAGGCAATTTACAAGACAAATAAAGTAAGGGCAATATTATCTTTTGGCTCACAAAACTTAATTTCATTTTGACCCAAGGGGTGTCATGAAGTTTCAGAATTTTTTAAGAATTAACTGAAACTATGTCATATTCTTAGGGGCTAACTGAAATGCACCCCCTCTTCTGCCCACAGTAGGGACCTCTCATTATTCATTCGTATATTTCTATCATAACATTTTTTAGTACTTACTCCTCCGGTCCTAACTATAAGACAATTTTCATAGTTGTTAATATTTTCCTAATTTACTCCTGTTGATGCTCTCTCAACAATAATCAAGCAGGAGGGAGAATGAGGGAATTAAGGAACATGTCTGGCGTGTTTTAAAAAATGAATGTCATATTAACTAACTTAACATACTTCCTTAATCTAATAAATTAGTTAAATACTCTTATGGTTCTTAATATAAGATGCAATTAACTTTTCTGAAAAGATTAAGGAAGCTAAATAATTTATTTAAAAAATATTGATATTTATTTATTTTTATGCTAAATTACTTTGTCTGACTGATGAACTGATATATAATCAAATAATAATATATATTATGATTAACTACCTTATTTAATTCTAAAAACAAAATGAACTATGTCTTGTGTTAATACTAAGGACAGGACGAGTTTGTCCATTTCTCTCTAGACTTACAGTGACCTTCCTATATATTGTGACCACCCACTTGGAAAGTGTGTGTTTGACAATATCCCAAACCATGATTTCAAATCATAATTTGTGCAATCTGAGATAAAACCACTCTCACACATTTATCTCGTAAATCATAAAAACTATTAAAAAAAGCTAATCCAAACACACACTAACCCACGCACGTATGGCAATTCCTTCTGCATTACGCGTGCAGAGCGAAGATTTGAATAGGTGGGCTAGGCCCACTGGATACGCACAAATCTCCTAACTTGTGTCTCTTGTGTAGTATCAGCTCAAAAATAAAAGCCTCGTCTCTGAGCCTGAGTTCGAGTCTAGCCCAATAGTGACTGAGTCCGTGTTTAGCTTAATGTGAGTACACCGGCATATGTACTGGCAAAAAAAAAAACATCTGCATATGATGATGTCTTTTTAGTTTTTAGCTTGCATTGATGGACTGTTGGGCACGGGAGGAAATTTTTTTTAATTAGATTTTAAAAAATTAAAAAACTGTGGTTAAAGTTTTTAATTAATTTTTTCTATTAATTTTTTTATTTTTTCTTTATTAAAATTTTATAATACTACTTTTTCAATTTTTTAAATTTAACTCATAAAAATATTCACCTCCAATATTAAAAATTATAAATAATTATATTTGCCCAATCGGTTGATGATGAGATTTTGCGGTTCGTCCTCATCTTGGATCCGAATCTCATGGATGTCTAATGTATTGTAGAACTTTTCAAAAGTTAATCTTCAACAGCGAAAAAAAAAAAAAAAAGTGTTGCTAATAATGTATGTAACTTTGTCAAATTAATTAAATAAAAAGAGAAATTTTATTTAATTAATGTTAGGAAGCCTACATATCTTTTACTCTATCTATATATAATATCTATATAGTATCTTAGTAAAATTATTTTTCTGTCAACACATCTTATTTATGCATAAAATTTATAAAATCATTAGGTATAATTTCGGACTTCATATAAAATATGATTATATCAGCTTACAATCTGGCTTTTTTTCAATTTACCATTTGATTGGCTGGCAAAAAAATCATTACCATCAGATTAAAATGAAAAAAAATATATCCGTAATGAAAAATAAATGTGGAACTGGGTTACGGCTGGGTTAGGAGTTAGGAGAGAAACAGTGCTGACCTATATGTAAACAGATGGGTACGTAATTAGTTCAATCTGGTACCTACGTGCAACAATCGCTTCGGATTCGGCTGCGGTCCGCTGCCCAGCGGTCCGCTGCCTATCCTTTTCTTCCAAACTACACCGTTTTGGTGTAGTTTGGAGGTAAAGAGGTGGGTTTTTTTTTTTTAAAAAAATAGAATATAAAATTTTAAAATAATTTTTTGAAAGTATCTGGTATCTTAAAATATTTTTTAAGTAACATGTAGTATGTTAAAATAATTTTTAGTACTTTAACCCCTTAAAATATGTTTTCAGTTGTATCCAGTGTGTTAGCAGACTGATTGCAATTTAACTCTTAATATATTTTAAAGAGTTAAAAGCACCAAAAAATATTTTAAAGGGTTAAAAACACCAAAAAATTATTTTAAAGTGATTTTTGAAACTGAAAAAATACATTAAGGATTAAATTGCAATCAGTCTGCTAACACACTGGATACAACTGTAAACATATTTTAAGGGGTTAAAATACTAAAAATTATTTTAACATACTACATGTTACTTAAAAAATATTTTAAGATACCAAATACTTCCAAAAAATTATTTTAAAATTTTATATTCTATTTTTTAAAAAAAAAAACCCACCCCTTTACCTCCAAACTACACCAAAACGGTGTAGTTTGGAAGAAAAGGATAGGCAGCGGACCGCTGGGCAGCGGACCGCAGCCGAATCCAATCGCTTCCAGGTGTGGCTCTCTGCCTTTCATTCCATCTCTTCGACACTGCGAATCTCTCTGTTTCTGTGTAATTAGGAGCAAAGAGCCAACATTCAATGGGGTCTATGCTCGGTAATTGGCCGTCATACGACCCTCACAACTTCAGTCAGCTCCGACCTTCCGATCCTTCTAGTCCCTCTGTGAGTATTTCATATTCTAGGAGCAACTCTTGCTCTAATTCCTTGCTTTTCTACTTCATTGCTCATTGAAAAACCTGATCTCGTATCCTTTAATATTTTTCCTCCTTAATTCCCCCACCCCTGTCGCTACATAATTTTTATTGCTTCGGAAAAGGCTTTCCAAGTTAACTCGCGTCCGTGTCCTTGCGCTTTTGTGATTGTGTTTGTGTATGCGATCTCTGAATCCTCAAATCTGTTTCTTTTGATTTCACTGAGGAATATCTCGTGTCAATCTTTAACTTAGTTGGATGCTTGTGAAGTTGTGATAGTTAGTGCTGCATATTTTGGGTGCTGGACGGAGATTGAACTCTTCACATCCAACAATTTGTGCCGTGCAGTAATGTGATTGTGAATATGCTCCTTCCATCACTTTTGCTGCATAGTTTTAATCAATTTCCTCTAGCTTGGGATGCTTTTCGATTTTTCTCTTATTTATTTGTTTCTCGCTTTGATAGCAACACCAGAAGTGTTCATTGTGGTACATTTTCCCTCAATTTATTTCATTAGCTTTTTACCCAGTTCTGATTATTGTTGTAATCATAAAATCGCATTCTTCCCTTACTGAATTCAGTACTTCGTCAAAAGAAGTTCCCAATATATTACAGCCGTTTATTAGTTGGATTCACTCATTCTATCAATGATTTATTATTTTGACCTAAAAAGTATATGTTGTTCCACCTAAATTTAGTATCATGCTGTGGAATACAACATGATGAATGGATCTGTATTTGTTAGCATTTATATTCTTTATCACATGCTATGAAGCATGGGGTTCGAGGAATGGGCCATATCCATGTCCAAAATTTGTCTGAGATCGACAATCAATATGATGTCCCAATCCCAACTTCTGAATGGTACTCTGGAATAGAAGTTTCCACCCCTTGGTTATGACAGCTCTTTGATGTGTTCTTTTTTAACACTTATTTGTTTCAATTATTAGGTACTAATATTGTTGTATGACTATGATATGTTGTGCCCTTATATTTCGATGTCTTTGTTGCTATGTACTTGTCTTTTATTGTTTGCTTTTCGTATAAAAAACTTTGCCCTCATCAACAGATCGCCTTGTTGTATTCCTGATATGATCTGTTTACCTCTCATCTTCCACATTCATTATGCCATCTTTCCTTTAATTCCAGATAGACATGTTGAAACAATATTTTTATCTGCAGTTAATTCACTAGACTTCTGATGAAATTTGGTTCTACATTTAGTTGAGAAACTTTAAAATCATCACAGTCTAATGGAGTAATGTGAATTAAAAGGAAGAAGCATCATCAAGTTAGTTTATAAGCATATACAACTACTTCATACTTCTGAGTGTCCATTATTTGGATAGGAGGACCTTTCATGCTATTCATCAATTAGGCTTCTATATAAATAAGCAACAACTCTAAATCCATTAAATGTTTATAACATTTTAGTAGGTTTCTTTAACCTAGGAATATTCATGGGATCTAGTAGGATTCCTGTATAGGACTTGTAACTTATTGCACTTCAGCTGCCAACCAAGGCCTTTGAAGATTTTTGGGGTTGTGTTGCATATATGAACCCAACGTATTGCCCAAGATTGCTGGCATTCCACTCAGGTTCGCCACAAATTTCTAAATATGGATTTAAAGCTAGTAATCTCTCCATCTGAATCCCAAGTGGGTAAGAAAAAATATGATAAAACATATTTGTGTGAATCATAATGAAAAACAATGATATTTCATCAAAAATAAAAAATGAAATATATGTGTCATAAGTGTTTGCTGTCAACTACTCATTCTTGAGTACATTAGAACTCCTGTGAACTTCTTTATGTGAAGCATGTTGTTCCGTCCTCATTTAAACTTGTACTGTTTACTTCCGCCGGAAGGATCATTTCCACATGCCTTGGACCTTCTAAAATCTGAATGGGTTTACATTTCCATAACATGACAACAAATATCAAGGATGGTTCTCATATTATGATATGGTTGAGTTTTTTAGATTTTCAAAGAAAGCACATTGAATCTTGGAACTACCAAAAAGTGTCTATTCGTAGTAGTGAGTATCAAAAGTTTACTTTGTTTGTCTTGGTGTGATGACATGTCAGCACTTAGCATTTGGAAGGTTCAAGGTTGTAGATAAGTTAGTTCAGTACTTTGAGGTGTTGAGCGGCATTTATATCATTTGGAAAGTGATTTTATCTTTTTTTCCGGAACACAAAAGAAAGAACAAGTCAGAACAAATAAACCCAAAGATCAAGAATCTGATTTTATCATTTCAAATGAGCACTTTAAGTCAATTTTCTGATAAAGATTGCTACTTGTTACTCATAACCTGACTTTATACTTTCTCTTCCTTAATAATGTATCTTGTTTTCATGTAGAAAATGACACCTGCTACTTACCATCCAACTCACAGCCGGACCCTTCCACCACCTGATCAAGGTACCAAGGACTGAGGAGAATTTACTCCTACCTATGGCTGCAGTGCTGCCTTGCTGGATCTATTTGATTGTTATCTGCTTAGAATATGTCCCTATATTATAGATCATTTCTGTCACCTAGAAGGAGAATCTAATCTGATTGTACAGTGTGGACCACTGAAAAATGGAAGCTCAGCTTAAAAATGGAAATGGGAAACATGGGTTGAGAGGATGTTTAATCTTGATCCTGTTTTGGTTCTTGGAGTAAACATGCATATTCATCATTCTCACCACTGTTATTGAGTTGAGGATTTGCTAACCATGTGAAAGTTCCTCTGGCAGTGATAACAACTGAAGCAAAAAATATCCTTCTAAGACATATTTACCAGCAAGCCGAGGAGAAGGTTCGTCTTGAATTCTAATAATTTTCCTGCTGTTAGCGGTGACTGTTTAGAGATCTTAAAGTTATAGCTGCTCATGGTCATTTTCTCTGCAGTTGAAACCAAAACGAGCTGCGTCAGATAATCTTTCACCGGAGCATGGATGCAAGCAGCCGAGGGTTTCTACCTGATCATGCACATATTGAGCAACTTTTCATGCAAGCAGCTTTACATAGTTAAGTATGTATTGTCAGTTGTCACAATGCACAGAACGAGTTTCGGCATGTTTTTTGTTTGTAAACTACCTTTCCATATGGAATATGTAATTTGAATATGGTATATAATGTGAATAAAATGATTTGCGTATGCTTTCTGCGGAATATCTTCTGTATTACTTTGCACTCGGTGGTTACCTAGTCCACATAATAAGATAGGAAGGAGGGACACTGTCTGTTAAGGTGTACAAAATGCATCCTTGATTGAGCTGATATTTTTTCTTCCTTGCTATCAGTTTAAAATGGACTAATTTTCACCTGGTCATCTTTAAAAAAAAAATGGGTCAAAGTTATCTATTGTCTTTACTCGACCTTGTTTATGTGAATCAGCTTCGTGTTATATTTTTAATGCTGAATTTAACTAGCTGCTATGCCCTTGGGGCGAAGGATATCATGAAACTTTGCAACCTTAATCTTCAATTTCTTGGTTGTAGGGAAGACCAATGATCAAATTGAGCTACTGTATACTTAAACATTCTAAATGTAAGAACTTAGTATATATTGGAGGAATTTTCATCAAGAAATATTTTTTTTTGATAAAAAAGAAATAATAAAAATTTCAATGCAATTGATTAAAAATGGTATTTTAATGAAACTAACACACATTTTTTGCAATTAATGAACTAAATTAATTTTTTTAGTCTAATCAAAATTGTTATGTTATGCACTTGAAGGAGTAGGTTTAAGCAGGGTTGGCTACGTACGCAGTGCTGAGTCGTGCGGAACAAAAGGAAAATTATGACTACATGCAACAAAAATACTTTTAAATTGAAGATGCGGAGAAAATTATCTTTTTTAATACTAATAAAATGATAGGAAAGTTTACCTTATTCCGTTATTCGTCCCAAAACTTAGTGAAAAATAATCCTTTCTAGCACAGCGGTCAAAAGGAAAAAAATCTTTAAAGATGAATAATTGAATATGCTCCTGCGTCTATACAAGTCAGTTTTGACTGGGAGCGAAATTGCGGGTCTAAATGAGAAAATGATAAGGAAATAAAATTAATGGGCAAAAACAAAACGAGGAGCACGCCACAAAAAATTTAAAAATGGGAAAATTTTGAAAATGCAATGAACGAGAACAATCACAGTTAGGAGAGCCTGATAGCCGCCAGCCACAGTGTCTCTACCTGCCTGAATTCTGTTATACTTTAACTTGTGTACCGGCGTTCGTTCGTTTCAGTCTTCGCTGAGCTCAGAGGCAACGAACATGGCAGCGTCTTCCTTAACTACATCTTCTATCCTCTTCACGAGAAGCACAGCTGCCAGAAAATCGTTTACCTCATATTCGTCCTCATCTTCAGTTCCCCGCATCAATTCCGTTCCGAGGAAATTTCATATCAGGGCAACAACTTCGCCTGCACCTACCGTTTCGCCGACTGCGACCACCTCCGTCGGGGTCGATGCTTCTCCAGCCTCAGACACTCCTTCCAAACCCTTACCCTTTCGGGTCGGTCATGGATTCGATCTCCATCGGCTAGAGCCTGGTTACCCCTTAATTATCGGTGGAATTAATGTTCCTCACGAAAGAGGCTGCGAAGCTCATTCTGATGGTAATTAGATTCCGATTCGCTGACTTTTTATCTTTAAATCTCGTTTTTGTGGCTTTTTCCATCTGATTGCTGAGAAAGCTTTAAACAGATTCTTCAATTAAAAATTTGTTAGAAAATCTTGGTTGAATTCTCCTTAATTTGTTTTCTAAAAATAAGTCAAATTAAGTCAACAAAATTTTCTGTTACGTATGATTGGCTTCGTTGCTTGTTCGCTGTAGGCGATGTACTGCTTCACTGTGTGGTCGATGCGATCTTGGGGGCGCTAGGTCTTCCTGACATAGGGCAGATATTTCCGGATTCAGATCCGAAGTGGAAGGGTTGTGACTCCTCTGTCTTCATCAAAGAATCTGTGAGTATATGCTATTTCCATGACTATGTCTCACACTACTTATCTTCCTCCAATGATTGCCCCCTTCGTTTCATGCGAGTGTTTCTGGAACAAATAATTAACAATAGTTATTCGCTACGCTAGTTGGAAGGGTATTTCAATGGTGACTTTAGAGACAATTACGTGAACTCTGTGAGTCCCGACTGGTTGGTTGTGTAGAGTTAGAGCTTGATAGTGTCTAAAAGTGTAACTTTCTTATTTTTGGTCCCCTTGTATACCTTTAGTACTGTTCAGCTTATCTTTGAGGCCAATCTGGCTTTCCCTGCCCCCTGCCCTGGCTAGTGAGATAACATCTTTGTAGAATTTTAATAATTAACAAAAGAGCATGTTGATTACATCAAAAGTCAAAGGCAACAATCAAAAGATAGATAGATTAAGGAATAGAAACCAGGTCCTTTCAGTGTTAATCTGAAGGAAAAGAAGTGAAAACAGAGGATTTTGTTGAAAGGGTTTAAGAGGTGTGTTTGTGCTTGGACAGGATACTCATCAGAATCAGGTATTTGTCGATACATGGCTTCTTGGTTAAATACTTAGAGGATCGGTTAGCAGGGGAACCAGTTCCCTCCATTAGTGGTAGTGCCCTGTTAAAAACTTGAGACTGGTGGAACTGGTCAATTCTCGTTTACCGTTTGCTCCCTTTTTTTTTTTTTTGGGTGAAAAAACGCAGTTGCATTAATATGATGAAGTTGTGCTTTTATTTGTAGTATGATTGCTGCAGAGAAAGCTGTGTTTTTGTTGTATGCTTTACCTTTAACGAAATTTGGTGACAGAGAAAGCGTTTACTGTGGATATTTGTTTAGCCTTGTTCCATCTTGGTGTCGTTTGTTCCTCTACAGGTGAGACTTATGCATGAAGCAGGTTACGATATTGGAAATTTGGACGCTACATTGATACTTCAAAGACCAAAGCTAAGCCCACACAAGGAGGCCATCAAGGCCAACTTATCTGCGCTGCTTGGAGTTGATCCTTCTGTGGTAAATATCAAAGCAAAGACTCATGAAAAAGTTGACAGCCTTGGTGAGAATAGAAGTATAGCAGCTCACACAGTGGTCCTTCTGATGAAGAAGTAAAAGAAGCTGGAAATTGTGTTGGAGGTGGAATAAGAGTTGTATTTTTCTTTTTTCTTTTTTTTGCCAACGGAATAAGAGTTGTATTGTTGTGATGAATCATGCTTGATCAGCATTTTTTATTTTACTGTTCATACATATCAAATTGCCAGTGAATTATAATTTTTAAAACTTACTAAGAACTGGTGGCTTTGTAAGTTTGTATCATTTTTCTTGTGAAATGATCATGCGCTTCCAATAATCTGACCTGGAGCACCTGGAATGATATTATGTATATACAGAAAAGTATAGACGATCAAAAGAATGAAATCAACCAAAACAAGACAGGGAAATAAGCAAAAGAATAATGGATATCAGTAACGAGCATTATCTCTCAACTAAGTATCATATTGAGGAGGTATTACGGAGAGATATCTTTATCCTTTTGACGTTCTCAGAACTGTATTGATGGAATACAGAAACAGTATCGATAGATGCACATCACACTTGTTGCCGGAGTGGTGCTGGTGCTAACATAACATCTAACAACAAGCATTCAAGTACAATAAAAAAAGCCATCCATTACCATCTATTAGTAATTTCATGGTTAAAACTCCAATATTGATCACAAACCTAAAGTGTGTTTTGGGATGATAATTGATAAAATATTACAAGTTTTACATCAGAAAGCCTCACAAGTATAATATGATTTATAGGTTTAAGAGGTTTTCCCTCTTAATAGGCTGCCCATTGGGATTTCGCGTCCTTGTATTATCTATTGATCTGTATTTAACTTGAACAAGGCACACACCCTTACGGACTACTTCCATGGCTGCAGGATTATAGCCATATTTCAGAATAAAAAACATGTGAATATGAGATAGTCAACAGAAGGAAGAGGCGGGTTTTTCTGAAGTCCATGTTCAGGTTTCGCCATTTTATCTTGGAAGTCAAACTTGTACTCAGATGCTAATCAAAGATGAACTTTTCATGTGTTGAGTTCATGACTAACGCTGTGTACAGAGGCTGCTTGTGCCATATATTCTGCACATATTACATGTGTTAAATTATGGACCCGTCTCATGATCTTGTTTTCCAACGACTATTTACTATTGGTAAAAATTAGATAACTAATATGTAAATATTAAGAAAATTAATAAAGTTAACTATTTTGTAAAAAAAAATATTTTTTGATTTTTCTAAAATACTTTACTTAATTATTTGCATTTGATTGGAAATAATATAAAAATGAAAGGTTTAATGTGTAATATAAAAAGTTAAACATTTTTTTCAAAAAAAAAATTTTACAAAAATTAATTAAACAGATTTTTTAAATTTTATTTATTTATTTTTATAGATATGAGTGGTGTAGGTGAGAAGGATTTTTTTTTTTTTGGTTGAATCAGGTGCTTTTTTTTCGATTACAAGAATCAGGGTTTTAATAAAGGATGCAAGGTATTAAAAACAAAAAAGAAAGAAGCACTGTTGCTGTGGGTGCAAGGTACTCCCTCCGGTCCTAATTATAAGATAAAGTTGATTTTTTTGGAGAAATTAAGGAAGCCAATTAAATCACTTTAGAATATTTATATTTATATTTTTTTTCTTCAAACTAAGTAATTTGATTAATAAACTAATATATAATCCAAAGATACTAAAAATATAAATACTCTAAAGTGATTTAATTGGCTTCCTTAATTTCTCCAAAAAAAGCAACTTTGTCTTATAATTAGGACCGGAGGGAGTATTAAAAAACAAAAAGAAAGAAGCAGTGTTGCGGCGGGTGTTTAGGTAAACAAAAAACAAAAAGTAAAATCCAAGGGGCAATTTTGGGCATAAGCTTTCCTCTCCAAATCTCTCCGATTTTGGAGAGAAATTTTGGAAGGAAAAAATCTTGTTGGACTCACACCATTTTCTTCCCTATTTTTCCTCCCTCCTCATTTTCTTCCATATCTAAGCAAGGAAAAACTCCCCCCCCCCCCATTTTCTATTCCGCTTTTCTTTCCTCCCCTATTTTCTCTCAATCCAAGCAGAACTTAAAGCTATTATGTTAAGTTCTCTAATCTCATATGATTATACCACTCTGGTCTTATTTATAAGTCCATTTTGACCAAAAATTTTGGTCCTTATTATAAATTCAGTTTCAGAATAATAAATGCATTTTTTACTATTTTGCCCGTATTAACTGCAATAAACAAAAAGAATTTATTCATATTGATTATTGGAACCAACCATAAACAAGGGCAAAAATGAAAATTTAACACATAATTAATGAGTTAACTAACTCTCTTTAGTGTGTAAAAGTTAGTTAATTTGAATTTATAAATAAAACCAGAATGATATGTCATATATTTTTGAAAATAGTATCGTTGAACCATAAGTCCATACAAAATAAATAGGTGGGTGATTGGAGAACTTGGCACAATAAATACTCCCTCCATCTCTATATATAAGATCATTTTTTTAATGGGCTTATTCCTTTTTATAAGATCCTTTTTGAATTTGTCTCAATAATAAATGCCTGTTTACCTATTTTATCCTTAATTACTCTCTCATCATTTATTCCCCAAGCATTCCCTCCTCTTTCATCCTTTTTTTCATTTTTACTCTCTTTCTTACTTATTCATAATAGTGGCATTTTTGGAAAAGAACTTATATTTCATGTATATTTATTACTTTTAATTACTCCCTCGGTCCTGTTTATAAACAACTTTTATCCTAATTACGTAAAATAAACTAGCGGTTAAAATTAGTTAAAAATAATAAATGTATAAAAAATGTTATATTTCTTCCAAATAGGCCCCTATTTAAGAAAAGAGCATAGGAGAGAGAATGAGTAACAAATATGAGAGAGAATGAGTATAAAGTATGAGAAATAATGTGTAATAAATGAGTAAATGAAAGAGAATTAGTGATAAATAGCGGTAATTAATATAAAAATGTGTATTTAATAGAGGTAGAAAAGGAAAAAGTAATTTAAATTTTAAGACAAAAAGAAAAAATAACTTATAAAAAAGAGAAAATTACTTATAAAAAATACTGAAGGGAGTAATTTTTTATTGTTTCTTAAAATCCCATGATTCGGTTAAAAAGACCTTATATATAGGGATAAAGGGAATATAAGGAAATTGATTTAAATTTTTTCCTATATTTAATTAGCCAATGACACACTAAGTTATCCAACCAACTAATGGATGACTCAATGATCCCGCATTATCTCTTTTGATTATCTTGATTACTAATTAATTGGGAAATATTCTTATTTCCAACCAAATGATTGTCCTATCATTAAATACTTGGATCTTAAGTCCAACAGGATGGTTTGAGAGAAAAATTATAAATTTAAGAGATAAAATAAATTATATCTTGTAATTAATATTGGAATAAGCCCCAAACCCACACTTCCACCAACAAGTAGGAGTATCTTTATTACTACCAAGTTTTTATTTTTTGGGTCAAAAATCATTAATACTTAACACGGAGTTGTTGGCACTTGAAACTTGTTTTAAAAAATTATCACGTAGCCAACAAAGAAAGCGTGGAGTGTACCCGTTCGCCATGTCTGACGACTTTCATTAGTTGTCCCTCCTTCAGTCAACATCCATTCATTTCATTGACTTTTCGCCTCCCACGGGATAAGGCAAATACACGAAAGTATTCAGAACCTTCACTTCTATCTAATACTCTCTCCCAAGGGCCACCATTTTCATCATGCATGACAAAGTCGAACCAAAAATTTGTCTTTTATGAATAATTAGGGGTAAAAAAACAGTGAAAAATGAAAAGACATCACAAACATACATATACACACATGAATGAAAACAGAGAAGTGAAAATAGAAATCCCGCGTGGGCTAAGTGGAAAGTGATGGATAGTGTTTGACTATCAATACTTGCTCTGCACGGAGGGGTGGAATTCAAAGCGAAGAATTTGGACTAATAAGAACATGTGTTTTACTTTCAACCTTCAAATGAAGTTGTCAAAAATCTAACCAAGATGAAGCATATTACCAGACAAAGACGGTCCAATTTGGGGATTGGACTTTGCAAATGTCCTAGGACGGTTGAGAAATTAAAACCAAATACAATACAGTACTATATAAGGCTTACCAGGAAAAAGCATGTTCTTACCGACTCGTTTGAAAATTAACAATTATTCCACAGCTAAATTCAGTTTCATTTCCCTACAAGGTGCCATTCTTTGATCGATCATATATATTCTTTGCTATGTGAATTAAATTAAATGAAGCAGTCTTGGAAGATGTGGAACACGGCACTGCAACCAATCGGAATGCAGTCAAATTCTGCAATCTATATATGGATAATATACTAATACAAACAAAATCTGAAAGCAGGGCCAGAAAGACATAGGCCGGTTACATTGAATAATTCCTCATTCATGGAAGCGGAAAATGTAGGGTATCATTTTTTTTTTTTTTTGATAAGCCTTCTGATTATATACACAAATACACATTTCTAAGGGACATTCATCACATGCTTAAATGCTTAATTATGCTAGCAACTAGCAAGTTCATATTTCTTTGTGGCCATCTTTTTGAAGTTCTGCAACTTTAACTAACACACATGAAAAATGAAAAATGAAAGTAAGAATTGGCCAAACTCTATATTGGATCTTTTTCCTCAAAAGCTCCTCTTTTCAGATCGAGAATTCTTACATAAAAACAAAAAGAAATACTTGCTTGGTCGCTCATTGCTGTGTGTGACAACCAGCGAGCAGCTGAGCAATGCATCAGCATTGCCCCCACTAGTTTATCACCTACCTATTGAGAAGAGAAAAAGTACAAAAAACCACTGAAATAATTTGTATAAAAATTGTCTATTTGTCCCCTAAAATACACGACAAATATTATTTTAGAAATTAGTTTAACTCAAGTAATGTTTCATTAAGGCAAAACATGGAAGCCAGGCGTGCCCATATAACTTATACATTAAAAAAACACTGTCGTTGTTATCGTAAAGGTTAGCAATCAAATCAGAATCAGCCCCCCAGTGGGATACAGCAGAGTGATGACGATAAGGGAAAGATACAGAGCAGGATTTTTTAAATGGAGCAGACACTGATATGAACGAAATCCGCACAAAACGAAGTGTTGCCGCCAGAAAAGGACAGGTGTCATTGCTTCATTGGTCGGAGCTTGACCACACAACAACCTTATCAGTGCGCGTGAGACTCGTCCTTCACACGAACCTTCTCGTTAGACTCTGTAAATTTTGTCGGAGAAACAATCTATATAAGGAGAGCCTTAGGCCTAGTTTTAGTTCAAGCTACACACTCACTTTCTAATCAATTATTCTTAGCTTTCTTCCTTCACATTACAGCTTCTCTCTCTCTCTGTCTCTCTCGGACTTGGGTTTCATTAAACTCATCAAACACAGTTCAAACTCGTTTGGATTTTGGGAAGAACAATATACGATGTTGTCGAAGATTGCTATGGGTGATGGACACGGCGAACACTCCCCATACTTTGATGGCTGGAAGGCTTATGAAAACGATCCGTTTCATCCCACCAACAACTCTAATGGGGTTATTCAGATGGGTTTAGCTGAAAATCAGGTATGTGTGTGTTTATTTGTACAACCCACTGAAAAGTTTGAAACTTTGTTTTGATTTAACACAGAAACTAACACATATATGTTCATGTGTTGCAGCTCACATCTGATGTGATTGAAGAGTGGATAACGAGTAACCCAGAAGCTAGTATTTGTACCCCAGAAGGAGCAAAAGATTTCATGGCCATATCTAACTTTCAGGATTATCATGGCTTGCCAGAGTTCAGGAATGTGAGTAAGAAAATGAAGGCCTACCAATTCATTATTTGATTAAACAAGTTGATTTTGATTATCCAAACATTACTAACAAGGAATTTAAACGAATATATCTGTACAGGCTGTGGCTAAATTCATGGCAAGAGCAAGAGGAAACAGAGTCACATTCGAGCCTGATCGTATAGTTATGAGTGGTGGAGCAACTGGTGCCCACGAAGTTACTGCTTTTTGTTTGGCAGATCGTGGTGATGCTTTCTTGGTACCCACACCTTATTATCCAGGGTATAATTTCTAACTTTTCATCATTAAATGCAATATTCTTAAAAGTGGGTTAGCCTACCTTCCACTTGAATAATTGTTTAACAAAATTATTATTTTTTTAATGATACAGTTTTGATCGGGATCTGAGATGGAGAACAGGGCTTGAACTTGTCCCAATTGTGTGCGAAAGCTCAAACAATTTCAAGCTGACAACGAAAGCTTTAGAAGAAGCCTATGAAAAAGCCAAACAGGATAACATTAAACTGAAAGGCTTGCTTATTACCAATCCCTCAAATCCACTGGGGACAATTATGGACAGTGAAACATTAAAAAGTGTGGTGAAATTCGTCAATGAAAAGAGCATCCACCTCGTATGCGACGAAATCTATGCTGGAACAGTTTTTGGGGAGCCAGGTTTCACAAGCATTGCCGAGATTATAGAAGAACAAGACGTGGAATGTAACCGTGACCTCATCCACATCGTTTATAGTCTCTCAAAGGATCTCGGAGTTCCTGGATTTAGGGTTGGTATTATCTACTCGTACAACGATGATGTTGTGAATTGTGCTCGCAAAATGTCCAGCTTTGGATTAGTTTCGACACAGACCCAGAATCTTCTAGCTTCAATGCTATCTGATGACGAGTTCGTGGATCGATTTCTTACCGAAAGCTCGAGCAGGTTGGGCAAAAGATACAGACTTTTCACTAGGGGACTTGGGCAAATGGGCATAAAGTGTTTACAGAGCAATGCTGGTTTGTTTCTGTGGATGGATTTGCGTCATCTTCTGAAGAAACAGAGTATCAAAGGAGAAATGGAGCTGTGGAAGACGATTATTCATGAGGTTAAGATTAATGTTTCGCCTGGTTCTTCGTTTCATTGTAAAGATCCTGGTTGGTTTAGGGTATGTTATGCTAATATGGATGATTACGCTGTGGAAGTTGCTTTGACGAGGATTCGAAGTTTTGTGGGGCAAAATACAGAGACCACGGTGCCTGCAACGAAACTGTGCTGTCAGAGCAGCTTGAAATTGAGGTTAAGCTTTAAATCGAGGAACATTGACGACATGATGCTGTCACCTCACTCGCCATTGCCTCAATCACCTTTGGTCAAAGCCACCATGTGAAGTAACAATATTATTCTCTGCAAGTAATGGTTTGGAGATTCGTTGGTACATTTCTTACGTTATTGCAAGTGTATATTAATTACAAGAAGATTGTTTGTTTCACCACAATAAGAGAGGGCATTCCAGCTGCAACAGTATCACTAGTGGATGCCTTGATGATGGTTGTTGCTTCTGTGTCATAGAAATTCTTTGGTTTTTTCTTTTTTCACTTTCAGAATGATGGGTTCTTTGGGTGAAAGAAGTTCGTGCAGTCTTGGTACATTTCTTACGTTATTGCAAGTGTATATTAATTACAAGAAGATTGTTTGTTTCACCACAATAAGAGAGGGCATTCCAGCTGCAACATTATCACTAGTGGATGCCTTGATGATGGTTATTGCTTCTGTGTCATAGAAATTCTTTGGTTTTTTCTTTTTTCACTTTCAGAATGATGGGTTCTTTGGGTGAAAGAAGTTCGTGCAGTCTTGGTACATTTCTTACGTTATTGCAAGTGTATATTAATTACAAGAAGATTGTTTGTTTCACCACAATAAGAGAGGGCATTCCAGCTGCAACAGTATCACTAGTGGATGCCTTGATGATGGTTGTTGCTTCTGTGTCATAGAAATTCTTTGTTTTTTTATTTTTTCACTTTCAGAATGATGGGTTCTTTGGGTGAAAGAAGTTCGTGCAGTCTTGGTTCTGCTTCATTGTAACACATTTGATTGAACAGTTGTAATAAAACGTCTTCACTTCTTTTTCATATCTACCTCTCTTGCTTTTGGGTTAAGATTCAACACTGTAAAATGGCCACCCAAGAGATTGTTATTAATGAACTACTTAATGTTAAACTGAAATGAAAATGAAGAGAGCTTCACTTTTAAAAATATTGAATGAATAGATATTAAATAACAAACTTGGTATTCCCTGTCAGTCCTTGTTTCTGGGCCTGGACTTAGATGACTTGTTTGATGCATGGTAATATTTTCTGTTCACTCCAGATGGTTTGTTCCATCCGAATGTGAACTTGGTTACCCTGTGCTGGTCTGATACAAGATTATCGGAAGAATTTGTATCTAGATTTGATGAACAAGCTGGATTCTGCCAACTACATAACTGTAGAGCCAGTTGATATATCTGATACGTATATATAAGAAGGGCTTTAAGATTTATCATTTCTTTTCTAGCAGACATGAGTGGCCTAAAGTTATAAACAGGGTTGAACTTGTGACCACCCATTTATTTACCAAGAAGCTTTTATGCCACTAAATTATAAAACCATTAGTTAAGTAATCAATATGGATGCGCCTAAATACCCCAAAGGGGTCTTCTTGTTGGATACACAAGGACCTTATGAGTTGTTGGAGGTTGGGATTGGGTAGGGGAGAAATTTATCAGAGTTAATTTCTTTTAGCATTCATAATTCACATTTTCAATACTTAACATGTCAATTTTTGTTCATTATTCATCTTTACAGCTTTAGATAAAAACAACCTCCAAAGAAGTCTAAGCCTTGAAAGACATAAATGAAACACGTACATCCATATAAACACAAACACAACTACAAGTAACAAAACCCAGAAGCAGAATACATGAGCCAAAAGTTCAATATGGTGTAGCTCGCAATACTGTTTGATTGATATGTGCATAAGGGATACAAGTTGAATATGGGTGTGACGCCATCATTAATTAGTTTATCCTGCTTTAATTCTTGCTAGTGAAGTAATCACTTTTGTCGTTTTGATCTTAGGACACTTACCCATTGTCGTTCATATAACCAAGTCTAAGGATAAGAATGATGCAACATATCATAGGATTCACTTTAAACAACCAAAGATTAGTTAGATGTTGGTTCAATCATATATTTAGAAAAAAAAATTAAGACCATCTGGTGCATGTCCCCAGCCTTTTTTAGCCAATACACCAAGCATGTAATTTAATGTTATTTCATATTTTAAATGTAAGTTTATTTATTAAAAGGTGTTGATAACATCAGTATTAAGTATAGTACTTTGTTTTTTTACCAAAAATAATATTTAAATTTAATTATTTGTTTGCAAGCATGTTTATTTTGAAGGAATTACAATGACGTCATAAGTAAAGGATTTAATTACCAAAAAATCCTAATAATAAGTGAGTCGTTATCATTTTTTACTCTAAAACTTCTCATTGCCAACTCTTCAATTGTCATTGAGACTTATTGGTAATTAAGTCTCTTCTATGGGGCCTCATTATAATTCCCCTGCTAATTTTTACAAATGAGCCGCTAATTAAACTGATGAAAGAAAACAAAAGTTGAGATCACATCTGACCTCACAAAGCATATCAACTTTTAGGGCGCCTGAATATTTAATATGGATCTCCTACTATTTAATATTAAATCATTTCATCATAATCATAGATGGTGACTTGCTTAATTATTTACGGGCAAAAAAAGTGAAAAAATGAGAGGGAAGTATAGGTTTAACATAAATATCTGTTAGGCACTACGCAGGCGGCCGTATTTTCAAATATGGCAGGACTTGTTTGTGATAATCTTCATCTGCATCACTAAAACTAAAAGCCATAACAAATATAAATGATTGGACCCTCTCCAACACATTTCTTATTTTGGCCCTCAAAAACTAGCCAATTGGTTAGTTTGCCAACTTCAACCTCCAGACACGCAACAAGAATTTCCAATAAAACACACACGCACGCACACATATTATTGGGATATTTGATCACTTCTCAGTTTCACTATTGAGACATGAAATTGAAAGATTTAATTAGAATTTTTGTGTGGTCAAGACTGATCGAGCCATTTGAGAGCCTGTTTGGGATGGCAGAAAACATGGCTTTTTTTTTTTTTAAAGTCTGGTGATGTTTAAACTAGGGTGTTTGAATTGGCGTTTTGACAACTGAGCTTTTTTTTCTTCTCTAAAAGTAGTTTATGAAAAGAAGCTCAAAAATCTAGCTTTTTAAAAAAATGACACTTCTGTCATCTCCAATCAAACACAAATCACATTTACAATATAAGTTTTATCCTATCTTAAATTTATAAAAGTCAGATTAAAAAAAATTACTTTTGTCGTTACTAATCCAAACTAGCCTGAATTGAAAGGGTCAAAGAATATGGTAAAATGGAACATGTTTATGGTTTCCACTTTACAATATTAGAACTTTTCACTCATGGGCTTCTAAATTTCTAATGGTAACCAACGTTTCCTTGGCAGCTACGCAACCCCGAGAGTCTCTTGCCGTACCCAAGACTTGGTGATCATAGGATAAGTGTCACATATTTGGATTTGATTCTTCTGTCTTTACTGGTCCATTGTTACCTACTTTATTACCTATTTAACTTTCTCTGACTCAGTCCAATTAAGAAACATTATACCATGGATTTTTTCAAGGAAAAAAATTGTTTTAAAAGTATTACTGCATGTTTTCTATAATATACCAAAATGGAGCATTCCATGAGTATTATAACATGTAATAACATTGATTTGATTAGTATAGAACCAACGGAATAATCAATGATGATATATAGTATTAGCCAGAGAATTCAACAAGGTTGACAGTGTTGTTGAGACAACCCTCCTAATCCATACAAGTTTCATAATCTTCCTCGCAAAAATTATAATTGAGGTCAACGTCTGGTTTTGGACGCAGTCCCAAATAAAATTATGAAGCAAGTATACTCAAAAATGTCACCTATATCATAATTTTCTATGCATTAGACCTTTCTAGACGTCCAGGTCAAAAAAAAAAAAAAAAAAAGACCTTTCTAGACGTCAAGAGTTATCAATTATCAACATATATATATACATGACACCCTGTCACCTATTCGATCTTATTCTTATGATTTTGATATAAAATTATTAAATTATCTATTATATGCTTATTCTACTGTAAAAAGAAAAAAAATTAATTATAAGAATGGAAGGAACTAGTCAAACCATGGTTTATGCTCTTATTGTCGTAGTCAATTATTCACAATATTTGCAAAGTCAGATTCTCTCTTATTATTCACAACTAGATATTAAACCCCCCCCCCCCCCAAAAAAACAGATTTTTTTCCCGTAAATTTATCATGTACTTTTTTCTGAAAAAATATCTCTTCCATATATTTTCAAGAGATTTTACACTTGAAGAGACAATCCCAAAATTTATTCATGCAAAATCACTATATAATTTAAGAGAGACATTAATTAATCCTCAGGGCCACAAATTTGAAGTTTTGAGTGAATCCACCATATAGATACAGAGATACCCTGCAAATACAGAAGTGAAGAAAGCAATCCTGACCCTGCCTCATCTCAACTCTCAACCACTATTTTTTTTTTCTTTTTTTCTTTTTGATGAAATCTCTCAAGCACTAATATATATATATATATATATATATATATAATAAACATAGACATGAACAAAGAAAAGTAAAAATAAGAAGAAGATTAAGAAATAACACAAGCATTGGGATTTTCTTCAGCACTGTGAACCTGATAGTAAGTGGTCATGTAGGGATTATAAGCTCTGTAAAGCCTGGCGAGTTCAGCTGCCTGCTGTTCATATAAATCTTTCTTTTTGTCATCTTCTTTCTTGTTTTTACCTTCGTCCTTCTTGCCTTCTTCTTTCTTCTTCTCCGGCTCTTTCGCCGGCCCCACCGTCAGTAACTCTGTGCGCCAAACTTTCCTCAGTTTGTTCACCACTCCCACTGGGTCTATGTCCCCTACCACTGTCAGCTTCTTCTCCTTCATGTCCATCGCTATGGAGTCTATGCCTGCTCATAACATATTCTCACTATGATCGATTTTAAACTAATTAATCAAACCAACAGGACCATATATACCTGTAAGGCTAGAAACCATTTTCATGGCTTTCTGCTTCGCTTTGTCATCGTGCAGATCCAACTTCAGCACCACTTTCTGCAAATAACACTGGAGATATCATAACTCACACGGGAAAATAACTCAGTGAAACAGAGGGATCAGGCTCGATAGAATCGGTATCGAGGTTAATAACCAAAGAAGAATAAGAAAAGAAAGAAACAGCTGCTGGGTAAACTAAAGAAAGAGACAGAGCAAAACAGAGTGGAGGTGGCAGATAGACATCAAAATTCACAAAATCAGGGGATATAAAAAGAACCTAAACTCGCCCCGCTTGTCATATAAGAAAGTGAAACAGCTGGGTAATGGAAAGGGAAGATGATGAAATTCATACTCAAAAATAAAGAGGAAAGAGAGAGTGAAAAGTCTCACCTTCATGTCTCTCTGACTGTGAGTTCTGACTAAAAATTGGACTGTTGTAGAAATATTATATACAGAGCGATCTGGATAGGGAAAGAGTGTGATATAACAACAGAGAGGAAAAGGGGGGAAAGGAGGAACGTAAACGAGGAAGAGGAAGAGGAAGGGACTTCATAAAACTATAAAACAAGTCAAACGGATCTGGCTTGCGTCCGCTGCTGCTCCTGTCCGCTGCCCGTGCTTTTCCTGAAACTACACCGTTTTGGTGTAGTTTTGGGGGTAAAAAATGATGGGGGTTGAATTTTTTTTTTTAAAAAAATGATATCTAATATTTTAAAGTATTTTTTGGATGTATCTAATATCTTAAAATATTTTTTAAATAGTATGTAGTATCCTAAAATAATTTTTAATGCTTTTAACCCTTAAAATATTTTTTCACTTGTATCCAGTCTGTTAGCAGATTGATTACAATATTATTTTTAATGTCTTTTTTTTTCAGCTCCAAAAATTACTTTAAAATATTTTTTTATGCTTTAAACCCTTTAAAACATTTTTTCAGTTGTACCCAATGTCTCAGGAAATTGATTACAATTTTACAGTTAATGTATTTTTCTTAATAGTAATGAGCATCCAAAACTTAAGACACTGATTTATTGAATGCTCGTTACTATTAAGAAAAATACATTAACTGTAAAATTGTAATCAATCTCCTGAGACATTGGGTACAATTGAAAAAATGTTTTAAAGGGTTTAAAGCATAAAAAAATATTTTAAAGTAATTTTTGGAGCTGAAAAAATACATTGAGGGTAAAATTATAATCAATCTGCTAACAGACTGGGTACAACTGAAAAAATATTTTAAGGGTTAAAAGCATTAAAAATTATTTTAGGATACTACATACTACTTAAAAATTATTTTAAAATATTAGATACATCCAAAAAAATATTTTAAAATATTAGACATCATTTTTTTTAAAAAAAAATTCAACCCCCATCATTTTTTACCCCCAAAACTACACCAAAACGGTGTAGTTTCAGGAAAAGCACGGGCAGCGGACAGGAGCAGCAGCGGACGCAAGCCAGATCCAAATTAATTGGGGTTTTGATTAGAGAGAACGCGAGAGGAACAAACAAGGGATCAATCACACTATCATTCATCAACGTAAGGCCAACGGCTTAGTGCCTGTTTGGATAGGGGTGGAAAATGAGCTTTTTTAATATATGGGTTTTTAAAAAAGTCATATAGAAAAAAAGTTAAATTGTAAATGTGATTTGTATTTGGATTGGCGGTGGCAGAAGTGACTTTTTTTTTATCTCCATCTGAGTAAAAGTAGCTTTGATCTCCATATAATAAAAACTCCATTTTCTACAGAAGCCCAACCATCACAAACGTTCTCCCAAACACACCAAATAAACTTTTTGGGCTTTTAGCCCCCAAATGAATTCCCAAACAGACCCTTACTGTTGTTCTACGTTCTCAGTACTCTTCCAAATGGCTACCTTTTAGGGACGGTTTGAGTTGGCCATGGAAAGATATGTGCATTTTAGTGGGGACAAAACTATTCTCATAAATTTATCTCATATATCGTAAATTATATTAGAAAAATAAGTTCTACTTTTAATCTAAACATGCACTTGCACAATAAGACAAAAAATATTTCCAGTATTGTTTCTTTTTCCTCTTTTTTTTTTTTTCTTTTTTGCCAACTAACGTGATTTCTATCGTTAAAACAATCAATTAAACTATGCCCAAATTAATTATACAGTTTAGGGTCAACCTCGGTCATTCTCCTAAGAAGTAAGCTATGGATTTTCTTTAAGATTGATTTTAAGTGATGAAAGATGCAATGAAATAGACCTAAACTAAACTAACTAAATGAGATATGCAAGTGACTCTAAAACCTATATGAAAATGAGACTAATTTAGAGGAATGCAAATGCATTTTTGGGGGAGGTTTTATGAAAGAGAAATTAAAATCCTAAGCAAAGAGATTATTAATCAAAAGCAAGACAAACAATAAAGATTTAATTCAATTATGACGATGAAGGAAACAATTTCGAATTTACATGGAGTTAGTTTTCCTAACCCATATCAATTTATTAGACAAGAGGGAGATTGATAAATTATTGGAATTAATATACTTAATCACCTAATTGAAAATAAGAAATTCTCAAGTTTAGTAACACCTAGGCTGTGTTTGGAAATACGTTTTGGGGGCAAATAAGTCATTATTACGCAAGTCGAGATAAAACTCCTCTCACATACTTACCTCGTATACCTTGAATCACGATTTATAAGCACTTATTACCCAAAAATAAGCTATTCCAAACGAACACATAATCTACTAGAAAACTCATAATGGAATAGGCGTTAGTTAATTAAATTTATTAAAACCAGTCAAAATAATTTAAGATAGTTTTGGGAATCATGTTCACAGTTGCCTAATTGAATAATTAGACAATTGACCAATCTAATTAAATAATCAAGAGGATAAATCAAAATTGACAATTAAATTAATAATAAAAACTTAATTAATAATCTAATTATTAATCAAATGGTTTGCAAACAAAAATCTCAATAATCGTTTAAGCACAAATCGAATCCAAATGATTAATTTAATCTAAAAGAAATATATCTACAAACTAAAATTATATAGTTCTCATACAATACAACTCAAAATTATTTGAAACTAAATAATCTCAAGTTTTAAATCAAAATAATAAATATAAAGACACTCTTTTATGATCTTCAAGTATGAGTTCTAAACTCTAGTTTTTTCCGCATTTCTCTCAAGTTACCTCCCAAATAAACTTACGCTGCTATGGAAATATTCTCTCCTCCTTCACGCTTCAAACTAGTCACGGCCATTTGGCCAATGATGAATGGGAGATGACGAGTGAATAAACTTGAGGTTAATTGTGCGGTAAATGGAGACAAGGGATGCAGTAAAGTATTGATGGAATTAGGAAGCGTGGGCCCGTGAATAGAGGAGAGATGGGAATTGATGATGATGATTCTATGCAAGTAGCGTCCCTTGGTGAATAGAGAAGAGGTTCCAGCAGCAATTCGAGCTGAGAGATACGAGTGTTGGCTCTTTAGGAGAAAGTGAATAATTTTGAGCGGTTAGATATCTAATCTAATATATCCTATGAAAGCTTGGACTAATATCGCTTCCATCCGTTTTTGTTGACGGTGCACAGCGGAGTGAAGTGATGTTTCTTTGTCGCTGCTTTTAATCAGACGGTGTTAGAATACTGCAGTAATATATTATTCTGATCTCATTTATAAGTTTCTTTTAACTAATTCTTATATATTAAGGAGAGTTAGTTAACTCATTCTCTTTTAACTAATTCTCATATATCAATGAGAGTTAGTTAACTCATTAACTATAGACTAAATTTCCAATTTTACCATTATCTATGATTGGTTTCAAAAATCAACATGAATAAATTCATTTTGTTTATTACAATTAATAGGGATAAAAAAATACAAAATACATTTAATATTCTAAAAATGAACTTATAAATAGGACCAAAATTTTTGACTAAAAAAGATTTATAAATAAAACCAGAGTCGTAATCATAACATTCAATAATTATAAATTTTTCAAATTAAAGTCCACCTAATTTGAATTGAAACAGACATTTGAAAGAACGATGCGGATATTATTCAACATTAAATTAAAAGCATCATAAAATCCCTACTATTATTCGTGTTGCCTGTATAATATGCTGCTTCATTTTTAAAAATTGAATCATATATACTTTCATCTTTTAAACAGTGGCCTTTGCAAACATTATTTTGAAGCATGTCCGATCCGTTATATGTTTTAATTGATAAAACGGCTTATTTAGAAGTTGAAGCTGGTCCGTTTTTAAAGGCGGTGTTTTAATTATGGGAGTGCAATACTGAGAACGTCCGAAATATTATTCTGAAATTCAAATTATTCCAAATTATTGTTCCATATGTAATACTCCTTTTGATTCTTAATATAAGATAGATTTACCTAATTTGATTATATTAAAGAAGTTATTTCAGTTAGTTAATGTGATATGTATTTTCTTAAATACCTTAGTTATCTACCTTAATTCCTCCTTTCGATCTTTAACATAAGACATATTTACCTAATTTGATTAGATTAAAGAAGTTAGTTAATGTAATTTGTATATTCTTAAACACCTTTGTCATCTGCCTTATTCCCCTCCTTCCATCTCCTCCTTGATTATTGTTGAAGAAGCATCAATAGGGGTAAATTAGGAAAAAATGATAAATATGAAAACTTTATCTTATACTTAGGATCAAGATCAACTCCTCAAATATGTCTTATATTAAAGACTAGAGGAAATATTAAAATCCTATTATTAATAACTTTCATTGACTCTTCCAAGTTTGAAACTTCGGCAAGTAACATCAAACTTTCAAAGATGATAAGCCATTGAGATTAATATACAGGAAACCGCCTAAATTTACTATCCATAATTGTCTTTCAGCAAAACCCCCAAGTTTATTGCCTCTAATTGTATTCCCACAAAACACCCAAGCCTTTAAAAGCCATTGAGATTAAAACATATATGAATATATAGGAATATATTATGATACCCAAAATGAACCCATTCTAAATTATTCTCTTTTATTCAACGAATTTATTTTAAAACACCTTTAACCACCACATAAAAAATAAAAAATATTTAGGAATATATTATGACACCTAAATTGAACCCATTCCACATTATCCTATTAATTCAACAAATTCATTTAAAAAAACATGTAAACACCACATGTCCTTCCATATCCCATATATGATAAATGACATTTTGGACAAGAATTATAGTATTGCATTGTGTATAAACCCCCCCCAAAAAAACACATGCCAACCACACACTAAAGAACTATTCTAACCTCCCTATGCAACGAGACCTAATTTGTTAAATCAATGATAGTAAAGACACATGGGTTATCGTTGCACACGTTCTTAGAAAGCTGGTTGGGAGAAAAAGTAGTCCACCGTATGATGCCTGGAAGGTGGGCATGATTTTGGTGGATGAACATGTTTGACATTCATGAAATCCCACTAATTATACACAAATTTCTACAATGACACTTACATTTTTACATGAAATAAATGCAAGGTACCACAATAGAAAGTTTTGTCACTCAAAAGCAACTAAGAGAGCGTTTCATGAATGAGCTTAAAGAAGGTGATGTTTATCAGTTCCAAAACTTTGAGGCTTTAGACAATAATGACTAATATAAAGTAACTTCACATTCATGGAGAATCCAGTTTCACAAAACGACATTTTTCCAAGAATCAGATTTGCAAATGCTATGTAGTAAGATATTCTTAGAAACTTATATTTCTAAAGGGCATTGCCATGTTCATTTGTTGTGGTCAAGAGCTTAAACATCAAGGCAAATCTCTTTTCAGATGTCATTGGGTTCCTTCAAGCTTTTTGGAGAATTGGAAGATCAATAGAGAGGATCTGAAACCTTCAAATGACTTAATCTCGCCGTTGCAAATAAAGAGCAATATTTTCTCCATTTAATGCGCCACTATTATTATATTGTGTAGAACACTCAATAATTAGGTTTATCGGTATAATTGTTGTGCAGTGATGTTACAGTCAATGTAGTACTATTTTGGGAACTGTGCAACGCAAACATTTAACAACAAGCGTGCTAACAGAAGAGCAAGCTAGGATATTCCGAGATATAATGAACACAGTCAACGGTACCACAGGCGGAGTCTTTTTTGTCTACGGCTACGGCGGGACTGGAAAAACATATCTGTAAACCACCCTAACCGAAGCAATAAGAGCTGAAGGTCACTTTGTAGTAAATGTCGCATCCAGTGGAATAGCAGCCACTTTGCTCCTGTCAGGGCAGACTACACATTCAAGATTCACAATCCCTATACTACCATCCATATGCCATCGTATTTGGAAAAGAAACAAACATACTCTTATATGAAGGAGATGACATACCCACAAATGCATATGTAAGCTTGCCGCTATACAGAATTGTGAAGGAGAAAACGGCATTGCCGTACTTAAGAGGTCACAACCGTTCTTAGCTTACCCATATGCTTTCCAATTCAAATAACTCTAGCTAACAAATCTACCACTGCAACCGTTCAAATGTACTTGCAGATATTGTTGGATTAGCCAGGAGCCTGGGACGGTACAAACTATATGCCGACGCAATGGTCACAAGTAACTATAAGTCAAGGATACACATCACATTAACGGGTTATAGGTGAGGTACAAGTATATCATTTACTGTTTATTTATTGAGATACAAACAAAAACATACAAATGACAGAAGAAAAACAAATTTAGGGGAAATCAGGTGAAGTGTATACTTAAAGATGAGGTCGTGGACAATGCATACAAAAAATATAATGCACCACAAAGGAGGGTGCTGCTAATACTCATTCAGTTTTGCATCATCAAGAGACAAAGAGGTAATAGGACACACAAATACAAACACAGCACCGCAAAGTGCACTGAAGCACACCCACTAATCACAGGCTCTTGTCTTTCTAACAGGATCAGTACGTGTTCACAACTGCACTAATGTCACGAAGATCACGCTGGATCCGTGCCTCCCCTAAGAGAGCCAGTACCATTATATGTTAGGGAAGGACACTGAGGAGGTGCCAACAAATGAATCATCGGCATGATCAAGGCCAAAAAACTGCTGCAAGTGGCATAGAGCACAAAACAGTGGATCATCAAAATACAAAAACATTGTCAACAACAAGAGACAGAAATTGCATGTTAAATATGTAGATTTTTCATGTTACAGCCATATTAAATGGTCATCTCCAACTTCAGACTTTTGCAAATAAATTGAAATGATATGATGCAATAAAGGATAACGGATTGTCTCCCTCATTACTTCCAGTGAGATCTTGGTGACCTCCACTCTTCTTTTAAACAAACAAACCAACAAAGAAAAAGAAATTTACATAACAAGAAAACACAAACACAACAACAATCAAAGAACGAATTTCCCCATTAGAAATACATGAACTTGGGCCTCCTTCAAGTTCAATTGACGATATGCAATTGCATTACCTCAATACCTAAACACCTGAAAATATAGAAAAGGTACGACACATTTTAGCATACCAAGAAAGAGCTCACAATGCTGGCATGCAACAAAACAGCCAAACATACCCAAGCCAAATTATCAACCAGATAATGACGACCCATGCAATGCACGGGGAGAAGCCCCTAGTTTTTTTTATAGGAGATTGAAAAAGTTTAGGATATAAGATTTAAACATATTAGAATTGATTTAATCTATTCAAGCTTAGTTATTAAATTCTTTTTAAACTTTCAAAAATAATTTTGTACCATAGGATTTCCTAATATATTTTTCTTGACCTGTAAGGATTAAATGAGGTCGTGATTTATCATATATTTAGAAATATTAATACATCACAAAATAGACAATTAAAATATTAATAATTTAAGCCCAATATTATCACAATTAATTCATATTTATATTATTGTCTAAAATTGGATAATGATTTTATTATTTTCTAATAAATCTAAATTAGTTTAAAATCATTCCCAAAATAAATAAATAAGGTGTCTATATTTTTTGTTATAGCACTATGATTCTCAAAAAAAAAAAAAAACCTGCAAAAATAAATTCTCATGCTGACAAAAAGTATTTGGAAAGGTATGTTTTTCTATAATGTGCTAACCAGCAAGTCCGCCCAACTACTAAACAAATCCTAGACTGTCTATTAGACTGGTAGAGCAAAATAATTTTTAAAAAAAAAACAAAAGCATAAAAATGGAGATAAATAGGGATACTGTTATACACAGTGATTTTGATGTATACATATAATGAGAACTATTTGAATTTGGGCAAAGCCATTTTTGTTGCTTAATGTGGACGAGCTTTTCCGACTCGTACTCAAAGGATTATCCACGTAGGCGCTAATTGTATATGGTTTGCGACCTCGGCATTTAGTTAACTTTATAAACAAAATCGCCATTTTCTGCAACTTTAATTCGCCTCGTAATACTCACGTTGACAGGGACTCACCCTCTATAATAGAGTTTTTTCAATATAAAACTAAACAGGTACAGTAGTATTACATTGCCGTTATTTATCAGCCAGCACAAAATCGCACAACAATCTCGCTTGATTATGAAATCTCTATGCTGACCTCTTTTTTAACTATACGGTCAATTCGTGAAGGTGTTTATGGTTAATCCAATTGACACGTTATCTGAGCGGTAATTAAAAAAAGGGCCCCAAAATTCGTCTACTTCCCTGGGGGACACAGTAAGTTTTACGGCGATCATTAATTTGCCAAATACACACACTGGTCGGTTGAGTTTGTGACTGTGGGTGTGTTTGGATTGATAATTAGATAAATGACTTATTTTTATTTTGGCTTATAGAATTTTAAGATTGGAAAAAAGTAAGATTGAGTAAAATAATAAATATTTGGATTGGCGATTGGATAAGTGACTTATGTAAAAGTGAATGATGTTTGGTTTGACTTTTGTAAAAACAATTGATTATAAAATCATAAAACAACTAAATAATAAATCTAAATTGATTAAAATTAACTATTAATTATTTTCTACATTTCTACAGTCATATATTGACAAAACTCGAAACTTGTCTAAACTCTTATCCCAAAATATTCTTTAATTAGCAGAAGATTACTATCTAAAGAAAGAGAAAATTATTTAGAACATTTTTCATAAAAAAATTTTTGTAATTAGAAGTGATTTTGAGTACCTTATTGATCCCTAAAGATCCTCAAAACAGAAGTCATCGCGTGGGGCTCATTCCTAGGCAATTTTAAGCTCCAATTCTAACTTTATCAAAATTGGGACTTTTTTTAGCTTTTTCCTTAAAACCCATCACCCAAGTAAACGCATCAAAATGAATAAATAACTGTTCACACACGATTAATCCACCCAACCCTCGGATTGGCCTCTGAAACGGTGAAACAAATCCGTTCTGTGTAAATGAGTTAAAAAAAACGTATAAAAATAAAAATGAGAATTAGTACAGTCACCTTAAGGGCTTGTTTGGTTTGAGGGGAGGGAAAGTGGGCGGAGGGAAAATTTTTTTGAGTTAAATTTTAAAAAATTAGAGAAGTGGGGTTAAAAATTTTTAATTAATTTTTTTTACTCTTTTATCTTATATGTTCTCTTTATTAAAATTTTATTACCCCACTTCTGCAATCTTGTAAAATTCAACTCATAAAAATTTTCCCTCCCCTCCCTTCCCCTCCAAATCCCTCACACCAAACAGACCCTAAGACTTCAAAAGATTTACCCACTGTAAAAAAACCAAGTAAAAATTCTGTAGGTATTATAACAAGTTCACCGACAACTCAGTTAATGTCCTATGATTTTTGTACAGCTTTTATGTGATGCAAGTGCCGGTAGCTTAATGTCAAAATGACACCAAGCACCTCTTTGATAAGCATCAATATAACAAACCAGATCAATTCTTCTTTGCGACCGAGGATTGTAATGATTGGGTGTGTGTAATTGATGCTTCCAAAAAAAAAGTCATACCAATAGGAGAAAAAGATCGCCCTTAATTTAATTACGTTCCTCAATTCCTTGTGGCAAACACATAAACCATATTGGCGGTTGGGCCAGGGGACTAGAGTGAAAAATAAGTGAGTGTTTGGATGGGGGCATATATAGCATTTAAACTATTTTTTAAGTAAATCGAGATAAAACTCCTCTTACATACTTACCTAATATACCGTAAATCACGATTAAAAAGCTGATTTTAAACATTCTTATCGCTGTTCCAAACACACACTAATACTATGTTGCAATGATTGCAACTAATTATCTATATTCGCGATTCCTTTACTTCATTACCCATCACAGAGAGACAGAGAGAGAGAGGAGCAGCTCGTGCCTTGCCAAGAGTTTCTTAATAACCTAAACGGCAATGTGCCCTCAGATGAATTCGAAATTCAACTAACTGAAAAATTGCATATCTAGAACAGCACTTGCATGCGGCACCACAACAAAATACTCCCTCTAGTTCTAATTATAAGATAAAATTGATTTTTTTAGAGAAATTAAATAAGCTAATTAAATTATTTCAGAGTATTTATATTTATATTTTTTTCTTCAAGCCAATTAGTTTAAATAATAAATTAATATATAATCTAATAATAAATAACATATATAATTAAACAACTTATTTAGCTTCCTTAATTTTCTCCAAAAAAAAAATCAACTTTGTATTATAATTAGGACCAGAAGTAGTATAATATATTTCTCCGTTTTTAATTTTCTCTACCTTCATCTCCATTAATTGATTTTGCCGGTATGATTGGATTAATTATCTAGCATGACTAATTCCACAGTGGCTTAAAAATCTAGCACAATAGCACAAACAAAAGCAACATGAAAACATCTGGCAAAATGGTTAACAGTTTCAAGCAAATAAGGCAAATTGAACACAGATACCGTGCAAATTATGCATCATTTGGAATTTGGTGTCCCTATAAGCGTTAAAGTAGTCGACAGACGTCAAGAAAAAAATGACGTTTGAAAGCCAGGAGACTCAATTATTAAGGATTCTCGGAGACGCCCGATGGCGTCAGGTCCCCTCAAATGAGATTTGACATGAAGGATCTCTTCCCTCAAAGGAGTGATCCCCAATATGATGGCTGATAATTCACTGGCATCAGTCGTAAAAGATGAGATAGAGAATGGATGCTCACCAGAATTGGACTAACATTGCAGCTTCAACCCAAGGATGCCCCAACAATGGCTAGGGCCTCCTCCACTGAAGATGCCTTTTCAAGTTTGGCTTTATCAACCACAGGCTGGCTTCTGGCAAGTTTGGGCAGCAGCTGAAATTCCTGAATCATACGACACATCATTAGTTTTTCAGGTATGATTTGACACGGGACCAAGATAGCAGGAATGGTTCTCTTTAATTATCATTTATCAGTGCCTCTCTAATCACCCAGCACTGCTATCCTAAACTCCAAAAAACTAGACGAAGTTTCCATAAATTTGATCCTTTTTGGGGAACACATTAATGTGTATATATAATTTTACTATTTGAACTATATTGGTATCGCTGAGGATAGAGCGGTTAAGTACCTCAGGGCTCCCACTTTCAAGGAGAACTCCTTTTAGCTTGCCTGCGAGGCATCAAGTTTTCACTTTCTTAGTAACAGCAAAACATGGGGGGAAAGTGCTTTGACACAACTGTACCGGAATGCATGCGCACACAAAAACCACCCTTCTATACACTCATACAGACGTACAGTCCAACATCCATACACAGGATGGAAAGAAAGTTAAAAAAGACAATCACCAGATTCAATCCAGAATGTAGCAATTTTAGGATCGAAATTCCCAATTTCAACTGTTTCCCCAACTGTCCAAAGCAAAATCAACATTAAGAGCAATAAGTGATTGAAATTTCATTAAAAGATGAGGCAGTGATTGAAATTGATCTTTACCATTGTCTCCGAAAAATTGCCACCAAACTTTCCTGGGGCTTCCTTCATATTCAAACACCCTTGAGTAGAAGTATGGAAGATAATCATACCTGAAAATCATCAAAAATGAATATTCAACTACCAGGATAGAAGAAAGAAATGCTTTACCAAAGCCGAGAAGTTAGGTCACAGGAATGGAAGATCCAACATACGTGTGAGTTTGTGCGCTGAGTAATGCTTTCACACAATGATGTGCAGAGCGACGAGCATGATCCACATGTTCAACCCGGGCAATACGATCATATATCTGTTCGGTTTTTTGTAAGCACACGATTTCATATTGAAAACGAGTGATAACAAATCAACTCAAGAATAGCAGACCTTCAGTGGGAAAGCTGCTACATCACCAATGGCAAAGATTCCAGGAGTACTTGTCCGAAACAGGCCATCCACCTGAAATAGGTGATTCATTTAGATGAAGTCCTTCAGACTCTTAACGGGGGTTTTATGTTTATACACACTCAAATTATATCTGCAAATGGGGGTGACTTAAAGAAAGTGTACATGATCTTCAAAAACTAATAAAATGTATAATTTCAAAACACTGCCTCACAAAAGAAAGAAAAAGAATGAAATGAGCATCATAACAAAATCTATAATAAATGTTTTTTATTTTTGAAAAAAAAAAAACCTTGGTCATGAATTTTTGTTGCCAATAATTTATCATTCGTTAGACTCACCTGTTTGCCACCAACATCTTTATTCAGACCCACCCTATCAAAGGGACCAACTGCAGGTTTTGCTCCGATTCCCACAATTACCTGCAAACCAAAAGCAATTTTGTTAATTTAATTTGTCCTCTCTCTATGATAACAGCACCTCTATTATATAGAGCAGGAAGTTATACATATATTAGAGGTGCAAATTAACATGAATTAAGTCAAAATCAAATATGAAAATATATAAATATATTATTACTGTATCTGCATCTATAGTAGATCCATCTCCGAGTTTTACAGCAGTTACATGCCCATTAGAATCAGCTTCCAAGTTTTTTATAGAAGCACCCTGGTGGATGTAAAATTCAAAAGAAATAAAAATTAGGGGAAGAGTTTGGAGAAAGTATTGGCTGCACAAACATCGAAGTATCCATTAAAAGTTAAAACAATGGGGAGATTAATAGAAAGAGAGAATCAAGGAAAGTGGGATTGCCTTTAAGATTTTGACACCGTTCTTCTGGTAGAGTTCTTCATATCTTCGACCAAGAGAAGGAGTGAATAGTCTTTGCAATAAATGATCCTCTGGAAATATAATCTATTTTAAAGGACACATAAATATTTCTGAATTAGCAGATAAAAACTACTATACAATTATGACCAGCTATCTTTAACATAATTAATAGCAGGAGCATATGGAGGATAAAACCAATATTGTATATGACACAACTGAAAATGAAGAAATGTAACAATGAAAGTTTGATATAGAAGTTGTCAACCAAAAAACCCCAGAAATAAAGATATTGATTGAGGCAGAATACGTACTGTTGTATCAAGCTGCCAGCCAACAGCAGCAGCAGCAACCTCCATTCCTATATAACCACCTCCAACAACAACTACCTTGCGGGCTTTCCCCTGATAAAATGTGTTAAGATCAATTTATTTGATATATGTTATATATTAAACAATGTATTCATTTTGATGTATCATCTGCATGAAATATATAGAATATGCAACTTCTCTCAAGTCACACTGAAGTTATGCTTATTCTAGGCATTGGTATAGTAATATCCTAGGAAAAATTCTAAGGACTGACGAGAAAAATAAAATAAAAATTTGAAGGGTCGAATATCAAATAATCAAATTATTATAAGGAGTAAAAAAGCTACAAGATCAAACCAGCCACTCAAATTAAAGAAACATGAAGTCAGAATGAATAAGATAAGATTACCAATGATGAAACTAGTGAATCAGCATCTGCAACATCACGGATGTAATGGACACCAGGTAGATTTCCCCCAATTTTCTCTGGGAATCTAAAATCAAGATAGTAAAGGTAGATGATTTTTTGTACCAGTTATTATTGGATATAAAACTTGAAAACCAAAAGAAAACAGACAGATACCTTGAGGCTGTACATCCTGTCGCAATAACAAGTGAACCATACTTCAGCAGTTTTCCTGAATCTGTTGTCAAAGTTTGCTGTTCAATATCAATGTTTTTTACTGGATCTTGATATAACATCTACACAGAACAACAGCACAAAGTAAACAATTTAAACAGAGTAAATAAATCAAAACTGGAAATATCAGACCTTAGTTCTTCCCTAATATAAAAACTTTTCTAGTATAATGCTAGACTAAATAATTAGAATATGAGATTTTGCCGTTCAATTTAAAAGACCCTATATCCATTGTTCCAAGCATAAATAGAAGACGAACTTTTACTGGCATGGAAAATGACAAAATAATCTATAACAGACAAAATGATAGCAAGGGCAAAACAAAGACTACCTCTATTCCTTTCTCCTCATACCACTCTGGAGTCTGCCTCTCACCACCGGATCCAACACAAGTGTGAAATCCCTGTTAAAAGTTTAAAAGCATAATTATAACGTCACATTGTAACTTCTATTATCTAGCTGCAAGAAAGCATGATAGACAGCCGCTTTATGCATAATACTAGTAATATTTGAAGTACAATAGTTCAGAACACAGTTCAACCAATATTATACTTCGCCTTGCTATGACTGACGAAAAATTTAGGTAAAGATGCAATTCTCAGTTCACTATATACGCCTAAAAGAGTAAATTCGTACAGGAAGGCGCGCAGGGTTCTTATCTGGCGGGAATAGATAACCTTTGGTTAAAGCCGGACGCTCGTAAGGCGCATATGCCTGTTTGGTGAATTCAAAAAACAAAAAGAAAAAAGACGACAGAGAGATCAACACAAGATATGGAACTGATAGCAATAGAAATGAGCAGGAAGAAGATAGTGAAAATAGAAAAATGCAGCATGGGTGAGAGGCGCGGCAGATAAACCTCTTTAGTCACAATGCATAGACGTCCATCGGCCATGCCGTGCTCAACGAAAGTTCGAGCAGCATATCCGGCAGCATTTCCACCCCCAACAATCACATACCTACAATAATTGAAAGACGATTTAAAAGGGGGGGGGGGAAGAAAAGAAAAGGTCAACATGTCGAAAGTCGAACAGAAATGGAAGGAGAAACGGCTAAGGTGAGGAACATACTCTCGATTTTCATTAGCGAAAGCGGCGTAGCATCTCGAGAAGGTTCTGAACTTGATTGAAGAAGAAGAATTAAGTCGACTGAGAGCCCCGGTTGGAGGACACCAGAGTGAGAGGCCGTGCTTCGAGGACAGTGAATTGGAGATGGCTGCCATTGCGAATCTACGAACTGTAGCTCGTACAACTAGAAAACAGAAATCACGGAAAATGAGAAGGGTGAACAGAATCGAATTGTAAAGGAGCAGAAGAGTGAACAAGTGAAACACTAAAACCTGAAGACATTGATGCTTCGTGATGGATTGAATAATTTTATAGGTGAAGACAAAATTTTATTCAAGAAGGATCCTTGGCTCTAGAGGAGGTCGAAGGGACGTGACGTCAAATCCAGATTCAGGATATAAAAAGAAGGACCGAGGACGCTTCTGGGGGAGGGAATTTTCTTTTTAGAATTGTGATTGGTACAGTCACAGATGAGCTATAAAAACTAGGCGGGTAAAGTTCACTGTTTGTAACACAATTCTCAAGTTGAAGTGATCGCCAAATGGGGGCCAAAAAAGGAAACGAAGGCCATAGCCAATTTTTCTGGGAGAGAGATGGCAGTGAAGCTTTTTTACGACATCGTTTTGGGTTTCCTTTTTCTTTCTTTTTTTGGTGGGAAAGGATTTCTTTTAATATTTTTTATAGCATTTTAATAGTTTTATTGGTAAGAGCTCTAACTAGAATCTTTTGAATTAATATGGTTTGGAGGGGAGTAGAAAATAAAAAACATGGGGCTTTTTTTAGATGAAATAATGAATTGAATATAATGATTTTTGGGTATGGGGTAGTCCTTTCTTCTTCTTCTTCTTTCCGGAAGGACCGAAATTTTTTTCTTCTTTGTTTTATTCAAGTGAGGTTCAACAGTACATTACAAAAAGTGAAATGAAACAAACAAATTTAAAACGATTGTCCCGTTGATAGTTTATTCCCTTCAAAATGTTACCTTGTTTCACAAACTTATTTTTCTGAGATCAAAATGGAATGGGTCTTCATAAATCTCTGTAAAGTGATTGTGTGTTTGAATAAACCACAAATCGTGTTTTCAAAAATCTTTTTTTTTTTTTTTTGTAAATCGAAATAAGACTCTTCTTATATACTTATCACATAAATCGTAAAAACTATTTTTTAAAAGCTGATCCAAATTTAATTCGTTTTACAATGGACTGGATCTCTATAAATCCCATGAGTTGCAAAATCAAATCCTACTAAACGTAACATTGATTATAAGGTTTGTCGGCTTTTATTAATGTTTGGGCTTTATATTCGAAGAGAAACAGAAGACTAGACTCCAATGTAGTAGGACAAAACAAAGCTAAGGACAAGGCATTGTGAAATGATCAAAAACTGCAAACAGACGCGAACAAAACAAAGATTAGAAGATTACTGAAAGGCAAAAAATGTCGGGAAACAGAGGAAGGCAAAGCCCATGACGGGTTTACTTTTTAAGGCAAAGCATGTTGCATACTTATCCTTTACCAAATCCACCATCTAGTTCATCTAGTGTTAAAATAAAGTTTTAGTTTCTTATTTTTGCTAATCATAAAATTTCTAATAATTTTAGAATTAGTGTGTAAATGACTATTTCTGAAACAAAGCTGAGTATGAAACAAGCATGTGCAATGCGTCCCATATGAGAAAAGGGAGTCACGTAACCATAACCGTGAGTCCTCCTTAAGAAACCCGGGTATCTTCTCTTTTGCGTAAACTTGTCATGAGGTAACATAGTCCATTGTCGTGATTTGGTTTGCGTGGTTAATCTGATTATGCAAGGAGGTTCATTCACAAGTACGCCCAAATTATTTTTCTGTTTATACTATTGCAAGACTTTTGTTCTTACGCTAAGTTGGCGTCAAGTTTTAGAAAATAGGAAAAATGGATAAACTTATGAGTACGTGTTAGTTAGTAGAGAATCCATTAGCTAGCGTAGCAAGCTCAAAGGAGCAAGATTATATCAAAACTCTTCAAGCATCAGATCAAAACGAGTGTAGGACATGCATCAGATAGAAACCATGAAGGCGTATCAGAACAGAACATGAACATCCAGAGTCCATGACTTGATATACACACCTATATACATTCCTCCCAAGCCTAAATTTAACAAAGCTGATTGTGAAAAACAGGCGTTGATCATGCCAAGGAGAAATAATATATATATATCCAGATTCTAGAAACAAGAGTGCATTTCAGAATAGGCGACAAATAAAAATACCAACCTTTTAAAAAAAAAACAAAAGCAAAAAATCCTATAACTACTTACATTTTAGGCTAAGGAAGGTAAAGAACAATTAATTATATCCATTGGCAAGTTATAACTGGAAGCCTCTTCAAACCTTGAGACCAACGCAAAACCTTCAAGGTCTTCACGGTTAGGAAACCCTTCACAAGCTTTGGAGAGTAAACAGTGAAAGAAGAAGAAGAAGAGGGAGCTGCTTTTGATCTTTACACAGTGGCCGCGGATAATTTCCCAGCTTGGTCCAAGACATTAAGAAACTCTGATCTGCTCCTCACAATCCTATGAAACACCTCTCTGATTTGCTGCTGTAAAGGTACCAAACCTTCTTCCATCTTTCCACAAATATCAGCCAACTCCTCCACCTGTGAATTCACCTGCTCTAGCCGCTCTGCCTCCACCGGATACTGAAACGAATCGGTGAAATCAATCAACGATTGGCCAATCTTCTCCAATCTCTGCATCTCCTCCAATAATCCCGCAGACCCTTTCTTCTCCTTCTTCTTCCACTCTTCTGCTATTTTCTCCTGCAACCCTATCATGGGTTGAGCCCAACCTAATTGCCTCGGAACCGGAAAATGAGTTCCCAACCCGGTTCTCTCTTGACACGGTATGGCCGCAATCAGAGTCCACATCACAAACACAAATATCGTGCTCATTACATAGATCGGAGAAGCCAAACCGGAAGATTCCGCGCCTCGTGGCGCCACAAGATTCGAAGACATGGCATGGATTTGTTTCGCGGCGGACCAATTCTTCGCCATGCTGCACGATAGCGGTCGGAATTGCCCCGATACACGCTCTTTGTTCACCGGAACGCTGCTTGCACCTCTCCTTCCAAACGACCAGGCTCTCTCCGTCGACTTGGCGGAGCTGCCGTCCTTATCCTCCGCCGTCATCGCCGTGATCAGGGAGTGCAACGCCTTCTTCGCGCGTCGAACCTGGCCGTCACCAATTGGCCTCTGTTCCAGAGCAGAGACGGCGATCTCAACGAGTTTCTGAACGTTCCGTACGGACTCGACGCCGAGGCAGAGCGCATTACAAATATCGAGAGCTTTGACGGCCCGGTCGAGGAGCTCCGGGACGAGACGGTCGAGAGGAGGCTTGGAGATGTGAGTCGGGTCACGGTCCAATATGAGAACGGCCTTGAATTCGGCCTCGCAGCAGAGGAAAGTGTCGAGAAGCTTCCGAAGCCAAGCGATGGAAAGGAGGGCATCGGCGCCGGAATCTTCGGATGTTGTTGGCGAGAAGAGATCGGCGAATCGGTTGCTGACGTGTTTCTGGAAAAGCTCGAGGTCTTCTGCTTCTTGATCATTGCTGCCTTCCATGGCCATCACCTGATTCCGACGGATACTTATTCGGCCCAGAAAAGTGTTTTGATACTCTGTGGCAGGCATTTTTGTTTGCTTTGGTTTCTCGAGAGAAAGAGAGAGGGGAAGAGGATAAAGGAATGAGACAAGAAAGTATGAAGAAGTAGAGGGAAGCTAATTCGTCGGAGGCATTGTAAGGGAACGCGTAGTTTTGTGACTGACTCAGCCCACACCCCCGAGACGTCGAATCTCTCAGAGGCTGAGAGGCAAAAGCGACTGAAAATAGGTCCAACTTCCTCTGACCAGCTCAAACACCCTCTATTTGTTGATTTTGATTCTCTACTACGCGCCTGCACGATCCTCAATACTCCCTCCCCCCCTCTTTCTATGTTTTGACTTTTCACTCTCTTTGCTGGCATGTCCTGGTCCAACTCTTGATATATTTCCATCCCCACTCCTGCTTATCCACCCAAATAAACAGATAAAGAAATGGAATAAGAAATTAGCTAAAAGTAAGGGAAAATCTCTTAAAAATACCACCGAAATAGTTAAATTCCGATTTAGTGCTGCTAAATTGTGAAATCCTTATTTAGTATTGTGTCAGTATGGATAAATAGTGCAGGGGTGTGAAAAGACGATTTTGCCCATCAACCCTCCCTCTCACCATTTCAGAATAACAACACGAGTCTCTTAATTAACAACTCCGGATTCTTGATTAACAATTCTGTTTTATTCTTTCGCATAATCGTATCTCAAAAATATAGTGTTGTTAATGTAAAATACGGTATTTTTTTTCCAACATAAAATACGGTGTTGTTAATAAAGAAAGAAGTATTGTTATTAGCCCTGAAATTTAAATTACGAAGTTGTGAAACAAAAAATGAGAGTTGTTAATGTAGAATATGATGTTGTTAATAACAAGACTGGTGTTGTTATTGTGAAAGTAAAAAGAAGAAACTAGAGTTGTTAATCAAGAATCCAGAGTTGTTAATTAAAAGTCTCGTGTTGTTATTTTGAAGTGGCGAGAGGGAGGGCTGAAGGGCAAAATCGTCTTTTCGCACCCCTGCACTTTTCATCTGTACTGACACAGTACTGAATAGGGATTTTACATTTTCACAGCACTGAATCAGAATTTAGCTATTTCGGTGGTATTTTTAAAGGATTTTCACTAAAAATAAATAGGTAAAAAATCAACTTTTTTTTTTTCAAACATGCCTTTATTTACACAAGTAAGAAAAATAATAGAGAGCAGTAACAAGAGAAAGTATAAAAAAGAATATAGTAATAGAATGATAAAAAAAAAAAAAAAAAGATGAGTTTATGGAATATAATTAATTAAAAGCGGAAAAGGTATAGACATATTAACTATTCAAATAACCCGGATCCTATAAAAAAGACTAAAGACAATTGTAATTTAGAAAATTTTACTGTACCTAGCCATTTAATATTAAAGAGCCCTCAAATCTTTTTAAAACCTCACTTTCCCTCAAATCTTTCTGAAAATTAACTGCAACAGACTAAATCAAGTTTAGTTTTTTGGGTGAAAAGATTTTGATGCCCTTATCTTGTACATGACCAAAATGATTTTGTAAATTCTCACATGTATCTTGTAAATATTTATTTTTATTAGTAAATTCCCATATGTGTCTTGTAAATAACATATAATCTTATGAATATACTTCTTATCTTATATATAGCCAAGATGGTCTTATAATTTCACTTATTTATCTTATAAATAACTACATTTAACTTGTAAATACTCATATCTATCTTATAAATAATCATATTTGACTTAAAAAATAATGACACAATTATCTTTTCACCCATAAATTTTAATTTTAGTTTTATTCTTAGAAGGTGCAGTGAAATCTCATAAAGTTTGAGGTGTTATTTAATATTAAATGGCTAAATAAAAAGCGAAGCATTGGAATTTTTCCTTTAAATTTCAACTTGTTATAAAAAGGACCAGAGAGCATTGAATTAACAAGGGATGGAAGGGGACAGTGTCAGAAAGGTCGTTGAGTTGGAAGTTAAGGTCGTTTTGGTAGTTTACATTTATTGGTAAAAGATAAAGTGGCATGACCATTATCTTTATAGTTTATATGGAGGCGCTAATTGTGGCACTAAAGGTGGGCTTGGAAGAAGAGTTGGGGTTATGTAGTATGCATGTGAGAATTTATGTTCTCGAATGATTCACCCTTTGAGACCAAGAATCTCCCCGTGATGGGGCAACGTGAAGAGTCAACAGTACCATGGGGTCCAACTTAAATTTAAAACTTTCCCCACCGACCCTTCACCTTCCTTCCCTTTGTTAATTATTTGCTTTTAATTTTGTCCCCAAAAGTGTCAAAAGTATTCGAATAATAATACTGCTCTGCTAGGTTCTCCAGAAAATGTTATTTTAACGTGAGATCCACGCGCGCGAAAAAACTGATCTCTGCTAGGGTACTCTGCTTTCTCGCGTGGCTCGCCACCGATCTGGTGGCCGGCGATTCCTGCAAACTCCGTCGCCCACTGCTGCGGAGTATAGAGAGGGACTCCTCGTCGCGCACCGTGATTGAGGGGAGGTGAGTTGTGTGCGTTTTTTTTTTTTTTTTTTTTGCTGGACACAGTAATGGAATCGGAGGCTGCTTCTCCGACAGAGGAGGATTCAGGGACGGCGCACAGGGGGAAGAGGAAGACCGAGGGTGTCGGTCGTGGCTTCACTGGGCAGACTTCGGTCCCTCCACGTTTTGAGGAGTGGATGCGCGAACCGGAGGTGAGGGCTGAGGGGAAAGGACCGACGAGGAGCTACCGTGACTCACTGATGTCTAAGACAAAATGGAGAGATCGATGGTTTCTGGATGGGGAAGAAGACAGTAGTAATGCAATCAATGTAGAAGGTACTGGAACTGGACCAGGGGTGGGATTTGATGACATTCTGGACCTGCATTCAGGTATTTCTGTAGACTTATCGGATCCAATGTGTCCTAATTTTCTGATTGATGAACATGAGAGAGCGCGTCTCTGCAAACCTTTTGCTAAGTCTGTTATTGTGAAATTGTTGGGTGGATCAATGGGGCTGTTTCTGTTGGAATCAAAGTTAAGACAGATTTGGGCTAAAAAGGGTGATATTAGACTGGGAGATTTGGAGAATGAATTTTTTGTTGTATCATTTCAGGAATGGGATGACTATGAGAGAGCTTTAACTGGGGGTCCTTGGGTAATTGCAGATAAGTATTTGAGCATTATGCGCTGGAGGCCGGGATTTAATCCTAAAACAGAAACAATAGATAAAATAGCAGCCTGGGTGAGATTTCCTGAGATAGAGGTTGAATTGTTTGACAAGAAAGTGTTGTTTAATCTGGCTAGTTCTATTGGTAAGGTTCTGAAGTTGGATATTCATACGGCGAGCAGGGGAAGGAATAAGTTTGCTAGAGTATGTGTGGAGTTAGATTTGACCAAACCTCTTGTGCCGCATTATATGGTTGATGGTGTGCTAAAACATGTTGAATATGAGAGTTTGCATGCGTTATGTTTAAAATGCGGTTTATTTGGGCATTTCAAAGAGAGATGTGGCCAGGGTCATAAGGAGGCTGAGGCGGAAATGGAGGTGTGTAATGAGGAGGGTGGTAGTGAGACAAAGGAGAGTTCTGATAGTCCTTGGAGAGTGGTACAACGCGTTAGAAGGCAGCAAAGAGGAAGGATGTGGGATGAGAATGTCAAGGTATCATCTCGATTTGAAGTACTGAGAGAAGTTGAGGGACTAGAGCAGGTGAACCCCAACAGTGATAAGGATGCAGGGGTGCCGGAAGTCCTGACCAGACGTTTTATAAAGAGGAAAGACAAGGGGAAAGTAAATCAGGATGTGGAGGCCTCTATGAACCCTTCGACTGATGTAACCAATGTTCAAAAAGGGGCAACTATGCAACATACTAAAACTGGTGTGGAGAGGAGGAATAAGGAAAGGGGGGAGGGCTCTGTGATAGGGGATAGTGGTCAGTTTGTGAAGGAAGGTCGAGTAGGGGAAGAACCTTTACGGGACACTATGGGAGCGACTAGTTCTAACTTAAAAGGCCCAAAAATCTCAGTAGAAGAGGTGGGGCAATACTATGGGGAGGATATGGAGGAAAGGATGAATTGCAACAGAGATGTATTGACTATTGATGGGACAATGGAAGTATGTGAAGGGGATAGGAGAGCTCCTGTTTCTGGTTTAAATGGTTAAAATCATAGTGTGGAATTGTAGAGGGGCAGCAAGTAAAGGGTTTGCTGCAGCCCTCAGAAATCTGGTTCATGTTCATAAGGGAGATATAGTTGTCTTACTTGAAACTCGTGTTAGTGGGACTAGAGCCAAAAGAATTATTCGATCTTTTGGTTTTGGTTTCTCAGAGGTGATGGAAGCGATGGGGTTCGCAGGAGGAATTTGGATCATGTGGAATGACCCAACATTGGTGGTGAGTGTCATAAACAGACATATGCAATTTATTCATTGTAAATTGACTGAGGGTGATCACCCACCTTGGTTTTTTACTGCCATTTATGCTAATCCACACGAAAGCCAAAGAGGACAGTTATGGGAGAGGCTGGGGGATATAGCTTTGAATATGTCTGATGCATGGTTACTAGCAGGAGATTGGAATGAAATCAGTAGTTGCTTGGAGCAAAAAGGGGGAGGCAGGGTGAATGAAGGTCGATGTAGAAGATTTCGTGAATGGATTGAGGGAAAACGCTTAATAGACTTGGGTTCTAGTGGGCCTTTCTTCACGTGGAGGGGCCCTAAATGGCAAGGACATGATCGTGTTTTCAAAAGACTAGATAGATGCTTATGCAACTTGCTGTGGCAAGAATTATTTCCTGATGCTATGGTTCGAATAGGTTTAAGGATTAATTCTGATCACCATCCCTTAATTGTGGGGACCAGTTGGGATGAAGAGGTGGTAAGGGACAGACCATTCCGTTTCGAAGCGGCATGGCTTAATCATGAGAAGTTTCGAGAGTTCCTAGAGGACAAGTGGGTGAAAGGGAGAGATGTAAGAGATAACTTGAAGGATTTAGAATTGCATCTAAAACTGTGGAGTAAGGAGGTGTTTGGGCACATTCGATTTAGAATAAGAGGATTAAGGAGAAGACTGGAGGGAATTCAAAGGAGTGCAGATCGCTTTGATAACCCTTTTCTAATAAATCTAGAACGGGAACTTGAGGAGGAATTAGTAAGGGCAATGATGCAAGAAGAGTTACTATGGTACCAAAAGTCTAGGGGATTATGGATCAACCATGGGGACAGAAACACGAGATATTATCACAACAAGACTATGGCCAGAAGAAGGAGGAACAAGATTCGAAGCCTAAAAAATGATGAGGGAGTATGGGTAGAGGATGAAGATACTATCGGTGCAATGTTTCAGGACTTTTATGTCAATTTATTTTCAGAGGAAGATGTTAACAGAGAATGGCATGTGACTAGACATCAGTGGGGGGAAGTAAGTGGTGAAGAGTTAAGGAGGATAGGGAGAAGTTTAGATGAGGAAGAAATAAGGAGGGCTTTCTTTAACATAGGGGGGTTTAAAGCTCCTGGAGAGGATGGATACTCGGCGATCTTTTACCATAAGAATTGGGAGGTGGTAGGTAAGGAGGTGGTTGAGTTGATAAAGCGTTTGTGGGAAAGACCGGAAGGGGTGGAGGAACTGAATGCCACTCTCCTTGTCTTAATTCCAAAATTGGATAACCCAGAGTTAGTCACACAATTTAGACCAATTGCTTTATGCAATGTGCTCTATAAAGGATTTACCAAGATTTTGGTGAGTAGACTAAAGGGGATTATGGATAAAGTTGTATCTCCCTTTCAGGCTAGTTTTGTACCAGGACGAAATATTCAAGAGAATATTATAATTGCCAAAGAGGTGACTCACATGATGAACAGAATGAGTGGGAAGAGAGGGTATATGATAATTAAGATTGATTTGGAGAAAGCCTATGATCGACTAAATTTGGGGTTTGTTATAAGAGTGTTGGAGGAGCTAGAGATCCCAGAATGTGTGGTAAATATCATTAAAAACTGTTTATCATCAGTTAAAATGCGGCTGTTGTGGAATGGAAGCAAGAAGGAGGAGTTCAAGCCTACTAGGGGGATTAGACAAGGGGACCCCCTCTCTCCGTACCTATTTGTGCTTGCTATGGAGAAGCTATCTCATATCATTGCAGATTCAGTGGATAGCAATCAATGGAAACCTATAATGGTAGGGAGAAATAAGGTATGCATTTCACATTTACTTTTTGCAGATGATTTGCTATTGTTCTGTGAGGCGAGTGTGGAACAAATGAGTAATGCTCTTGCGTGTATGGATCTGTTTGGTCAAATCTCAGGGCAAAAGGTAAACCCAAGGAAAACCACTATATTCTTTTCCAAGAATGTCCCTAGGGATCAACAGAATATAATCAGCAGTATGAGTGGCTTTCAGCGTAAGGAGGACTTAGGGAGGTATTTGGGGGCATATATAACTCAGGGTAGGAACTCTAGGGCCAAATTCCAGTTTTTGATTGATAAAGTTCAGAGGAAGCTTAGTGGATGGAAGGCACACTCATTGTCACTAGCAGGGAGGCTCACTTTAGTCCACTCGGTTACATCCCAGGTTGCAAACTTTCAGATGCAACATGATCACATTCCATCTGGGGTGTGTAATGAGATAGAGAAGCTACAGAGGAACTTCATTTGGGGATCAGAAGAAGGAAAGAAGAAGTTGCATGCCGTCAGCTGGGAAGGGGTATGTAGACCTAAGGAGGAAGGAGGGGTGGGTATAAGAAGAATGAAGGAAATGAATGCAGCATTGTTGGGCAAAATTAGTTGGAACATGTTGGCCAAGCCTGAAGGGTTATGTGCTAGAGTTCTAAAAGCAAAATATGGAAGAGGAGCCGATTTGTTTGTAGAATGTAGAGTGAAGAACCATGACTCCTTACTCTGGAAGAATGTAGCAGAGATTTGGCCTGACATTACCAGAGAGGTGGGATGGGAGGTGCGAAATGGAAGAAGTACCAAATTCTGGATGGATAGGTGGTTAGGAATCAATGGGAGATTAGTAGAGCATTGTGTGGATTCTGAACATGTTATTGATGAGGAACTAATGGTGCAACAGATCGTGGGTAGGGATGGAGAGTGGGATTGGCCCTGGTTGGAAGGAAAGCTTCCGCATCATATCTTGCAATTAATTAAAGCAGTTCCTTCTCCTTGTGCTGAGGATGGACAAGATAGGGTGGTATGGAAAGGAAGTAGAGGTAGTGAGTTTTCAGTAGCCCAATTGTATCAGAGAAGGCGAGGGGTTGTAGATGGGGTCAGGGAAGAAATTTGGAAACATGTGTGGAAGGTAAAGGTCACCAGAAGAATTCAAGTCTTCTTATGGTTGGCAGTGCAAGATAGGTTATTCACAGCCTTACGAAGATCCAGAATCCTCGGGGGAGAGCCAAATTGTGGTAGGTGCAGAGTTGGGGTTGAAGACTATGACCATGTCTTGAGAAGCTGTCCTGAATCTCGTGTGATATGGGAGGCGCTAGGTGCAACCAAGGTATGCCCTCAGTTCTTTACTATGCCTATTTCAGCTTGGTTTTTGGATAATCTAAGTAGTAGAGCGGATTGGGCTACCATTTTTGCTATTTGTTGTTGGATGATTTGGAATTGGCGTAATAGATTGTTATTTGAGGAGGGGTTTACCATTCCTAACCGGCCTGAGCACTTTATTTATAAATATGTTGATGAGTGTCTAGCATCCAATAGAAAGTATGATGAGTTGGGGTTAAGAAAATACCCGAAGGAAGTGAAATGGAGTTTTCCAAGTGAAGGTTGGGTGAAGTTGAATTTCGATGGAGCTGCAAAGGGTTGTCCAGGGGCGGCAGGATGTGGTGGGGTGTTGAGGAAGGCTGATGGTAGTTGGTTGAGTGGTTATAGTGTACAACTAGGGATCTGCGATGCGATTACGGCTGAACTCTGGGGAGCGTTTCATGGCTTGATGTTGGCGCAGGAGTTGGGCATCCCCAGAATTGTAGTAGAGGGAGATTCGACATCGGCGATTCACTTAATACAGGAGGCTTGGATTCAAGGTAAGTCAAATAATAGGATTCTCAGCACGTGTTTAAGACGGATAAGAAGAAATATGCAGGTTTGTTTCTCTCATACACTTAGGGAAGGTAATACAGTAGCGGATTGGTTAGCTAATCATAGTTATAATTGTGAGAACAATGTAATATATTATGATAGCCCACCACTTCAGGTGGTGCCATATCTGTACAGTGATCATGTAGGTGTTGTTTACCCACGAGGTTGTTTTGATTGAGTAATGAAACAGATGGCATAATGCCCAATTTTTACCAAAAAAAAAATAATAATAATACTGCTCTGCTATCATAGGCTAGCCACATAGTAACAAGATTAATGTTGAGGGGGGGGGGTGTGTGTGAGAGAGAGAGAGAGAGAGAGAGAGATTGGTGAAACTATAAATTTACAAGGGTAAGGAAGACTCAAGACACCGCGACAAAAAATCTGTAACAGTTTATTTTTATGGTATGAAAATATTAACTATGTAATTCAAACTATTGTAATTTAAAAATCGTTATACAAAAATTGTATAACATGTGATATAATAATTCAATACACTACTACAGAATTATGATATAACCACCCTAATGGACGTTCCAATTTTAAAATTGGGTGGTTAAAAAAGAAGACGATGGCATTTTCGTAATTATGTGTACGTAGAGAAACCTTTAGACGTTCCAAATTTGAATTTGGGACTCCTAAAGTAGAGTTTAGACGTCCCAAATTTTATTTGGGACGCCTAAAGATTTCCACTAGCGCCAAAAATGTAAATTAAAAAAATTTAACTTACTTTAGACGTCCCAAATGATTTTAGGATGCCTAAAATCAAGACTTTAGGAGTCCCAAATTTTATTTGGGATGCCTAAAGTCTTACTTTAGGAGTCTCAAAAAAATTTGGGACTCTTAAAGTCATGTTAGAAATTCTGACATGCGTGAGACTTTTCTTCCATTTTCTTCATTCCCATGTCAGAAATCCATCCCTCCTTTTCCATCTTTCCCATCCCCCATGACTTCTATTCCCTTTTTTTTTTCATTCCCGTGACTTCGTCTTCTCTATCTACACCATGAATATGCTTTTTCATTATTCTCTTTTCTTCATTACACTTCGTCTTCCTCTCTTCCTTTTCTTCATTCCCTTTTCCTCCACCTCCTTCCATTCTCATAGTACCTTCTTTGCTCTCACCCTCCGGCGTACGCCTCCTCCACCTTTTTTGCCTCTCCACCCTCCGGCGTAGACCTCCCACTTTCATCGTTGCTTTCAGCCTCCAGCGCATCTCTCCTCTCCACTGTGCATACACAACTCCTCCAACGTCTTCTCTCCACCTTGGAAGCACATAGATACCGTTGGCTGCCCTCTCCCCTACTTTCATCAGGTTTGTTTTTTTTAAATATAAATTTATATGAAGAATTAAGTTAAACTTGCAATGTGAAATTATTATAATGCTTTCAATTTATTTACATGATTCTAGTTATTGGAGTGTTTTTCCTTTGATTTTTTTTTGTCAAAATCATAAACTAGTTGTTAGTAGTTATGCAATACTAATAATGTTTTTTTTATACGTTTGGAGCTTGGAAATAGAGGGAAATACATATGTATATTTATTTTGATGAAATGAACATCAATTAGTTTATAGTTGTGTGGTGAAAAATATTTTGACACTTTCTAGTTGTTGTTATACATATATAATATTAGGTTGTATGAGTTGTTGTTATTATATATATATATAGTAAAAAGACTGCAGTGCTAGATATCTTTACCATTTTGTAAGGGACATTTTGTGGTTTATGAATCCATCTTCAATTCTGTTTCTGCAATTTTAATTTTCTGGGTAATGAAGACTATAAATAATAATTTTTTAAAAAATAAAATTTTTTAATGTCCCAATTCTCAATTCGAGACGTCTGAAGTTCCCCACGGGAGGCCTTTAGACATCCCATATTGAGAATTGGGATGTCTAAAGTCCTGAATTTAGAAGTCTCAATTCTTAATTTGGAACGTCTAAAGTCTCACTTTAGACGTCCCATTTTTTTGGACGTCTTTTCTTAAAACATACTACACCCCTTATATAAACGTCTCCCAATTTTTAGACATTAAAAATACTAAAATAGATACGTTAAAACTCTTTTTATAGTAGTGATAGTAATAAAAAGTCTAGAGCCAAAAGTCTTTAGGTGCCATGGCATTAGTGTTTCCACAGTTTGTGTACCGTGTGTGTGAATAGCCCTTCCTGTGGAGAAGGAATATGTGTGCATGCTTGATGAAAAGAAAAATAAAAAGTCTACTTATAAATAATGTTATAAAAGATGAAACTTTAATAGAGAATATCAACTTATCGCATAAAACCACCTTCCACAATTTCGAACGTAGTAAATACTAAATAGTACAGTAATATTTTATGCTCTCTTCAGGGATGAAGGTTGAAGCTAGTTAGTGAGTGTTTGAGAATTTCCCAAACCATAGTTTGTGTAACCCGAGATAAAACTCATCTCACACACTTATCTCGTAAGTCGTAAAAGCTATTAAAAAAAGCTAATCCAAACACACCAGTGTGTGTGGATTAGCTTTTCAGAATAGCTTTTACGACTTACGAGGTAAGTGTGTGAGATGAGTTTTGTCTCGGGTTTCACAAACCATGGTTTGAAACCATGATTTGGAGGTTTGCCAAACACACACCGGTTTGACATGTTACCAAACACACACTGTTTGTTAGTCATATGTGAAATAAACTCATTTTAAATATTTCTCTTTAGGAAGTAAAAAAGAAAGAGAGATTTTTCTCCATTTACCTAGTGTAGAGTAGGTCTTAAAAAAACATGGGGCAAAGGTTTCAGATAAAACTTATATTTTGATAACAACATGTGAATAATGTATATCAAGATAAATATATAAATAATTTTATCATCATTTGGTCACATCGAAAGAACCTGTCAAACATATATAACACCCATACATTTAAAATTTGAAGATTGCGATAATTGAATGGATGGACTAGTGATATTGGGTTTTCTTTGACCTTAATTAAAATAACATCACTATCAATGCACTAATAAGTTGAACTCGTAAAAACCTCCATGCACTCGCGATTTTAATAACCATATTCAACCATGACATATGTATATTTCAAACTTCTAACGTATTGAGTTCTTCAGTCAGACTTGTTTGCACGGGCGGCATTTGTTTTGTTCCTGAAACATAATAATTTCAACTTTGAAAAGTGAATTAACCCTATGTCCGATTTAATTAGTTACAGATATATGTGGTTTTTTAATATTGATTGGGAGAAATGCTCTAGATATCAGATTATTTGCTATTAGAAAAATATTGTTTTAGTATGACGAACGACTAAAATGTCGTAGTATGTACCTCAAATTAAATTATGTTAAAATATATATATTTTGATGAAAATGATGGTCCCGTCTCATTTGTTGGTGGTACACGCAAAAACGTTTTGTCCTTGATGAAGAAGTTAAACATAAATGAAAGGTTTATATTCTTGACTTACCTTTTATGATGAAATAGACAAGAGGTCCTTTCATTCTTTCAACAGTGATCCAGTCTACTGCCTTCACTGTTTATTTTAAAATTGAATACTAACCCATCATCAAATTTAAGTTAAAAATATTAAAAAATTACCTAAGTTAATTATTTATAATAAATACGTGTTGATTTTCCTAAAACACTTGTTTAATTATTATCTTTGTTGATAAAAACTCCTTTAATATATGCACCAAATAGGTGTAATTCGAGAAAAAATTATAATTTTTTGAGACAAAATGGATTAATATCTTGTAATCATATATATGGAGAGAGTACAAAACAACCACAGATTAAAAAGGAGCATCATGTTTGCCACCATGTAATAAGAATCTGAAAACAGAGAAGAGGAAGGAGGGACAAGTTGTCTGCTTAGTATTGTCGTGTGGTTAGAGATGAATGCTGAATAGGAATTCCAAGAATAGGGGTCCTACCCTTATGTGCTTCTCCATCCAAACGCGTTTTTTAGAGACCAATCTTCCCGCTTTCATTTTCCGACAACACTAATCCTATATTTGGATAGAAAAGAAATTAGGAAAGAAAGAATATTAGGATGAAAAACTCTCAAAAATAGTTAATTTTTTTTTATTATTTTATGAAGCTTTCATTCCTAATGTTTTCTCTCATATTTTCCTTTCACTTTTCTTTCCATCCAAACACAGCCAGCTGCTCCTTTTTTCTATGCCATCAAAGTTTGATCAGTGTGTTAGCTTTGGATAATGTGTGTATAGATCATAGAGCAGTACTAGTGACTATAATGGCATATGGCACATAATGCTCTCAAAAGCTGGTCAATTTAGTAGAAGGGTGGGTGAGGTGAAGCCAAAGTACGCCGGCAAGATTATTAGTAGTGATCAGAGACACTGCTGGAATTAGATTAACATTGTGTGTTGTGGTTGGGAATCGCTAATTGGTTGGGATTTGGAATCAACCCAACTAACGGTCATAACCACCACTTGCCATTTAATTTGCCCCATTTTTCTTGTTCACTCTCTCCCCCATTATTGCCTCTTCTGCTTGTATGTGTGGTCCGCATGCCTCTCCCCATACGTCCCCTCTCTAATTTCTTATGTTTAATCAATTGACACAATTAAGTATATAATGATTTATCCCTTTCTTTTTCCTCCGTTCAACTATGCCATTTTGGTCCAGTAAAGGGAAAAAAAATCATCTATGCCATATGACTCTTCATCATACAAGTCATAGATGCATTAGCTTGATCTGATGTCAAACTTAGTGTAAGATTTCGCTTTACATTTGAAGTTTAGTGTTTCAATTAGGCAGATTGAAACTTCTTCATATTTATTAGAAGCATATATTGATTTGGAAATCGCAGGGATGATTGTGTGATGCACATGAATATCCATTGCCCGTAATTCTCACACATAGTTTGTTGGATTTCATGATTAGCCCTTAGCTGAGTTTCACAATGCAACCAGCAGGTTTTAGTGGAAATGGTTTTGATTGCTTAAGTCAAGGTTTTAAGTTCGAATCCATGTGAAGGCAAAAACATCTTTGTGAGAGTTGTTGCATTCAATTAGATCTGACAATGCTTAAATTTAACTTAATTATGAAGTCATATAAAAAAGAGTTTCACAATGAAGGCAATGATGGGAGTTTTTAGAGTTTCTTCATTTATAGGTATTCTCCTATTGAAAGCACTATCGATTACTAAATGTGAGCACCTCTTCATATGAGAATTTGAACCCTCATTCGTTATGTTGTAAGGGATTAGCCCCTTCTGTTATACCCAATCTCTTTGATCTTTATCTCTCCAAGACCTCCCTCCTTGTTATCATGTGCAACCTGACGGGATTGGCTTTTCTCCAATATCCCTTTCCATCCTTTTCTCTTTTTCCACTATTAGATTAAAATCTCAATAGTTCAGATTCAACATCTTGTAAAAATATTATCATAATTTTACTTAAACGATACAAAAATAAATTTGAACTGTTAAAATTATTTTTGTATATTTTATGTAAAATTATAATAATATTTTTATAAGATATTAAATCCAGTCTATCAAAATCTTAATCTAATAGTAGAAAAGGAAAAAGGAGGGAAAGAAATGGAAAATGGTAATAGAGAGAAGCCGATGCGGTGCGACCCCAAGATAAGAGCTAGGCAAGGTGTTTCAGATTCATTGGAACAATTATAGAGAAAATTCCTACTTTTCTTTTCAAGATCCAAGAGCGCCCATTATTGGGTAAGAGCATATTTGCATAGCAAAACTTGGGCCACTTATGATTAAGACTTTATTAATTTGGGCCTTCAATATTATATCTGCCCATCAGCTGCCCAAGGATGCTCCTTACACATTTTGCATGATTGGAACTTTGGAAAATGATGACACCTTTTAACCAATTAAGTGCGTGTTTGTTTAGGGTCCTCATACTATGCTCATCCAAAAGATGAGCACAACATGCTCATCCCTTCCATTTTGAGGTGAGGGCCATTTTTTTTTATTTTTTTATGTATTCTTATTTATTTGGACTAAATTGTATATTACACTATAAAATATTTTTACCATTCGGTATTTCAAATTAATCAATTTCTAATTCTGCATTCAAAAATATTTTTCCTGTAACACCAGTAACCTAAAATATTTTTTTAATAACACCCAATATCTGAAATATTTTTTTGACACCTGGTATTTTAAGCTAATTAATTTTGTGTTAATGGAGTATTTTTTCAAAAAATAAAAAAAAAATTAAAAAACCCCCAAAATTAGGGGATGAGCATTACATGCTCATCTTTGGGATGAGCATGGAATGTGGATTCGTTTGTTTAAGCTTTTTGCACAGTAAAAACGTACTTATTACGCAAGCCGAGAAAAAACTCCTCTCACATTCTTACCTCGTATACCGTGAATCACGAATTATAAGCTCGTTTTGGACAAAAATAAGCCATTCCAAACACACACTAAGACATCGACACTAAAATCCCACAAATTGGAAAAAGCCAGAGAAGCATAGCTTATTATTTCTTTGCTTATTTAAAACTAATGCGTATGTGGATTAAAATACCCCTGACAGAAGTTACAGCTCTGCACTAACTTTATCAAACCGTACTTAAAACTATAAAATAGGCTATAATTCTTTTCATTTTTCAAACGTGCTTCGTTTTTTGGGATTCCCGGACGATTCTTCTTGCTCTGTCTCATAGTGGAGAAGAAGAGCTACCATATTATAACGGGGGTTCATTTTCATTGTGTGTGTGAGTGTCCACCAGATCAGGAAAAAAGATAAAGAAAATCTTAAAGGGCCCATCTATAGCTAGAGATTAAGGGTTGGGAACGAGCGGCTAAGTGCTTCATCATCAAAATTATGTTGTATTATTTTATATATTGATCAGAGACATAAAATATATATAAAACAGGGAGATTAATGATGAGAAATGAGAGATTGAGAGAGAAAAGCATTAATTGAAGGAGAAACATGCGGACCACATCCAAGTAAAAGAGGCAATAATGGTAGAGACATTTCATCCAAGACTCAATAACTTAACCAACCAGGAACACAGTCCCTTGATTAATTAATTAATTAAAATGAATAAAGATTATTCCTTTTTGTTTATCTAACATAGTAATCACTAGATAAAAAAAAAATCAAACTGGTAGGCCCAAACCCCACTCCATTGCTCCTCCTTAAAGCTATGTATAATCAATTCATCCCAAAAGTGTCTCTTTAATAAATCATTTGTATATTACTTTCAAAGTTTTAGCTTGCGATTCATACAAGCAAATGTCACTTTCTTCTCTCCACATCAATAAATGGTGGTTCATTCGCACCCATCAATTCCACTCACTACCCTCTCATCTAACTATATAACGTGTATTTATGTGTGTGTGTACAAACCCCTTTGAACATATGCCCTTATAGTTATAGAGCTAGATGGTTTCATATATATAAACTTACATTATTTTAACCGAACAACATGAGCCACCCAAAACTGCTTGTTTCTTGTACAAGTTTACGTTGTTGTTTTCCTCAAATTAGTAATTTCATAATTGTGTACACAAGTTGCGACACTTCTTATACCTTCCCTTTCCCAATCATTATCTCGAGACAAGGATCCGAAACCCATCTTGTGATTTACTGGTCTGTATGGGGATCTTGATGACGATATTGAGATATTGAGAGCAAATTTCTGAAATTCATTGCATGGGTTTTTGCTTTAAGAGCCAATGTCATTGTGTAATAGCAACATGATCTCACCTTCATAACTAATGGGGCTTTTCCATGTACGCATCATTATATATTGATACAACGATAGAAACTCACTTTATAAACCCTAGCAGCCAGATGCTACATCATATCTCTCAGATTAATATTAAAACAATTTCTTGGTGCATATATAAATTAATGATTTGAGACTTTTTGCAGGTTAATTATTCAGAGGTTTATGACTTAATGATTCATACTGAGCATGAGCAGATGCCGTTTATTTAAACTGTTACGAGGTTCTTAAATTATATTAGAAGGGGAACACTGAAATGAGAACTGGAAAATTACCCTGTACCTTTTGAGGCTCTTTGTGAGTGTTTTTAGGGATATATGAAGTGATATTAAGTGGTCCAGGGAAGAAATTTATACATCTAATCATCTAAATCACAGTCTAATTGATTCATCCCATTTCTACTTTAAGTCACCTAGTTGTCTGCCCCAAGTTGACATTATTAATATTATTGTTAGCTTTATTTGAAGAAGGATGTATAATTATATATAGTTATATAAGTCTCCAAGATTATCCCAACTTTAATTTGTGAAATCTACTAGCTGACACATACAGGTCTTTATTAATAAAAGGCTATTAACTTTAGCTGTTTTCAATCAAATGCTACTTGTACACGTTATACAGAGAAAACACAAGTGAAATTATTATTCCTTCTTTATGAATTAAATGGGGACACAATTAAGTCAAAATAATTGATAGGTTGTGCTTGCTTAAATCATAAAGCAACGGACATTTCCCCCCCTTTTTTCCTTTCTGTGTCTTTATCACACGTGTATTTTGTTTTAAAAGGATTCTCTTGCAAGCCATGAAATGAAGAACTTATATTAAAGAACTAAATTAAAATGACAATTGCTTTTTAAGTGTTGAAATACGTTATGCCACCGTCATCCTGCTATTTCCCAATTATCAAATAAACATAGGATTTTAGATCATGATGTCACGGGGGGCTTGTTTAAACAAAAGATATTACAAGTGAGCATGAAGCCAAATCTAGAATATTCATATATTTCACTGTCACTCGATGTATATCCTAATAAAATTGAATTGATCGTAATTAAGAAGCTTCATAATAATCAACATACATGTCTTGTCTACCCAGAAAAAAGAAAAACCTCTTGATGGATTCTCAGTATGCTAACATATACATGATAACAATGTTTTCAAAGTTTAGTGCTTTGGTAGGTACTTTAATTATACGACCAAAGACTTTAATTAGTTTATTACCGAAAAAGTGAAGATCGTATGATCAAGTGAATTATTTTCATCTGAGATACTCCTTCTGATTCTAAATATAAGATATAATTAATTTTTTTGGAGAGATTAAAGAAGTTAAATACGTTACTTAATTATATCATATGTTTTGAATCATTAGATTATATATCAATTTATATGTTAGGCAAAATAATTTAAAGAAAAAATGATAAATGTAAATATTTTAAAATAATTTAGTTAGCTTTCTTAACGTCTTTAAAAAAAATCAACTATGTCTTTGTATTTAGTACCGGAGAGAGTACAAAGTAGCCGGCTGCATGAATTTTTTTTGAAGTTTAAGCGATAACAAGCTCAATAAATAAACAAATCAAAAGGAGAAAAGGACCGCTAGAGAGAAAATGAGCAAGTATTTTTCTTCACGACAAACATTAATTACTGCGTTGAAACTGAAAGTTGAATTGTTTAATTTTCCAGGTATATGTATTTGTTTCAATCATAAACTCAGTAAAAATATCAAACAAATTAATGCTCCCGGTTTGATTTGTCATTCGATAATCATCGGTTTTATTATTATATTATGGGACGTAAAAGAAATTCAGTGTACTGATGAATAATCAATTAATGCACCAACCCTCCACCTGAATCAGCCAAAATTTACGGAGGCGACAATTATATTTATGTTACATCACATGTGGTGTTGATATGTTGTTCCAGTAGATAATTAAGTAGTGACCTAAATTGGGATTATCCTGAAATTTTCTGCCCATCACTTTCACTGCAAGTGAATATCCACTTGCCCTTGTTATGATCATCATATGCTATAATATACACACTTGACGTGGCCCAATAGTTGCAGACAGAGAGAGAAGCAAGTATATGAAACAACCGGCAAATTAATTTCTCTCTAGGGCGCACACACGCACAAAATATCAAATTAACCAAGCTGGTATATTCATATAGAGATTCCTTTTCAGGGAGCTTGTTATTCTCTTATTTGGGAATTGGGTTGTTTGTTTGGTTACGTAATACAAGGCATGTACGTACGTAGAAAAGGGCAATTAATAATACTGGGCCGGGGGAAACACTAGGATATGGAGAATAAAGTTGATGGAACGTCATTTTAGGGTTAGATGAAGATCTGGGTCCCTTATGTGGGCCCCATGAGGGCTGAAAATGTCGCTCAAGCTCTTATTGTATTTGCCCTCTGTTTTTAA